>CM042143.1:121946191-121958691 GCA_023376005.1 Doryteuthis pealeii | reverse complement strand
TATTCATTTTATGTATGATTTTTTTTACCTAGACTCATATTGTTTTTGTTTTTTTTTGTTGTTTTTTTAAAATCTGATCTAGCCTTCTAAATTATTGGTTCCCATATTGTGTTCATTTCTATGCTTGGTCTACTTAACAGCCCAGTACAGCCTATCATATGTGCTGATTCTTTGAGGCGTCTTCTCTTCCAATGTTCTCTATCTATTATTCTAACTTCATCCGATAAGGGCAGATGGTTTCCCTTTTCATTCCATATATGGTCAGCCATACACGACTTTTCTATTTCTCCTCGGACCACTGAAAGCCGGAGGGTATATCGGCCGAAACGTTGTACAAATAGCAATAAAGATGAGGACAATAGTCCGAATAACGCAGATAATACTAAGTTTATCCAACATTTCCACAAATGCCAAAGTATTCTTAACATTACATTTCTTAAATCTCATAGGATTATTATAATACAATGAAAGATGAGGTTAAATCAAAGGAAATCATAACAAAGAAAAAGAAAATCAGAAAAATAAGATCTAAATAGAGTTACAATATATAATATCATCAGCATTGCAGTCTCGGAAGACTATCTATTTCTCGTGCTCCTGAAGCTAATGTTAGAAATATAGTCGCGACCACAGATGTCGCATGCGAAGGCTGTCCCAGGAGATGTTGATGTTTCGGTGTTTGGTTGCCGTCGCTTTCTTCTGGGCCTCTTGGCTTCATGATGTTGCACAAGGGTTCAGACATAGACCGCCACGGAGAGCCAGCCGCCACCTAGAGCGATCCTGATCCAAATTTTCCCAGCTGGAAAGGGTGATGTTAAAGCACCTGAGATTATACTTGCAGATATCCTTAAATCGTGACTGGGGACGAGCAATCTGGCTCTTACTAGATAAATGTTCTGCATAGAAGATGTCCTTTGGGATTCATCAATCCATCCACCCATATAAAGTAAACCTAATAAAATAAATTAAAATTTAATTGAAAAAAATGTGATCCAATATAAAGGATAAAAGACAATTTTCTATATATTAATATATCTTTAATAGCGTTAATTTGAATTCTTTAAATTTTCTATTTATATTATAAAGAACATAAAAAAATATATATGTATGCTCGTCCGCATACAATCCAATTTCGATTTTCAAGGTTTCATCAGTGTGACTAGAGAAAAAGCTGGTTCGAAATGTCAGCAGTCAGAAATCTTACCAAAGCGCTACCCACAGAGCCAAAGGAGAGCTATGCAATTTTTTGATTATTTGGAGAGCTCAACAAACAAGAGTGGAGACGCATATGTATTGTCAATTAGTATATATATTATATTATATATATAATATATATAATATATATATAATATATATATGTATCTGTATCCGTTTTTGGAAGTACACAAATCTGGTTTGGGCATTTGTATGAAGCATTAATGTGCGCTATTATAATAGTGTTATCAAATATATTCATCAGGGAATAAATATCAGAAATTTCTTTTTTTTTTGTGTTTTTTTTTTTGGGGGGTTAGTTTCTTTTATTTAGTTGTAGTGTGAATTTTCGGGATTGTAATTGATCTCCCTTCTTCAAGACTCGAGGACAATAGTGATTTTCTGGCTGTTGGAGGCTCTTTTTGATGAGGAGATGCCGGATGTTGATTGTTAGACGATGATTGATGAATTGTACAGTGTGTGTAGTAGTAGTCTGATAGGGGTCATGGGGTTGGTGGTATGGGGGCATCTTGGAAATATGTGTAAGCTTTTAGTGTGCCGGTGTCTGCGTTTAGTCCATTTCTGTACGTGCCTAATCGAATTATCCATCTTAATTCAGCTAGTTTCTAGCTTGAGTGGATGGGAAGACTCCCAAACAACACATATATATATATATATATATATATATATATATATATATATATTATATATAGAGAGAGAGAGAGAGAGAGAAGAGAGAGAGAGAGGAGAGAGAGGAGAGAGAGAGAGAGAGACTCATCAGATATACATACGTGGACCACATAACAATAATATATATAAGGTAAAAAATAATAATTTTTTTTAAAGAAATAATCCATTTTTTCGAACCTTGTTTTTTTTATAAAATATTTCTTTTCTTCCGTTAGACCCATAACAAAACTTTATATATATACGCGCGGGGACGCGCGTGCATTCGTGTGTGTGTGTGTGTGTGTGTGTGTGTGTGTGTGTGTGTGTGTGACTCATTTTTGCAGATGTTGCTCACTTTTTTTCCCTGGACAAGCGAAAGCTGTGACACGTCCCACGTGTGAAACCAGCTTTGGAGAATGGATCAAACATTATGTGACCCGGCAGCCGGTCATCGGGTCCGTGACTCTCTGACGCTGAGTGTAAAACTGACAGCGCGTCAACTGATAAGAGAAAATCACTTGTTGAATGACGAACGATCGGGTCACCGCCCCCCCCCCAAAAAAAAAAATAAAATTAAAAAAAAACGAAACTTGAAATAAATAAAAGCTGCTAATTGGCTTCGGCTATCTTGTACGCTTGTCACGGTCTTGAAAAAAAAGGGGATATTTCACTCGCTCCTCCCCAAAAGAAAATCATCGGGAATCGGAAATCTATTATTGTTTACTTACGTATGTCTTTTTTAATCTATTTAAAACTAAACGCCACAATATATATATATATATATATATATATATATAATATATATATATATATAATATATATATAATATTGTGGGCCTTCGCCATTTTCAAACACATTGTTTGTCCACTTCATACTGTCGTGCCATAAGTCACCCAAAAAGTGCGATCTACACATCAGTTTAAAATAAAAACGAGAAATTCTGGTGAAGCCAACTAGTGTAATGGTTGAGTGTCCGCCTGTCAGCCTGACAAGTAGGGTTCGAATCGCGCACAAAGTTACTGCCCTGTCTATCGCTCTGCTGATGAGGCCTAATAGGCTGAAATGTACATACTGAGATCGACTTTTTCTGATTTTGTTTACGCTTTACATTTAAACCGATATGCACGCCTAATTCATTTAATTATAATTAATTAATTAACAAATTAGTTATGATTTTAATTAAGCACATAATCTCCCCAAAAATTGTCGGCCTTCGCCATTTTCAAACACATTGTTTGTCCACTTCATATATATATATATATATATTGATAGATGATAGATAGATATACTCATTATATACCGACAAAGCTCCTTATACATATATATATATATATATATTATAGGATCAATATGTATATATATATATATATTATATATATATATATTGATAGATAGATAGATATACTCATTAGATTATACGACAAAGAAGCTCCTTATATATATATATATATATATATATAAATATATATATACATATATATATAAGGTGTGTCAAAAGTTTTTCGAGATATTTTGTACTTTTTGACACAGCTTATATTCTGAAAAAGTAGCGTTCCATTTATTCTTCATTTCTATCTTAGTAAATACAACCTTAAACTTGCTTCTTTTTTTTCTTGTATTCAGAAAAAAACTAATGAATGGAAGGTTTTTTTTTTCAGAATACAAGGTGTGCCAAAATGTATTAAGTGTAGATATTTTATACTTTTTGACACCACCTTGATTTCTGAAAAAAAAAAAAAAAAATAGCGTACCATTTATTCTTCATTTCGATCTTGGTAAATACAGTTTTAAACTTGGTACTTTTTTGACACACCTTGCATTCTGAAAAAATTAATGAATCGAACGTTATTATTTAAGAGTACATGGTATGTCAAAAAGTTTTTTAAAAATCCAGTTTCTTTTTATAACAAACCTTGTATACACACACACACACACACACACACACACACATATAAACATATATATATATATATATATATATATATATACGTTTCATTGAATTGAACAGACAATTCCTGTCTGACAAGTCTTTCGCCGATCCGTTCTAATCTTCGGGCCATCCTTCTGGTGTCAGGGTGGAACTGGTATACCAGTCCACCTAATGTTTTGTCACTAGCGCTTTCGGCAATGCAATTTGCCATCCTCAGGTGGAAACGATGGAATAGTTTTCATGTCTCGTTTTTAACGAGAGCGAGTAGAAGCAAGGAATTAATTCAATGAAACATGTATAAAAGAAAAAATGCTGCCTAAATACACTTATTTTAAGATATATATATATATATATATATATTATTATATATATTTATATATATATATTCTTTTCTTTCTTCTAGAAATCTGTCGCAGACGATGATAAAGTCATTCAATGTCGTTTATCAGTTGTGGACCCACTGGTGGCCAATTAGTCCAATTCAGGACATGCAGATGCGGTCACACACATTGCAAGGGAAATTTCCATCGGCATTTTGTGGTGCATGGCGACGGAGACATCGCCGCTCTGAAGCCCTATTGAGTCGGTATTGAGCCGCTCTGCTCCTGTGTGGAATGTGTCTTGCCAAACCTATCTGTTCGACGTCAGATTGTCCAGGTTTGAAGATGTAATGGCACCTTTATTCAGTCATCTTCACATGGTTTTTGAACCTCTTTGGCGGGGCTATTGCCCTCCAATTGCCTTTTGTGAATTTACAATAAAGTACTTTACGGGGGAGTCTGTCTGCAGGTATGCGGATGGTGTGACTCAACCATCGCAATTGTGTTGTATACCTTTCTTTACTTTCTTCTATTCTTCTGCTGTTCATCTTTTCTATCTTAGGTTCTTCTTCTAGCGTCTCTTCTAGCGCCTGGACTTCGTCTTGGTGGTCGGTCGCACTTAACTCATTTCTTCTTCTAGATCAGTCTTGTTACCAAGACATTCACCAACCACAAAACTGTGTTATTTTCATAATCTTTTATTTACTTAACTAAACATTTCATGTAACTAAACATCTGACTAACATAGCGCGCGTATGCAGTGAGTTCCAGTTAAGGAAGTACATCTCTGCCCGACGTCCAAACTGAAACTGAGGACCCAACCAGGTCCCACGTGACTTCACGTATTTCGCGGGCTTTCTGTACTATTCCATGGAAAATCCCGCCCGTGATATGAAAAGGGGCTATCCCTTTAGAAATAACAGGGGATTGACAATAATCTTATACAACCGCATAAATTATGTAACAGTTGGCATTGCGATATGATGGTTTCAATTGGGTTAATGCGTGCTCTGCTTTGAATTTCTGAGTGGGGGATTTTGTGACACGACATTACGACCAGTATGCTTTGGAGACAGTGGGTGTGGAATGTCCCCAGTTTCTTCACGTGTCTGTGATACAACACCCACGACTCGCTTACGTATTAGCGTATGGATTGCCATAAATCTTTATCTAATGAGATCTTAGTATTAATGCTGATATCTTTGTTCATGAACAATCTGTGAGATACAAAAGATGCTGAAGCCAGGCCAATCCACCGTTGCACTTCACTTGTGAGATATTTTGTGTTGTTTAAGACGGATCCCAGGTATATATGAAGAGAGAGAGAGAGAGAGAGAGAGAGAGAGAGAGAGAGAGAGAGAGAGAGAGAGAGAGAGAGAGAGAGAGAGAGAGGGCCGGTGATTCTCAAAGACAAGAATCTTTCGGTTGAAAATAAATTTATAGTCATTCCGATTACGTTTATTAAAAACCTTTGGTTTCTACCTAAATCCTCTAATATTATCCAGACTAAGTAGGACACTCATACATTACCCATTCATACCTCCTCAAAAAAAGAAGCAGCCCCATATTGCATACCATGCCAAAAACCCTACACAATCAAACACATATTAACAGAATGTAGCAACCTAAAACAAATACGAAAAAAATACTACCAAACAACAAATCTAAAACAGATATTCTATCAAATAAACCCAGAAAAACTACTTGGATACATAAAAGAAGCATACATCTACAACAAAATCTAAAAATCTTCCAAAAAGAAATGAAAACAAAAATATATGTTAAAAAAAATCATCTAAAAGTTTCATTCACAAAAAAATATGTAAAAAAAAAACCTTTAGAAAATTAAACATTATCACCAATTCATTTCAAAAACGTAGTCGGCATTAAATGACCCATTGAGGTTGATATGCCGTAAAACAAGAACAAATCAAATTAAATCCTCTAATCTTATAAATATTGCTCTGTATATTATTACTAAATTATTATATAATTTTGAAAGAGTCTCTCAAGATAAAAAACTATATTTCTATATTCAAAAATGAGTATTAATGATTCCAATGTTCATTTCATAGTTATTTTTTCATATATTTACCCATCCCCTCCACACGAGTAGCATATGGCACAAAATCAATTTCTAAAGGGACGTTTAACAGATTTGAATTGACAGTTTTCTTTCTGAAAACATCCAATTATTGCACTTGATTCGGCAACAGGAGGATATGACACAAAGTTGCAAATGCCTCTCATTAAACAAGAAATGAAAATAAAATCAAGATTTCAATTCTTGTCGAAAATATGAACAACGAATAAAAAGTGCTATTCACAAGCGGTGATAGCTGAAAAGAAATCCCGCTCTCCGAATGAAGTCCCTAGCTGTTGTTTTTAGTTAGAATAAAAATCTAAATATTTTGATTTTTTATTTGTAATTGATTGTTGGAACTAAATATATTAAAATAAAGATTTTTTTAAATTTTTATAGTGTGTTAGAAGCATTAATTAAAATGTAATAATATATTTTTGAAGGCAAAATAATGCAAATTTATGTTGAAAAACATATTTATTTAATTTTTTTTCCCTTAATATTTTCGGGCTATGCCCATCTTCAGAGAGTTGAAAAATTTTCATTTGTGTTTGTTAAACTCAGCTGTGGTATTAATCCGTTGAATGTTTTAATGTAAATTCAAACGCTCGGCAAAGATCGTAAAACTCAGTTAGATCCCGTGTTGCGTCTTGTTTCGCGGAATGTTTTGAAAATCATTTCAGATATTTTTTTTTTCTTAATACTATAAAAATAATGAGGCCCTGCTCGGGGATATTGAAATAAAGATTTTATTTTTATTTTTATAGTGTGTTAGAAGCATTAATTAAAATGTAATAATATATTTTTGAAGGCAAAATAATGCAAATTTATGTTGAAAAACATATTTATTTAATTTTTTCCCCCTTAATATTTTCGGGCTATTCCCATCTTCAGAGAGTTGAAAAATTTTCATCTGTGTTAAATATATTAAAATAAAATAAAAAAATACCGAAAAAATGTTATGTGATTGTCGAAGAAAAAAAAATGAAAATGTCAACAAAAAAAAAAAAAAAAAAAGATATTCTTTCAGCGGATTGAAGGCGTTTTTATCGACAAATCATTTTTTTGTGGTTTGAAGGCGTTAAAAGTAAGCCATATTTTTATCGGCAAGTAAATGTAAATATTTAATCCCTCTTGAATATTTTTAAAAGGGAGAGGGTTAAAATATTTACCTATATTTGTCGAAAAAAGACTGGAGGGAGTATTATATCTCATTTACGTTTTTTCAGCTATCACCGCCTAGTGTTTCTTAAGGCAGGAGGCCGAGACGCAATTCTGCAAATAGCACCGAATAGAACTGTCAGTTTTAAAGCCTCGTATCTCTCCCAATTCTCTAATTTTGCCACTTTCTTTGGTACAAATGCAATCTCTGTCTCGAATTAAACAGAAAGAGACGAAAATAAAAACCAAATTTACATTTTTGTCAAAAATATATACTATTAAGTACGAAGTCAAGGGGTTTTATATACTAGGAACAGCACTAAGTTAGATGTGTTTAAAAACTTATATCTCTGCCAATTCTTTGAATTTCTCACTTGCTTTATCTTATCAGAGAGATCAGATTTCCATAAGATCAATAATTTGTTCATATCAACCGATGACTTTCATATACGTATATTGACATCACTTTCAGTGGATGAGATGTAACTACCGAGGAACTGGTCTATTAAATTCAAAGGCTTGCGATCCAGTGTGCAAATATCTCCTTCTTTTTCAAAATCCTGATTGATCCTAACGGCATGTCAACCCGCAGGGATTATTTTATGCATAGAGGTTCGAACATTTCTTTCATTGTACGTTTATATATACATTTTTCGTTTAGTTTCTTCAGGTTTTTTGGTGCACTGTTATATGATACCAAATACTCCTATCTGTTTACTTTAGTCTATATATTAATATATGCATTAATACTCGTGTTCCTTAATTGTACGACCGTTATCATCATGCTTCATCCTCTGCTTAAAAATGAGACCGTCCAAACTGTCCACGATTAAATGGAAAAATGTAAATCATCATTATGATCTATAGTTCTTTTGAGTGTCATAACCCCAGCTAAATAATGGGCCATTCCGTTTTTATTATAAAGAAAGAACGGGAAGAAAAGAACATGCTACATAGAAGTATATTATAAAAAAGAAAGAAAGAAAGATAGTAGGGGAAAGACAGAGAGAGGAACTGAGTTCGTGGAAACGATAACGCTAATATTTTTCAATCGAAGATAATGAAAAAATTAAAAGAAAGAAAGAAAGAAAAAAAAATGGCAGAGAATTAAATCAAGATTATTATACTTTTTGCATATGGAACTATTTATCAATAGCTCTTAAGTAAATATATCAAACGTTGTAGTAATTAAATCATCATACTGTAGTATATCCACAGGTCCTGCTAGTGAAAATATTATTGCATATCTAATCTATTGATAATGGAGATTCGCTTCCGGTTTTGTCTGTAACAAAAATTACGTCACTGCTTACGTCACATTACCCGAAATCATCATAACATAGAATAAATACACTCAAAATTTAAACATGCAACATTTGACAGTCCTCGTTGTTTTTTAAAACAAGTTTTAATAAATACATGACTGGTATTATATATCTATATATAGTTTGTTTTATTTTAATACATATTTAAAGTTTACATTTCAAATTGTTTTATTTTTTAATCCTTTAATGAATTTGATGATTTTACTTATTTAGGGTACAAACTCGCTGACATTGAATTTTTTACTCCCACCCCTCTGGCAATATGTTTCAAAAATCTATTTCTACATCGCCCGGAGGGTGTTTTATATTTCGTACTAGTTTTGCTAATAAAATATTTTTTTAAGTCACAGGCATTACTTTCAGAACAGCCAAGTATATTATTTATCGTTTTATAATAAACTTTTTGCTGTTGAAGATTTTTGTAACCCTAGACTGACCGCTGGTGTAATGGGGATTATGAAAAATTTAGGTGCTCTTTTCGGCGGTGTGAATGTTCATAAGCTCCTAAAATATTTCAATAAATAAATAAATAAATGAAAAATAAATAAATAAAATTACCTGATGAGTCATGTCACCATGTCTACAGTTGTTGTTGTTGTTGTTGTTGTTGTTGTTGTTGTTTTATTTCCCTTAAAAGAAAAAAGAAACAAAAAAAGAAAATGATGAATGCAGATGTAATTTCAACAAACATACTAAATGGCCCCTGAACAAAGACAAAACACGTTGCATAAAAGCCCGAGACAAGGTTAGAATAAAGCGGCCGGCAGCTTGTAAGCGATCTTGGGCTTAAAGCGACTAGGACTAAGGTCATTAAAGTATCGCTTCACATTTCTACATTTATTCCGAACGTTGCACTTGGAGACCCGCACCTGGGATCACCGCCGCCACCGCCGGGCAGCCGCCAACACCGCCGGCAACTTCTCGGCCGAGACAACAAAAGTACGACAACGAGACCTGTTGTCGTGGCTCATCTCATAAAGCTGTTGGCTTTTTGTTTGACACAACGTGATTCGAAGCAGGAACTACCAGATAGATCGAATTATTAGTCAAACCATCATCATCATCATCATTATCATTATCATCATTATCATAATCAGGTCCTGCTCACAGCACAGATTCCCCTGATACTCTCCCTCTGCCCCTATCAGTCGTCGTTCCCCTCCCACCCGCAGGTCCTCCGCGCAGCATCCATAATCTCCATAAAACTGATTGATGTAGGTATTTTTTCTGGTCGGCCTACAGCGGTGTGTCCATATGTTGGTATCCACAGAAGATCGTCACTTATAAGTTCGTCCTTGTTTTTGTTTTTTAGTAGAGTCCAACATGTCTTGTTCGTCGTATTTGGATGTTATGTGTGATTGGGGGCAAGTAAGCGTACATCTACGAGAAAATACTAGAGTATACAAGGCTATTTGTCTCATAGACGACAACCAGTCGACGCGAATAAAAACTCTGAATTCAAACCTGTTGCATCCTGTTACATTGTGGAGGGGTTGGGTATATAATACCTTGCCCCCAACCCATTCTTGATGGAGAATGTAAGAGAAACATTGGGATTAATAATGATATATAGAGTGTTATGGGAAAATATTGTCTAAATAATGCAAAAATTAAAATTAACACTGAATCTCTAATTATTAGACATGTTTACCAAAATTAAATGAAAATATCTTGAAATGCTATAGATTAAATCACAAAAAACATCGAATATGAGTCTAGGTAAAAAGATCATACACAGTAAATAGGTAGATAGTCTTAGCAAAACAAGAAATTAGGTTTATAAGTTCCCAAATTTCACACTGGATTGTCCAAGTGGACGCATAGCCTAGTGGATAAAGGAGTTAGGTTAAGACAATTCTAAGTGGACAGCTATCTCTAGACTACAGGTTCAATCCTGATGAGGGACAGCAGTAATATAGAATTATAATTAACACAAGCTTAACACCTGCACTCCAGGTATGGTTAGCGGAATGAGAACAGGATACCCCCGTGGACTGAATAAAGGGTTAGGTTCAAAGTTCCATTGATGGCTCCCGATTACGACAAAAAGGTACCCGAGTCCGTGAAAGTTCCCGTGTCCGACAAGAAATACCTGAAGAAGGCCGGACAGATAACAATGAAGATGAGGACAATAGTCCGAATAATACAAATAATACTAGATTAAATTTATGAAAAAAAGCGCCATTATCTTCAACCACGGCTCCAAGGTGACTTCGTAATCTCCTGCAAGACTTTCCGAGATTCTCCTTGTTTAAATTGATGAATACTGCCCTAATCCTATCTTTAGTTTATCCTTGGTGTTGCACAGAGTTTTGTTGGCTTTTCGCTCAACCACATCCTAAACATAATAATCAAGTGGGTTAAGTATCAGATGTTAGGGGTGATGTGGTCACAGAAATATGCTCCCCGCCAAAACTGGGTTCTCCTTTTTCATGGCGAAGAATCCTGTTGCAAGACGTATGGTCTTCTTGCAGTCGCTTTCTCGATCCATGACAACACTAATTCCTCCAAGAAGTTGATGTAGATCACTGTGTTGAGTCTAAGGCCTTGTGGGAGGATTAATGGAGGCATAACCTCATCATTGCCCGTGACCACCTCTAACTCCATTGAGTTATTATCAAACTCAGTGACAATATGTTTTTTCTGTCTTGCTAATCATTAAACCAGCTGCATGTTACTCTAGACACTTTCATAACTGAAAAATGGAGGAAGTCAGTTTTGTTGACTATGGCCTTATACCCGAAAGATGAAATAGGCGGATTCCACGTAACAAGAAAAGAAGGTGGAAGAATATATAAACAAGAGCAAATAATATATATATATATATATATATATATATATATATATATATATATTAAAGCTGGAACTTACCCGAGAGCTGAAAAAGCTATGAATCATGGGGACGAGAATGACAATGGGAGTTGGTGCCCTAGGAACCGTCATGTAGAACCTGGAAAAAGACTGCACAAAATGAAAATCAGAGGAAGAATCGATACCACCAAGACCACATTACTGCTAAAATCGGCTAAAACCAAAGAAGAGTTCTGGGGATCAGAGGGGACTTGCTGTCACTCAACCTCCATTGAAACCAACAGTTAGATCTGGTGTGACAAACCTGAGTAAAAGATTGTTTTGAAAACAATCACTGTCGAAACCCCTCGTTCTCGAACCACGCACCATACCGCTACATCAGAATATTAGTCAAGCCCTAGCACCTATATAATTGTTCCGAACCTATTCCCCTTATGGCAAACATTTAACTTTTTTATCATATATGTGCTAGAAGGCGGTCGTTGAGGAGCTTAGGTATGACATTTGATTGTAAGTTCCAATTCTGGAGCTCTTTTGAGTGTGAAGTACCATTTCGTCGCCATTACCCCCACATCCACAATGACCCGGAGTTGTAATAGCTGTCAGGGTACCTTATATGGGTTAATTAGAAAAATTAGTTAACAATAATGAATTTAAAATATTGAGTTAAAAAAAGAATTCTCAATACCCATCAAGAATGAATATAACAAAAATAATCCAACAAGGATTGACATGCCGTAAAATCCAACCAACTAATCAACAAAACAACTACTACTGCAAATAAGATTATACCTGATAATAATGGTAATAACGGTAATATCAGAACTCTGGGGCTCTAGGGAGTGTGGAGTATTCCTTTATTATTATTTCTAGGTCAACTCTGACCTGGAGTGGTAGTACCTTTTAGGGTCTAATCTATGGATTAAATATAAAAAAATAAGTTTAAAACGTGAGTTTTAAAACATTCAAATACCCATCAAGAATGAATAATTAAAACGATTCCGGCA
>CM042143.1:121933691-121941191 GCA_023376005.1 Doryteuthis pealeii | reverse complement strand
ATATATATATATATATATATATATATATGTGTGTGTGTGTGTGTTTGTGTGTGTGTGTGTGTATTTGGGCAGCATTTTTTATGCGTGTTGAATTAAACAAAAGACACATCTCCTGTTTAACAATCTTATTCTTGATCTTTTCAAGTTTTCTGGCCAACTTTTAAATATTTGGGTGGTATTCGTGGATTAGTACATAATATATATATATATATATATATTATATATATATATATATATATATATTCCAACACCTTCATCATGGGGATTCATGATGAAGGTGATGGAATAACACCGAAACCGCGGTCGGGAAACAACTTCTTTTACAACTATTAATGCTCTATATTCACAATATATTGAGCCCTATTGGATTAACTACTTACGCTATGTTCACATAGTAGTACCCATAAATAATATATATATATATATATATATATATATATATATATATATATATATATATATATATGAGGGTCGCTTGAAAGGTTCACAATCTGATCAACAAACTTTTATGAAATATGACCAAATGAGGGTTATCTTTTTTTTTACACAGTGCCTTTTACGGTCTACACAAAAGGCATATGTATAAAAATCAGTGCATCGTAAAAAAAAAAGAAAAAAAAAGAAAAATAAAGAAGAAAAAAAAAGAAAATAAAGAATAATAGAAATAAATATGGGGTTACTGAGAACTGTGTTTTTTTTAGTAGTATCGGTGACATTTTGGCTTGCGCGATATCCTCTCAAAAATGGAAGGATTATTGTTATTCATTGAAACATTGTAAACGCAGTTCTCGAAAGGTCAACTGAAGAATTTCACCGAGCGTATCATTGTTGGCGGATCATGGAATTGAGGCCAGAATGCAAGATCAAAGTCTACGAAATAACACAATGTTATATAATGTCATGCAGTGCGGGTGCAGTTGGTACAAAGGGAAATATTGACTGCAAAATAATAAATATTAGACTTTTGTGAAAGGCCACAATAAATGGGCGAAACGTTAAACTGACTCTACTCACAAAATAATAATAAACGGAGAAGAAGAAGAAAAATCTATTGAACAGTAGAAGGTGTAATAAAGATGAGAAGATATAATTCTCAGATTTGTTTAAATTCCAAAACTTTAGTATTATCTGCGTTATTCGGACTATTGTCCTCATTTTCATTGTTATTTGTATAACGTTTCGGCCGATGTGACTTCCGACCTTCTTCAGGTATTTTTTGTCGGACTCGGGAACCTTCTCAGACTCGGGAACCTTCTTTTCGGACTCTGGGACCTCCAATTGGACACATAGCCTAGTGGATAAGGTAGTTAGGTTAAGACAGTTCTAAGTGACAGTTATCTCTGGATTCCGGGTTCAATCCTGAGTAGAGGCAGTAACATAGAAAAATAATTAACACAACTCCTACCCCAGCTATGGTTAGCGGAATGAGAACAGGATAACCCCGTGAACTGAATAAAGGGTTCGGTTCAAAGTTCCGTGATGGCTCCCGATTACGACACGAAAGTTCCCGAGTTCGAGAAGAACGTTCCCGAGACCGAAAAGAAGGTTCCTGAGTCCGAAAATAAGGTTCCCGAGTCCGACAAGAAATACCCGAAGAAGGCCGGAGGGCATATCGGCCGAAACGTTATACAAATAACAATGAAGATGGGGATAATAGTCCGACTAACGCAGATAATACTAATCATCAAGCCTCATCTCAAACATTCAAAGAGATCCAAAACTTTATTTTCATATTTTATATCCTATTTCTAGGATTTTAAACTTGTATAAAATCAAAGTGATTATTATCGAACTGTTGTAACAATATACAGCTCTCCTGCTCTTAGGTGCACATATTTAGGTGCGATAATACGAATACATGTAGGTGCGAGCACAGGGTCTGTTTAGCTCAGTCGGTAGAGCGTCCAACTAGGAACTACATGGTTCTAGGTTCGATGACGGTCCTCCCCAACTCAGCGTTTGAGGATCACACGGATCTGCGCGGTAACGTGAGGAGCTGATGGTAGGCGTGGTGCTCCACGTCAGACGATCCAAAAAAAATTTCGGTCTTGTGCTAGAGAAGGGATAGGCTCCTTCGCTGTCCAGCTGATACCATCTTTAGGCCATCCCGACGACTTTACTTTTATAAGATCAAAGTGATTATTATCGAAATATTGTAACAATATAAGCTCTCCTATTCCAAGGTGCACATATTTAGGTGCAATAATACATATTCATTTTGGTATGAGCACATCTATATAAGTATGTATGAAAGTAAACAAATAATCTGTTTGAGATGGCGATAGCCGACAATTTTTGGGAGAATGTGTGCTTAATTGAAGTCATACCTAATTTTTGAAAATTAATTAGTTGATAATTAATGAATTAGGCGAGCGTATCTGTTCAAATGTAAAGCGTAAACAAATCGAGAAAAAGGTACATACACAGATTAACTTTTTCTCGATTTGTTTACGCTTTACATTTGAACAGATACGCTAGCCTAATTCATTAATTATCAACTAATTAATTTTCAAAAATTAGGTATGACTTCAATTAAGCACATATTCTCCCAAAAATAAGTATGCATGTGTATAGATTAGTGTGTCGGTTGGATATTACGGCATGTCAACTCGTGTTGGATTATTGTATGCCAAAGACGTTTTGTTTGATTCATTCTTGATGGACACTCAACATTTTTCTATTTAACCCATAGAAGGTACCATAAAAGGTACTACCGCTCCGGGTCAGAGTGGACCTGGGAGTAATTGTGAACAAGAGGTACTTTACATGCCCCTGAGCTTCAGAATTGGAAATTACATTAAACATAATTCCTGACATTCTATTTTATTATGTCAAGGTACCACTGTATAAAAAATATGAATAATAATATACTTTACTCAACAATGCTTCTAAAGCAAATTGTCTTAATTTTATTTCCTCACGCCGGAGCTTAGGCCTAAAAATTTGCGATCTTCTCAACGTCCACTCTGCTTTATATAGTAGTAGTAGTAATAGTGACGTATCTACCCGTGACAAGTTAATTTCGCATGTATCGTTTGTTGCGTATCGGTTGCCCAGTAGTAAAGTCTCTGACTCTGCGTGCTGAGTTCCCGGTTTCGATTTCTGTCGGAGGGAAATCGTAGGTATACATCGCAGATGAGACTTAATAAACTTGAAAAAGCTGCTGTACGATGTTCTACGTAGGGGGCGATATTTGCTGAGTTCGCATGTCATGATTATTTTCATTAATTATCGAATTTTATACGATATACGCATTGTAACTGCCTTCAAGCAAAAAAATAAATAAATAATAATAATAATAATAATAATAATATAAATAATATATATATATATATATATATATATATATATATATATTATATATATATATATATATATATATATAGTATTTAATATAGGCAACAATATACTAATTATTACTACATATTATATACTAACCATTATACCAGGTTGAGATGTCATATCTTTCAGATAGGCTGTAACGCAATGTCGTAAGTATGGTTCATCCAGTGAGGATCAAACTCGCTAGTTAGCAGTAATGGATCTGCAAGAGGAGCTTGATAAGCATTACAACATAATGGGACGCCGAAAATACCAATAACACACACACACACACACACACACACACACACATATATATATATATATATATATTGTAATACAGGTACAAGTGATAACCTACTCGAGTTTCACCATAAGGATCTTCAGGGTTAAATCCACCAGATTAATCAAGATATTGATTAATTGAAGAATATTTTATGACTTCCTTCCTATGGTTGTATCCCAAATTGTGATGAACACAAACACACCATGCATACATGCACAAATAAATCTATATACACATACACACTCGGGTATATATATATATATTATATATATATAAAGAATAAATTTGTAAAGACGGAAAGAAATAATTTTTTAAAAATTAACTTAATGCCTTTTCGAGGGAAGTCCCCGTTGTGTAGAAATTAGGGTGCTAGACTGTTACATGCCAATAACGAAGGTTCGAACCCCAGTCGCGTTATTATGTTCATTTTCGGATCATTGCCGCTGGAAAAAACTTAAACCATTTAAGTTATTGTGTATAACTTTCAGTAAAAGTTGTGAAATTCAACAGTAAAAAAAAAAAATGAAAAAAACAAACAAAAAAAAACAACAACAAACAAACAACAAACAGATCAAAGAATTTTTTACGAAAAAATATGGTTTATTGTAAATTTGAAAAAAAAAAAAATTTCTGTCGTTTCATTTATTCGTTTGATCTCTTCGATTCATTTTCTTGCATTATATACATATTTGTGTAAATAAGTATCATATATATATTAAATTTTAAATCTTTATTTATGAGTTGCAAATATTAACGCATAATATATTATTTGGTTATATTTGCAACTCGTAAATAAAGTTTTAAAATTTAATTGATATTTAATCTCTAGTGGTTGTTTCTAATTAAAAAGAAATAATTTTCTAGTAAAGATAAACTGAAACTAACGGGACCTGTGGATATAGCAGAGTAGGGTAATTTAATTATTATAAAGTTTGATATGTATACGCAAGAGCTATTGCCAATAGTTCAATATGTAAAAAGTATGATAACCTTAATTTCATCTCTCTCACTCTTTTTCTTTCCTTCTTTTCATCTTTTCATTGTGTTCCCTATCTTTAGCCTCGTCACTTTCTTTTTTCTCTCTTTCGTTCGTATTATATTTTTCTGTGTAGCATGTCATTTTTCTTCTGTTTCTTTCTTAAAATAAAAACGGAAAGGTCTATTATTTACCTGAGTTGACGACACGTATAAGAAATAAGAATTCGCTGGATAAGCAGACAATTTGGACGGTCTCATTTTTAAGTAGAGGGTGTTGCAAAATGATAACTGTCGTACAAATAAGAAACACGAATATCAATATATAGATAACATTTCTTTATAAGCTTTGGTTTGTTTGTTTAATGGCATATCAACCTTCGTTGGTTATTTAATGCCAAATCCATTTTTGTAGAAGAACAGTAGTGGTACTAATTAACCAATAGCTGGAGGGGTATGGTAGTTTCATAGTTTTCCCAAAGGTATTAGTCCGAAAGAGATCATTACATCCAGACTGGAGTTCGAACTTGCTTTTTACGATGTTGCAGTCTAGCACGTTAGCCACTCCGTCATGTGAACTTTTGGCATGCTCTGAATTGAATTGGATTATTCCTCAACTGTCTTCTGTTCAGATATGGCCAAACCAAGGAAACTTTAAAGAATGATAACTTAAGATTAAATAGATCTATCTATTTCTCTATTTAGTTCTCTATCTTTTGTCTTTCTGTTCAAATTATCAATCGCATCAGTTTACAGCTAAGAATTGCAAAAAGAAAAGAAAGAAAGGTGACTTGATAACTTTTGATAAAACATACACAACAGAAGCGTGTGTCGACAGTTTGTCTATAGATAAACCCACTTCTTCTTTCTTTCCTTCAAGATAAAACTAGTTTAGAGAAATCATACGTACGGTGGTGTCTCTCGTCCAAACAATCATTTTCTAACACGTGATTGTGTTCGTTAATTAAAAAGCAAAGGGACCAAGAAACAGAACACTTCCCAAGATCAATACAAGAATACCAACGAGAAACCCAAAACTAGAAAGCCAGCCCAGGTCCAGATAGCAAACAATAGAGCCAACAGAATACAGAACCAGCAGCTTATCAGATACCACAAAAATCTCAAAAGAAACAGAAGTTAGATATATAAGTATACGTCCAAGAGTATACTCTACAACATATGTCAATACGTCGATTAAAAGAATAGCTAAAGAACAATTTCAATATTTTCCTTCTCCTAGAACGGTGCCATACCAAAGTCACAAAGCACAGTCTGCCCTACTATTTACCCATAACTGAAAATAGTTGGAAACATACATTTTCTAAGTATATTAGCGCTATGTGAAATGCAAACAGCCTTGTCCAGGATTTGAACTCGCGTTGTCGATTCTATGCCATGATCGTAACTGATCGTACCTGCAAAAAGAATAGTAGAATTATTAGTAAGATGAAGCTATCATTACAACTCGTCTAAGCCCACTCGTACCACACAGGTGACCGTTTATATTGAGAGAGGTGTTTTTACTGCATCTTCGGCCACTGGACGTATTAATCGCGTGATCCCGAGTTGGTAAAGTTTGATATAAACACAATGGCACTCAAAAATAATATTTTAAAAATAACATATAAGTACCCCTTCATCGCAATTTCCATCAGTTCCACTCTGACCTGGAGTGGTAGTAACTTTTAGGGTCCCATGTATGTGTTAAATAGAACAAAGAGTTTTTTTTAAATATGTTTTAAAAATATTGATTTAAAAAGGAAATTTTAAATACCCATCACGCATGAATAGTCCAACACGTCTTCGACATAAAATAACCCAACAAGGGTTGACATGTCGTAAAATCCAACAAACCAAACTTAGCCTTATTAAAAGAGTTGTTATCTAAAACTTAAGATTTAAATAATACATAATTGAGATTTAAATATATATATATCTTATTATAATGGAGATTGTGTGTTTTTCTGTCTGTAACCGAAACTATATTACTAATCGAGTCACAATTAACGTAGTTATTTTCATCACATTCTTCATGTTTTATTTATATTTAAACCTCAATTATTAATAAAATTGCTTCACCTTTTTATTAGTGTTGACCATATCTACATACTAATAACATGCTATTGTATTTATATATACAAAAAATAGCGGTTTGCAGTTTGAATGGGAAGGCTAATTTGCATATTGATATTAAAAATTTGATTTTATTAAATATGTGCTTAGTATTATTGATTTCTAATTGTTTGGTTTCATTTTAATGAATATAAGCAAAAATCTCTCCAGTGAATCTTAAATGAAATCCATTAACAAGAAAAAATAAGTGTAATTTTATTCTGTATTTCCTAATTTAACTAAATAGTTAAATAAGTAAAATTCAGCAATGAAAGACGGCAGTGATGGAAGAGTAAGTTTCATTTCTATTTTTCTATTATACCCCCACTCTGTTTCAAATCTTTTTATCTGCATTCTTATTAGACTTTCTAATTTGATACGATATTTCATTACATTAAAACTTAAATACTTGCACCCGGAGGGTGCATATATTTG
Source organism: Doryteuthis pealeii (assembly GCA_023376005.1). Classification (NCBI taxonomy): domain Eukaryota; kingdom Metazoa; phylum Mollusca; class Cephalopoda; order Myopsida; family Loliginidae; genus Doryteuthis; species Doryteuthis pealeii. The sequence continues at coordinate 121,934,062 of CM042143.1, read as the reverse complement.
CTAGTATATATAAGTTAAAAGAAAGGAAATGAATCCGACAATATGAGTAAGAAAAGGTGGAATGAAAACATCACACAATGCTGTTAAAGAGGAAAACAACTACGGGAGTGAATGAGCTCTGATGATGATTTTTGTAAAATCGAAATATTGATCAGTATCAGCTATGATTATATTATAAATTGTTTTCTTCTTTAACAGCATTGTGTGATGTTTTCATCCACCTTTTCTTACTCAATATATATATATATATATATATATATATATATATATATATATATATATATATATATATATATATCACTTATGCGCTTTTTTTTCGGTTTAAAAATCGCATTGGTAAGAAACTGTCAATTACCAAGCGCTGTAGGTTT
>CM042143.1:121921191-121928691 GCA_023376005.1 Doryteuthis pealeii | reverse complement strand
TGAAAGAGAGAGAGAGAGAGAGAGAGAGAGAGAAGAGGGGTAAGAAAGAAATGGAGAAATGTGAGAGATGTTAGAGAGGGGTAAGGTGAGAAAATATGTGAGATTATGATAAACACACGTACAAAATGTGCATGTATAAATGTGAACGCTGGACTAAATACAACAGACAGACAGACAGACAGAAGAAGAGAAAAGGAAAGAAAGAATTCTATTCGAAAAAAAATACATTCATATTTGCATATAACAATGAATATATGAATATATAGATAAATAAATGGATTGAATATAAGAGATAGATATGGACACACACGATGAATAAAGACACACACACACACACACAGATGATGATGATGATAATGATGATGATGATGATGATGATGATGATACAAACTCAGGCACGATTGGCTGGCTGAGGGGATCCACTGAGAATTCTGCTTGAAATTAGATTTTCACCCGGCTACTAATTGGCATATGTACAAGCCCAAGTCTGTCTTGGAGAAGGAAATGCATAAAATTAAATGTGACTTTGAGATATAGACGGATCACCTAATCTCGGCAAGGAGACCAGACTTAGTATTAATTAACAAGAGGAAAAGAACTTATCATCTCGGGGATTTTGCAGTCCCGGCCGACCACTGAGTGAAAGTGAAAGAGAGCGAAAAAAATAGACAAATAGTTGGACCTTGCCAGAGAACTGAAAAAACTGTAGAACATGAAGGTCGTGCCAATTGTAATTGGAGCCCTGAGAACGATCCCTAATGCTCTGGAAAAGAATGTGGGAGATCTAGAAATCAGAAGAAGAATCGATACCATCCAAACTACAGGGCTGTTAAGTTCGGCTAGAATACTAAGAAGAGTCATGGAGGCCGGAGGTGATTTGCTGTCACCCAATCTCCAGTGATCCACTGGCTACGGCAGGTGTGAAAAACTCGATGATAATAATAATAATGAAGATTCGCTTCCGGATTTTGTCTGTAACAAAGATGACGTCACTAATTACGTCACACTACCTAAAATCGTCATAACAGAATAAATTCACTCAAAATTTGAGCATGCAATGTTAGACAGTCCTCATTGGTTTTTAAAACAAGTTTTAATAAATACATGACTGGTATTATATATCTATATATAGTTTGTTTTATTTTAATATATATTTAAAGTTATCAGAACTAAGTTTCCATTTCAATTTTTTACTCTTTTAATAAATTTTATTCTATTTTTTACTCCTTTAATAAATTTGATGATTTTACTTTACTTATGATACAACCTCTCTGATATTAAAGTTTCAACTCCCATCCCCTCAAGCAATATCTATTTTACTTCGCCCAGAGTGCGTTTTTTAAATTTTCTAGTAGTAGTAGTAGTAGTAGTAGTAGCAATAATAATAATAATAATAATAATAATAATAATTGTACACGATAAGATTTTGTCTAGGAGACCAGACCTTGTGTTAATTAAAAAGAATAAAACACGCCAGCTCGTGAATTTTGCTGTCCCGGCGAATCTCCTTGTAAAAATGAAGGAAAATGAAAAGATAGATAACTACTTAGATCTTGCCAGAGAAGTAAGTAAACTGTGGAACATGAAGCTAAATGTCATAGCAATTATAATTGGTGCCATTTGAACGGTCCCCACGGGTCTAGAAAAGAGTCCGGATGAACTCGAAATCAAAGGAAGAATCAAAACAATCCAAACTACAGTATTGGTAAGATCGGCTAGAGTGCTCAGAAGAGTCTTGGGGACATGAAAGGATTTGTAGTCAATCAGCTTCCAGTGAACCACATGCAAAGGCAGGTGTGAAAAACTTGGAGCGAAATTGTTGTTGGTGCACTTGGAACGGTCCACAAGTTTAGAAAACAAACGGGAGAAATTGGAAATCAGAGGAAGAATGGAGAACATTCAGCCAACAGCGTCTTGAGATCAGCTACAATACTCAGAAGAGTCCTGGAGATATGAGAAGACTTGTTATCACTCTGACACTAGTGAAAGACCATCATCTACTGCTGTGAGAAATAATAATAATATCAAATATGAAACTGAGTCGCTAATAATTGCAGCACAAAACATTCCCATAAGAACAAATTATATCAAAGAAAAAATAGATAAGACATAATTTTGATCAGGCTACAAAATGGCATGGACACAAACCAGAATTCTAGGGAATTAGACGCATTAGACTCTCTGTGAATTTGAGGTATAAACGAATCACCTAATCCCGGACAGAAGAAGACCAGCATTTGTGTTAATTAACTAGAAAAATAACTTTTCATCTAGTGGATCTTACCATTTCAGAGGACGACAGAGTGAAAATGGAAGACACTAAAACTAGAGACAAATTCTTAGACCTTGCCAGAGAACTGAAAATATTGTAGAAACATTAGGATGAAGGTGGTACTAATTTTAGTTGTTGCTGTTGGAACGGTTTTGAAAATCAGAGGGAGTATCGAGCTCTTTCAGACACCATAATCATTCAGATGGGCTGGAACGATTTAGTTCGGTTTCTTTGTTTAATGGCATATGAACCTTTGTAAGTTATTTAATGCCAAAGCTATCATTGTAGAAAAAGGATAGTAGTAATATTTAATCTATAAATGGAGGGATGAGAGGATTCATACATTTCCCATATCATGCGAAAGTGAACGTATTTGCTCGAGGGGAGTTCGAACTCGCTTATTAAAATGTCACAGTGCAGCACATTAGCCATTGCATGCAGGGACTCCCTCGCTCCAGAGAACTTCGGAGACTTGCTGTCATTCAATATATATATATATATATATATATATATATATATATATATATATATATATTAAAATAATTGCTCTACTTTGTATTGAGCACTTTGTATTTGTTTTATCGCTGACTTAACCCCTGGATTTTGTACACCTCCAATGATCGTGCCCATATTCACCGGTAAGCCACCTTTTATCTATCTATCTATCTATCTATCTATCTATATATATATATATATATATATATATATATATATATGTGTGTGTGTGTGTGTGTGTGTGTGTGTGGTGCGCGAAACAAATATTCGTACCCCTACAAATGTTTCATTTATTCTATTTTCAACTAATGAATAAACATACTGTTCATGTGTTTAACTGTACCTGAATGCATAATAACTAAATGAGTAAAGAAAACAGAAAACAACTGATTTAATAGAAATAAATACCATTTATCCATTTTAATGGATGAACAGTGTTCGTAAAATACAAAAAAGAATGCATAATCTTCCTTTAATACATTCTAGAATACTCATCATTCAATTCTCCTGCAACCAACTGTTTCTTGTAGTTTTCAATTTTAATGATTTGCAAATTTTTTGTTCGTATTTTATTCCATTCTTCTACGCATATGGTGTTCAGATCTGGGATGTTTGTTGGAGTTCTCAATAGGAATTGAATTTGACAGTAGATAGATAGATAGATAGATAGATAGACAGATATATAGTAATAGCATAATCTTTACAGGTCACTGCCGTCCCCCACAATCCTATAATCCCACCGCCAGAACCTTTCCTCTCAGAACCCTTTAATGACTCATCAAACCCGCTGTAGATCCACAAAGTTTGATGCAAATATGACATAGGAAAGACGGCCTTCCCACTGGATCGGATGGATCAGATGATAAAATGTGATGCTTATGCACCACCATGTGTCTTTTAAGACTAGAAGCCGACTTACAGACTTTCTTACAGACAGACACATAGCAATAGCATAATCTTTACAGATCACTGCTGTTCCTCACAATCCTATAACCACCACCACCAGGAGCTTTCCCCTCATTAGCCCTCAACCAGAACCTTTCCTCTCATGAGCCCTCAAATGACTCATCAAACCCGCTGTAGATCCACAAAGTTTGATGAAATTATGACACAGGAAGGACGTCCTTCCCGTTGTATCAGATGGATCAGGTTTATTTACTTCTCATCCCACTTATGAGGGCGTGACACAAGGACATTTTTATGTGGGCCCACCCACAAGCCGAAGCTCATGGGTGGTAGGCACAAAAAATGCGTCGATCCCGTCGGCATTACCCCTCGAGGGGGCGCCTCAGGCGCTGGGCAATAAACCCAGCGCTGCCCCTTTAAATCAAGGGGGCAGGTATTGCCTGGGGCGATAGCCTCCTGGGATCGACGCTGTCAATTTTATTACCGAGCCACTCCAGAGGCCGAAGCGCTCTGGAGCAGGCCCCGAGGGGCCTTTGACGGCTCAGCAATCACATGGATCAGGTGATGAAATTTTACGCTTATGCACCACCATATGTCTCTTATGACCAGAAGCCGACTTACAGATTTTGTTACAGATTGCACCAGACACATTGTTTGTTCCTGGAGACAGACATATACATAGCAAGCATAGCAATAGCATAATCTTTACAGATCATTGCCGTCGCTCACAATCCTATAACTCCACCAGAACCCTTCCTTGCATGAGCCCTCAAATGACCCATCAAACCTGCTGCAGATCCACAAAGTTTGATGTAAATATGACATTGAAATGACTTCCTTCCCGTTTAATAAGATGATTCAGATGAATCAGATGAATCAGATGGTAAAACTATATGCTTATGCACCACCATATGTCTCTTAAGACCAGAAGCCGACTTACAGACCTTGCCACAGATAGCACAAGACACATTGTTTGTTCCTGGAATTTGCATGGATTGACTCTGGTGAGATTTACTATGATTGACATATCCAGCCTTAGAAAGCAAAATTCGACCACATGTCTGACATTTCCAACCCTCCATGTTCTCTCCAATATGACAGGTGTAACCCTTTCGAAGTTGACGCTTTAGGTTTTCATGCACGATTCTTTCACTCTCAAAACTGGTACAGCCATCATCCACATGAACTCTCCAATCAGTTCTCTCCAATGCCAGCTTTTCCCAGTTGTCAGGATTTATTTTTATTTTTACAAGGTTGTTTTTTAAGCAATCCTTATACCTCTCCCTAGGCTTATGCTGCGGCCTTTTTCCATCACGCAGCTGACCGTAAAAGAGTTGCTTTATTTTACATACATACATACAATTGGTTATATACAGAGAGCACTTTTATCGGATAAGATGACGTCACCATACAAAAGAAGAAAAATAAATAATCACACAGAAAACGATGGCGTTCAAAAAATAAATAAATATCCGAAAATAAATGTGAGAAATCAATAGTCGCCATTTTGTAGCGAGTATAAATCGCGGGATAATTTCACCAAAAAAGAAAACATAAATAAATGAAATCAAATCTTCAAACTGTTTTAATCTAAGTCTAAAAATTGCCGGAATGCAAGAAAGGAAAAGGGAGACCCCCAAATAGGTTGTTTAAAAATACCAACAAAATTGCTGTGTTCGAGCTGTCAGGAATTAAAGCGGGAATTAAATGTTCTTTTACAGTCTTCATTTCAACTAAATGTCTGTTTAATGTGGATTCATAGGACGGCCATTTTTTTTTTCAATGAGTCTGAAATGTTTCATAGCGATGAAAAGAGTAAAGTTCAGTTTTTCAAACATTTTGTCAAACATCTGCTTTCATAGTCTTTTTGAATTGTTGTTGTTCATTGATTTCCTGTTGTTGATATTTGAAAAAAAGAATCAGAAAAAGAAAAGCTATAAAGGCTTTACTATTGCGTGAAACCCTCTGTTCGGTAACAATAGTTTTGAGTGAAATGATTGCCTGAATGTATCTAAAACACCTGCAAAATATCATTAATATTATCATTTTAGCTCACTTGGTAGAACACTATCCTAGGAATCACAAGGTACCTGGTTCGATACCGGCCCTCGCCAATTCAGCGTGTGAGTAGCAGAGGGATCTGTGCGGTAAAGTGAGTAGCTGATGGTAGGTGTGGCGCTCCAACTCAGGTGCTAAAATAATATCCTCAGTCTAGCGCTAGTGAAAAGGGGATAGACTCCCTCGCTGTCTGGCTGATACCGACAGCAGGTCACTCCGTCGACTTGATTTAATTCTTTGTGAGTTTTCACACCATATATATATATAATAGGCTTATTCGTTAATCTTCCGACCGTTATCATCTTACAACAAACATCCTCTGGTTAAAAATGAACACGTCTAAATCGTCCAAGAATTGCAAAAATATAAATCCTGATTATCTGGTGTCGCTTATCCGCTGAATTCTTTTTTCTTCTGTGTGTCGTCACTTCAGCTATATAATGGACCATTCCGTTTTTATTATACAGAGAGAAAAGAAAGGAAAAGGATATGCTACACCGAAAAGATATAATGAGAAAGAAAGAAAGAAAGAAAGATAGAAAGAAAGATAGATAGAGAGATCGCACGAAGGCAATCACACTAATCTGTTTCTATTGTACAAAGATCAAAAGAAGGAAAGAAAGATTTTAAAAAGTGTGAGGGAAGATTAAAACAAGATTATTATACTTTTTACATATTAAACTATCGCAATAGCTCTTAAGCAAACATATCAAGCGTTGTAATAATTAAATTATCACACTGTGGTATATCCACATTATCCACAGGGCTAAATAGTACATATATAAAGGACAGTTAGTGTCTATGAATGTATGTTGTTTCGGGGGAAACAACGAAAAGAAAACAATTAACAACAAAGTAAATATATATACACATTCACTATCACCAGGTATTGCTTTTTGAGCAAAACTAATGAACAATTGTTTCATATCCGGGAAGATGATTAAACAACAAAATTTGAATAGTAACAGCATAGAATTATTTTCTTTTTTTATTTACTATTTTAAATAGGAGACATTAATTTTTATTTTCAGATTGTCTGAGCCCTTTTTTTTTCTGACGCCCCACAACCACAAGGCCGGATCAACGCAGGGCCTTTTTACATAGGGATTTTAATGGGGCATCCTGCGAGGATACTACTCGCGATTTAATAATAATGTATTGGCGAGACAAACTTTTGTTGCACCCTCCTCTACTCTGATGGCACCGGGTAGCCGCTTCTAGTACATATTATGGAGGCGCTGGATGTAATGGTGAAAGACGTAGGAAATGGACTTGTCGATCCGTTTCAAATCCTGGACAAGGCTGATTGCATTTCGCATAGTGCAAATACCCTTGGGAAAGCTATGCATCCACGTATTATCTCTCCATGTATGAGTAAATAATAGGGCAGACTGGGCTCTTTAACCGTGGTTAGGTAACCAGTCTAGGAGATGGAAAACTCTGAATTCAAACCTGTTAAACTCCGTTTAAGAAATTGACCTTGTGTCACATCCTGCTCGTGTGGAGGGGTTGATAAATATGTATATAGAGGACAGTTGAGTTGTATTTATATATATGTATGTAAGTACGGATGAAACTACGAAAATTACACCATTAACGAAAAAGTGTATATATATATATATATATATATATATATATATATATATATATTGTAAACAAGGTTTGTTTAGAATGGCTTTTTGCCGATAATTTTTTGGAGAATAAGTGCTTAATTGGAGTCGTACCTAATTTAGAAATTAATTAATTAATAATGAATTAGGCGGGAATAC
>CM042143.1:121908691-121911191 GCA_023376005.1 Doryteuthis pealeii | reverse complement strand
TCTGCCTTTCCTTATAATGTGAGGGTCTGTCAAAAAGTAATGCCATTGTATAACTCCAAAGCACAGGAACATGTATCATACTTCGAAATGAAGCTGGTCCACTGTGGATCACATCTCTACTTCTCCTCATAGTCACCGTTCTCTTAATATCAATTTTCCACCTTTGAAATATATCATGTATCCCTGTCCAAAAAAACTTCTACTGAATGTTCTTTGAGACCTTTCTTCCTACAGATTTAACTTCCTCGTACTGGAATAAAATTGTCCTCAGATTATCATCTATTCGGTTCCGTGAAAGACTTGAGAGCAAACATTATTTCCAGCGACGAGGAAGTGAAATTAGTGTAGAAGTCTCAAAAGAATAGTCAACATAATTTTACAGAGGATACATGCTTTCTTTCGAAGGTGAATATGTGGAGAAGTAGAGATGTGATCCCCAGAGGACCAGCTTCATTAGAAGTATGACACATGTTCCTGTGTTATTAATATATACCTGTCCTAAACAAAATGGCCTTACTTTGAGGAGAAGCCCTCCCCCCCCCCAAACAATCGGCTAGTGATGTCAATCCCTAGCACATAATAGCACTCTAGCCACTACTCCACAAAGGTCTCCTAGCAGCAAACTTTATATATACTCTAAGAGTGTATCTGTGTGAGTTTGTGCATGACACACTACATGCATACGCAATTGCATCATATTTTTGCACTGTGATTCTAAATTGAACATTATATCTATATATATATTATGATTTCCTCTGATTTTAATCATAATAAGTATTATTTGATTTAACCTATCTCCTTTAATCAGTTCCACGGGGTATCCTGTTCTCATTCCGCTAACCATAGCTGGGGTACAGGTTTAAGCTGTGTTAATTATTATTCTAGTTACTTGTCCCTTGGACCAGGATTGATCCTGCAGTCAAGAGATAGCTGTTACTTAGAACTGTCTTAACCTAACTCCTTTATCCACTATAGGCTATGTGTCCAATCCAAAAAAATTATAATAAAACAAACTTCGCACTCCTTTTATTTATAAAAAGAAGAAAAAAAATTAATGTGAACACCGCGTGCATTAAACCAAAAGCAAGTTTGCTTTATTATCATTTTAAAACACAGATTAACGTCATAACATTACATCACGGGAACATGATCCACGTCACAAGTTAAACAAGCCACAGTTGAAAAAAAAAAACAATTTAGCATTAATATTATCCCATCGAGTGAAAATGCTTCACGTTTATATAAACGCTAAAAAAACTACTGTTTTTAAGATCTCAACCATTTGACTCATCTGAGGATTGCATAACCATGAAACTAAAGCCATGAGTCTAAATCATCCATAATACATTACTATTGATTATAGACCTGCTCTGCTTTATTACCATTGAGCACGTTTTCATGCCAATACTTTCTCATTTATTCTCTATTCATTCTCTCTCTCTCTCTCTCTATATAATATATATATATATATAATATAATATATATATATTATATATATATATATATATATATATAATATATATATATGAGAGTGTGTTTATTTGATATAGCGTTTAGCCGACAATTTTGGATAATAATTGATGAATTTAGGCGGGCATATATGTTCAAATGTAAAGCTAAACAAATCGAGAAAATGTCAATCCCGAAATAGGTCGAAATGTACATTCAGGGATTGATATTTTCTCGATTTGTTTAGCCTTACATTTGAACATATATATGCCCGCCTAAATTCATTAATTATTAACTAATAATTTTCAAAATTAAGTATGACTTCAATTAAGCACATATCTCCAATATATATAATATATATATATATATAATATATATATATTTGGAGAATATGTGTTTAATTGAAGTCGAACCTAATTATGAAAAGTTAATTAATTAATAATTAATTAATTAGGCGGGATATCTATTTAAATTTAGGCTAAACAAATCGAGAAAAATCAATCTCTGTATGTACATTTCGGCCTATTAGGCCTCATCAGCAGAGCTATAGATACAAAGACCGCCCCGTGTGCGATTCGAAACCTGATTGTCAAGCTGACTGTCAAGCGTCTTCCCACCACACCAAACGGACTTAGCAGATTTCTTCGTTTTGTTAAGGAGTAGGTATTTATATTCTATATAATTATTAATTAATTAACTTTCATAAATTAGGTTCGACTTCAATTAAACACATATTCTCCCAAATATTGTCGGCTGAAAATAGCCATATCACAAACATCGTCTGTTTGTTTACTTCTCATATATATATATATATATATATATGAAAAACAACAAGGTGTTCAGAAGGATGATAATATTCATCAGCCAATGCTATAATCTTTCGGTTTGATCACGAAACAATCATCGGGGCTATTATCTATATAGAAATAACATTTTGATAAACCGAAGTTTTTAAGCCATTGTTCTTGTCAGTGTGTTGCAGCTTCTGTTTGTTCCCTGGTGGAAACTGGCAGGGAAGCAAAGACGAAATTAGAAGTGACGTTTACCTTTG
>CM042143.1:121898691-121903691 GCA_023376005.1 Doryteuthis pealeii | reverse complement strand
GCCGAGAGAAATATACATAGAATAATCATTCTTTGTAGAAAGAGAGTCGAGTTGAAAGAATTTGTTTTTTAGTATTCTTTCTTGAGGAACAATTTGTAGAAAGGATTTAGTTTTGTGATCAAATTTTTGTAGAACAGTACTGTGGTGGATTATTTAAATTTTGTATAATTCTTTAAAAAATTATTAATTTAAGGATGAGTATAAAATATTTAAAAAAAACGAATAGAAAATTATTAAACCACCCTTTCGCTGACTATATCACTAATAGAAGGGTAAGAACACCTTGCCCGAAAAAAGAGAGTCCTGGGTAAGATACTAAACTCGATTTTGGGTAGTGAGGAGTACCCGTTCATTGGCATTTCCCCAGGTGATATTAAATGTTAGCGTCCTATCTATATGTAAAATAGTCCTGTTCAAATTCGTATCATTTATTTTATTTGTATTATTTGTTTTATTCGTACTGGCAAGAATATGCACCATCGGTGCTTAAGTATTTAAGTTTTAATGTAATAAAATATATTGAATTAGAAAGACTAACGAAATTAAATAAGAACGCATAAATAGGGTTAAATAGTAGGGCAGATTTTACTCTTTAACCTTGGGTAGGTAACCAGTCTAGGAGAGGGAAAACTCTGAATTCAAAATTCCTGAGGTCAGTGGTTGATTGGGTTTGTGGCATTCCTTGTGCACCAATTCTTTCCTATCGACTGTGCCAAAAAGTGCGGAATGGTCCTACACAAGCCTTCACCACTATAAACAAATCACTGTGTTGGTTATTCATTGAATGAACACTCATGCGTCGAAAATCGACGAGAGAGTCCATTTATATATATATATATATATATATATATATATATATATATATATATATATATATATAAAGGAAAAGTTGACTTACCGGTGTGAGGTCACGATGGTTAGTAAGTGTGGAATTCAGAGGGGTAAGTCATTGATATAACAAATACAAAGTGCTCAATACTAAGTAGACCAAATTGGTTATAAAATGTGTACTAGAGATAACCTACTCGGGTTTCACCATAAGGATCTTCAGGGTTAAGTCAACTGAATTAATCGAGACACCGATTAATAGCATTAATGCAATGACCACACACGCGAAATCGACTGCTATTAATCGGTGTCTCGATTAATTCAGTGGATTTAACCCTGGAGATCCTTATGGTGAAACTCGAGTTATCTCTTGTACCCATTTTATAATATATATATATATATATATATATATATATATATATATATATGTGTGTGTGTGTGTGTGTGTGTGTGTGTGTGTGTGAATTGTTTAACTTCGTGTGTATTAATAAATCGGTAAATATAATTTTCATTAAATTTACTAGCAAATATATGCACCCTCCGGGTGCAAGTATTTAAGTTTTAATGTAATAAAATATTGTATTAAATTAGAAAGGTTAATGAAACTAAATAAGAATGCAGATAAAAAGATTTGACACAGAGGGAGTATAATAAAAGATTTGAAACAGAGGGAGTATAATAAAAAATGGAACAACTGAAACTTACTCTTCCATCACTCTCGTCTTTCATTGTTATTTTTCTAATTTAAATATTTAGTTAAAAGAGTAAGTAAAGAATAAAATGACAGTTATTTTATCTTGTTAATGGATTTCATTTAAGATTCATTGAAGAGATTTTTGCTTATATTCATTAAAATAAAACCAAACAGTTAGAAATCAATAATACTAAGCACATATTTATTAAATTCGATTTTTTAATATTAATATGCAAATTAGCCTTCTCGTTTACACTGTAAACCGCTATTTGTTGTATATATAAATATAATTGCATGTTGTCAGTATGTAGACATAGTTAACAGTATTAATAATGTAAGACAATTTTATTAATAATTGAGGTTAAATAAAAATAAAATCATTGAGAATGTGATGTCTATAACTAAGAGAATTGTGACTTGAGTAGGAATATAGTTTCGGTTACAGACAGAAAAACACACAATCTCCATTATAATAAGATGTGTATTGATAAATTGGTAAAAACATGTGGTCCCATTTTAGAGGAGTAGTCGGTGTATTCCACAGCCATAACTGACAGGCCAGAAAGATAGAATGAGAAAAAATGGAATTTACAAAAGAATCTAAACTCTTCTACAATGAGGGGAAAGAAGAAAGAATAAGAAACAAAATAGAAGAATTAAATGATGAGTAAAAAAAAAAAAAAAGAAGAACAAGAATGTTTTTAAAAATACGTGTAAAAATGAGAAAAAAATGAAAAGAAAGACATTTCATGAGAATAAATGAATGAAGCTATGATGGATAGAAGAAAAAAAAAATATACAAGGTGTGTCAAAAAGTATAGAGATTGAAATGAACAATTAATAAACCGTTGTTTCTCTTTTTCAGAATACTAGGTGAGTCAAAAAGTACAGATTTTAAAGCTGTATTTACCAAGATAGAAATGAAGAATGAATGGAACGGTATTTTTTTTTTCAGAATACAAGGTGTGTCAAAAAGTATAAAAATCTCGATACTTTTTTTTTTACTCAACTTGTATATTATTTTTTTCTGGACAAAAGGAATAAATTAATTACAAATCTCGAAAAGTGGGTAAATTAAATTTTTAAAAACAGGGCTACAGTGCTACCTTGAACTACGAGTTTAATTCGTTTCGCTCGTTACTCAATCTCATCGTATATCAAACCAATTTTCTTCATTAGAATGAACTGAAACGCTATTAATCCGTTCCACTCCCCCGACAAAAAAAAAAAAAAAATAACCCCTAAGTTTTTGTTAAAAATAAAAAATAGCACTGTATTGTATAAAAACATTATGAAATAGAATGTAATAAATTTGCTGTAATATGATTAATGCTTATTCATTTTTATAAATGATATTTTTCTTGGGCATAACAAATTTGCAAGCGTATATGTTTTTAGTGAACTTATTATCATAAGCGTACCTGAAGCTTACTCGTACTTCAAATTCTAGCTTTCAACACAAAACCATAAATCAACCGATTGACAGCTCGTCACTCGAAGAACTCGTTGGAGCACTCGTTGGTCGGGGTACCATTGTATTTTTTAAGTATACTTTTTTTATCGTCGAAAGTAAAAAGATTGAAATGAAAAGAAAAACACAACAAAAGAAGTCCTTAAAGATTTTAAAGAATATTGATATATGTATTTTCCGTGAAACTGATAGTCACGTCGACAATAGCTATTGACTAAGCTTGGGTACGTCTGGCTCAGGTGTCGCCTAACCATTTAGACTCGAATTCGCACAGTAGGTATGATCTGTGAGACTAACGTGCTAACTACTGTTCCATGGCGAGGCCAATCTCTACACTAATGAGACTGAGTCAAAAGCTAAACGTGACCCCGTAAAACCACTTGAAGTTAAGTTTAGTTGATTCGAGAGCCTCTTACCTCCCGTACCCTGTTTCTATGTCTACCTCCGACCATTGAGATATAACAAAAAAATTAGCAAAAAGTAAAAAAAAAAAAAAAATATTAAAAAAAAACGATGAGGAAGAAAGAAGAGACAGAGATATATTTGTCAGCGTCCGCTGCTATTGTCATGGAGATGGCAAGGTTAATATTTTTGTATCTTATTTGCTAAGGACGAATGAAGCAGGGATAGAAAAAGAAAGAAGTGGAAATTTCGTTGGTGGTGGTGGGGGGAGAGGGAGGAATTAAAGAGAGGGGAGGTTGTTCGGGGGAGTTGAACGGTGTCTGCTGTAGAAGTGGCGGCCCCAGCGCCGAGTTAGTTGACATTGTTGGTAGGTCATTGATTTGACGAGGCTCGGTTGCATTGTAGGACAAACAAATTGCATGAAGCAAGTTTAACAAAGCCGTCCAAAGATAACCAAGAAGCCGATGAATATGTTAATGGCCACATGACACTTGCTCCCCACTTGATAAATGTCTTAATAGAAAGAAGAAGAAGAAGAAGAAGAAGAAGAAGAAGAAGAAGAAGAAGAAGAAGAAGAAGAAGAAGAAGAAAGGTAGCTGCTGATGGGGGAGGGTCTAAGGGAAGGCAGACAAAATAACGGACGGGTTGACTTGAACATTTGAGAATCTGGTGGGTCAATGTTGGCGACTTGTTTAGGCTAAGATTTTCAGATGCATTGCTGAACATTGTTCGGCTTATTGAACCTCTTAGCCTTTTGTTTGCATATTAATTCAACTAAACAGACAAAAGACAAAATGGCCGAGTAAAAAAAAAAAGAAGTATCACGGCCCGAGGTGTTACGGTGAGCATATTTACACGTGTAAAGGTGACAATGATAAAGAAATATATATATATATATATATATATATATATATATATATATATATATATATATAATATATATATATATATCATAGTAATTCAGCTATTGGCGTTATATATTACTCAGACATAGACATATAATGATTTAGTAATAGTATCCTTCAATATATTATATATATATATATATATATATATATATATATACTAGTGAAGGTTACCATGATAAATAAATAATGTATACATGAAAGCTAGGTATATAGTGTCTGACTCATGTAGGTCCGTATATTATATATATATATATATATATATATATATATATATTATATATTAACTTTCACGCTGTGAAAAATACAGATTACGCACTTTATAAATAAATAAATGTACAAGCTAATATCTGGGAAACTCACTCAAAAAGAAATGACCAAAGCACCTGTACTCTCTGAAAGTAATCGTCGGTATCGTGAAAAAAAAAGTTGAAACAAAGATGGGTAGTTTCTCCTTAGGTCATTATATATATATATATATATATATATATATATAATATATATATATATATATATATTAAGTTGTAAACACGGTATGTTTGGAATGGCTTTTTTAGCCGACAATTTTTGGGAGAATATGTGCTTAATTGGAGTCGTACCTAATTTTGAAAATTAATTAATTAATTAATAATGAATTAGGCGGGAATGCCTATTAAATGTATGGCTAAACAAATCGAGAAAAATCAATCTCTGTATGTAC
>CM042143.1:121868691-121893691 GCA_023376005.1 Doryteuthis pealeii | reverse complement strand
CCACTGCTGAAGATATAATAAACTTTGTTGCATACCTCTTTTTTTACTTTCTTACTTCAATTCTTCTAGCGTCTCTTCTAGCGTCTGGACTTCGTCTTGGGGACTTTGTGTCTGGTCTTCCATTGGGGATTTCTCTTTATCAGAAGCCCTGTGTCATTGGTAGTTTTTAGATAATAACACAAGACTTAGATTTGCTTTAGATCATATTTTATTTCGAAACCCCCACCAGACTACCTGCGCAGATTGAGTCGGAGCGTGCATAACACGAATTACCATCGTCATGGTTTTGGTCGATCTAACTAAAAATTCATTTCTAATCTAAACCGGAAGAGGGTCTTCTCCACCGATTCTCACGGTATCCACCGGAAGGAAGTATCAGGACAGGTCAAGCCTTGTCATTCATCCTTCAAGGCCACCGGCTGCAACTTATAACAGCCATTTTGATTTCTACACTACTGTACATAAATATTAGGAATCTAATAATTATGTAACAGCTTTATCTTTCTCTCTCTACAAGTTACTTCACTGCTCATATATAAGAGCATTACCCTTTCTTTCTCTATTGGAGGCAACTTAACTCTTTCTTCTTCTAATTACATGTAATTTTTAAAAAACACATTCTGCAGGATTTTGATTGACTAATTGATATTGACTAATGTAATTTATTTGTTTTAATACACATATTACTTATTGAATTTATGAGTTATTTGTTTTTCTGTCTTAATATATGTGAACTTATGATGTGTTTGTTGTAAATACCAATATATATATATATATATATATATATATATATATATATATATATATATATATATATATATATATATGAAAGTAAGTAAACAAACAATGTGTTTATTTTTTTATATGGCCTTTTAACCGACAATTTTGGAGGATATGTGCTTAATTGAAGTCACACCTAATCTTGAAAATTAATTAGTTAATAATTAATGAATTTAGGCGGGCATATATGTTCAAATGTAAGGCTAAACAAATCGAGAAAATGTCAATCCCTGTATGTACATTAATTTTCAAAATTAGGTATGACTTCAATTAAGCACATATCCTCCATATATATATATATATATATATATATATATATATATATATATACACTCATTACAACCACGATAGTAATTATACCTGTCCTAAACAAAATGCTATAACATTTTGACACACCCTCGTATGGAATGTGTTTCCCGTCGTTGCTTCTGTCGTATCCTACAAAATGAAAGTAATTAGTAAATGAATGAAGTATACATTACAAAAAGAGTTCCATTGTACTAAGAAAATATCAAAAACTTTATTGATATTCATCAGCCTTTTCTTGTTTGTAATATTTTTATCGAGGTACTTGTGGTGTCATGGTTACCATAGTAGGAAACTGACTCGGCAACAGAGTTCAAATTCTGGATGAGGCTATTTGCATTTCACATAGTGCTTATAACCTTGGGAAAGGTATGAATCCAACTATTTTCCCTCTAGCTATGGGTAAATAGAAGGGCAGCCTGGGCTCTTTAACCATGGTTAGAAACCAGTCTACCAGTCTCTGAATTCAAACCTGTTAAACTCTGCTTAAGAAAATTGACCTTGTATCACATCCTACTAATGCAGGGGGTTGATATATATATATCATTATTATTATTATCATTCTTCTTCTTCTTCTTCTTCTTCTTATTATTATTATTATTATTATTATTATTATTATTATTATTATTATTATTATAGTATGTACAGAAATAACCTTGATTAATGAAATAAACAAAATCCAGGCCAGGTTTTGCTTTGATAAAGAAAGACATTCCTTAAACTTTAATCACCTTTACGAAAATATATCAAATTCAAATTCTTAAAAATGAGACTAAAAACATCAATAAGAAGTATTTTGTTTAATCACAAAATCACTTTTTATCTACATCGTTATGGTCTTGGTAGTTTTCTGTCTACTATCATAATAATATCTTTTTATGTTCGAGAATAAACCGACTGCATTTGACCTGATCTACACAAGATTTACAAGAAAATATACACGAGAATTTCTAGGAAAATTTATACAAAAAGTTACAAGATCTAGACAACACTTACATGGAAATTTACACAATGCTTCCAAAAAATATACACAGGATCTACATGAAAATCTACAAAAGAATTACAAGAAAATTTACACAAGACTTATATGAAAATCTATACAATAATTCTAGGAAAATCTACACAATACTTACAGGAAAATCTACACAAGAATTACAAGAAAATCGACACAATATTTACAAGAAAATATACGCAAAAATTACACGAGAAACTCTACATGAGAAATGCAAGAAAATGTACTCAGCGATTATAAGAAAAGCTATACGAGAATTACAAGAACATCTATGTAAGCATTACTCGCCTATTCATAACTTGGAACGGGATTTTCTGTTTACCGTAACAATTTATAAACAATAAACCTCTTACTTTTGGAAAAATTGAGAATAAAAATGAATAGAAAATCTTCTCGCCAACTAAACAGATACAAAGACCGACCCTTCCTCTGAATAGATA
This sequence comes from Doryteuthis pealeii, assembly GCA_023376005.1. Taxonomy (NCBI): domain Eukaryota; kingdom Metazoa; phylum Mollusca; class Cephalopoda; order Myopsida; family Loliginidae; genus Doryteuthis; species Doryteuthis pealeii. Next base: position 121,891,153 of record CM042143.1, on the reverse strand, counting down.
GAAAAGAGAAAAAAAAGAAGAAAAGTCGTTTGAGTGCAGATATTTCGAGTCCATTTTGAAGGCGGGCTTCTCGGGGCCAGAAAGTGCGAATCATAATTCATAGAGAGCAGGAAATTCTGTCTGCCACAAAAGATTGTCATACGTTCAACGTCTGGCAGCAAAGAATTCGCGAACTGAACGCGGAGGAGGAACATCAACCAATCAGGATTCAAGAGCTTACCAAGACAAAAACTTTGAGGAATGCTTTTTGTTCCAATGCGAACGTGTGGTAACGAGTATCACCGGTAAGGTGTTGTAAATAAATAAAAAGAAAATTGGTATTTCCGATTGTGTTTCTTGGCACTCATCACTATTGCGGGTCATCGCATATATATATATATATATATATATATATATATATATATATAATATATGTGTGTGTGTGTGTGTGTGTTGTGTGTGTGTACGTTTTCGGCTACTGTCTTTCCAAGCTAGCCTAACCACAAGAGTCTGAACATATCTGCCTTTTAGAGGAAATATGTATTTACCCAACCCCTCCGTATGAGCAGAATGCGACACAAGGTCGATTTCTTAAGCGGAGTTTAACAGTTTTGAATTCAGAGTTTTCCTTCCTTTTGACCAGTCCCCTTACCAAAATTTAAGAGCCCTTCCTATCCTAATATTTATCCATAGCAGGGGGGAGAATAGTTGGATTCATACCTTTCCAAGGGGGATTAGCACTAGGTGAAATGCAAACTGCCTTGTCCAGGATTTGAACTTATGTCGCCGATTCCATTTCCAACCACTCAAACATTACACCACGCGCCTGCAAAAGTTACTCTGTGGTTGAGAGAGGAGGAAAATGTGGATATAACAACACAAACGACTATGTTCAAATGAGACGAAATATCAATTGAACATAGTCGTTTGTGTTGCTATATCCACATTTTCCTCTACTCTCAACCACATTTTGTCGGATTTATTCAATCTTTCACCTCAAAAGTTACTCTATATCATTAGAGTAAACTAAATACACAAATAGGTACTTAGATCTTGACAGAGAACTAAATCGCTTCCATCTTGTCAGGGGATCAATGAAAGTTTATTCTGTTCTAAGAAGGTCTTCGAGAAAGAGAGAGTACCGAAATGGTGAAAAGTGTTAGCACTATGGGAAATCCTAGCAGAATCCTACAGGATTTGAACTCGTGCCGTCGTGTCTATTATGCTACATTGATAACCATTACACCACAAACAGGTATGTAGTCTCATGATTTAAAAAAAAAAAGCATTTATTGTACACTTTATTTTTTAACATAATTTCCTTGTAAATACATTCAATCCAATGCTGCCATAGAAAAGACAAGTTGTTACAATGCAATGATTCTGTGAGAGACTAGTTTGATTGTGTTAAATTATCTGTTGGTATAAGATGCAAGAAAAATCGTCACCTATGTGGGAAACCCGTTAAAGTTTGAAAGTTAGATTTTGCTCTGTATATAATTTAATTGGTTATTTCCTAGTTGAGTAACATGATATTAAAGGGTGACCCAGAAAGAAACAGAACCTAAATGATTTATTTTCCCATTAACCTAACCCTAAACCCCAACCCTAACCCTAACTCCCCCTAGTTGAGTAACATAACATTACAAGGTAAACCAGAAAAATCAGAACCCAAATATTTTGTAATAAACTGTTAATTTTAATTTTTTTTTTAGTTTAAGTCCAACTAGGGTTAAGGTTAGGGTTCAGGGTTAGGGTTTAGGGTTAAGGTTGGGGTTGGGGATTAGGGTTAGTTTAATGGGAAAATAAATAAATAATTTGGGTTCTGTATTTTTCACTCATGTTACTCAACTAGGAATAACCATTTAATTTATTGATTATTATACATTGAGTTCTTTTTAGGGATTTATAAAATCCTTGTATGAGTATATATGTTTGCGCCTACAAGAGCATACAGTATGGCTGTACAGTGAGATTTTGATGATTCCATATAGAATCATCCTCTATTTACCAGTCATTTGCGATTATTTGTACTGTTTTTATTGTTTATTTAATGTTACATTTTACATAAGATTTACTTCCAACCAGCATAGAACAAGCTATTAAATTAAAATAAGAGTGATAATGTTTTTTTTTTGTTTTTATTATTCTAAGGCATATCAACTCCTTTTGGTTTATCTTATGCCGAACATTATGGGATCAATTAAATGTGTGCAGGTTATACTAATCAGTAATCGAATTGTATTTGTGACATGGCGGGATCCTTTTGTGGTGTGTGTATGTAAGATCATTAAACATCGATATGTGATGTGGCGTTCAATTAAAAGAGTGTGTACTTTCGATAATCTTATACTGTTCTACTTACCTCTGGACAGGATCTAGTTGTGTCTGTTATTCTGGAACGGATTTGCAAAAACACTGTATCTGTTATGGGACTGGCTAGTTTCTCTCCGTTCTTCGCCCAACTTTGGAATCTCTTGGGTATCTTGTATTTACCGTTGATAGTTTTTAATAAGGAACAAAAAAATAATCTTTTTTTTTCTTTTTTTTTTTTTTTTTTTTCGTAAACCAAAGTTCGAGATTTGTGTCTCGAATAGACACACCCTCACAGCTTTCTAGAACGTATATGATAAAAATGGTTATGGTTTGCCATGAGTGTAATAGAATTGGTATAATCCTAGGACAGAATCTTGGTGGCTGAGTGGTCCCTGACTTGCAACACTCCACTGGCCTTTCCATAGGCTACACGGGCGTTCGGAGGGCCTTCCCTCAATCAATCGGCTGGTCTCGCCCTTCTTATATGACTGTCCCGACCCTATTGCTTTTATGGTAAACCTTCAACACTTATCATATCTGTGCTAGAAGGCGATGGCCGAGGGGCTTAGTGTCCTAAGTATGATTTTCTACTGCATCTAGTAGTGAAGTTTAAAATCTGGAGCTCTGGGGAGTATGGAATAACCCTTCATCGTCATTAAACCCGGGTCCAGCCTAACCTGGAGTCGAAGTACCTGTTAGTGTTCACCTATGGGTTAATATAAAAAAAATGAATGAATGTGTTAAACATTGAGTTAAAAGACATTCAATTTTTTTAAAAGAAAATAAAATAAAAGGTATAAAAAATTGAGTTAAAAAGGAATTTAAATAAATGAGTTAAAAAATGAGTTCAAACAAAGAAATATATTGAAATTCAGGGTTTTTTTTAAATGCGTCTAAAAAATGAGTTATATACCCATTAAGAATGCATAAAACCATTTATTTTGTTTATCTATCTTGGCCATTATAGTGTTAACCTAATTCTCACAGAATTCTTTTGTAAACAAAACAAGCAAGAATTTTTTAAAGCGTTTTAGTTTTTCTGCATGTTTGGAACAAAAAATATATTTCATTTAAATCTGGAGCTCTGGGGCGTGTGGAGTAATCCTTCATCGTTAATACGCCTACGTTCAGCCTAACACAGATTGGAAATACCTGTTAGTGTCTCATCTATGGGTTAAATATTTTTAAAAAATGAATGATTTTAAAAATGTGTTGAAAAATTGAGTTAAAAAATTGATTTAAACAAAAGGAAATTAGTTGTTTTTTTTAAATAAAATAACCCAACAAGGGTTGGCATGCCGTAAAATCCAACCAACCAAACCAAACCTTATTTCCTTCGTTTACGTTTACAACATGATTTCAGGGCCATTTATCTTTTTATTCTAAACTGTTGGTGTTTATCTGCTTGTATCAGCGAAGCGAACGAAAGACAAGTTGAGAAGTTTGAGTGAACAACCAACAACGGATCCCTAATCCCGACCCAGATGACCGGATGTAAAAAAACAAAACAAAACAAAACAAAAAAAAAAAGGAGAAAAAAAAGAAAAAGAAAGAAAAGAAAAGTGAAAGAGCCATAAATTTTCCTGCCGACCTTTTTAAAAGCGACGTCTCCCAACACTTGGTCGACTGGCAGTAAGCGGCATGTCTCAGTCTTCTTAAATTGTCCAGTAAGAATTCTCCTGGGGTCAAAGTCTTGTCTAGATTCTTCCTTTCTTCACATTTTCCATTTGCTTCTGATTTTCTTCGGTTTCCGGCCCATTCCACGTCGGACGTGATCAACCCATTTATCATTTTAGATTCTTCTTCCTTTCTTTTTCTAACTTTCATTCTCTTTCGTTTTCAGACACTTTCTTTAAAATTTTTACCGTTTCCTTCTTTTTCTTTCGATTTCTTCTGGTTTTTGTCACTGTCATTTCCTTTGTTTTACTTTTATCTCTTTTTCTATCTTTCTTTCTTTCTTTCTTCTTCTTTCTTTCTTTCTTTCGTTCGTTCGTTCGTTCGTTCGTTGTGTTTGTTCTTTCTTTCTTTCTTTCTTTCTTTCGTTCGTTGTGTTTGTTCTTTCTTTCTTTCTCTCGACTTGTTTCTTCTTTAGATTGTTCCTTCATTGCTTCTTTGATTCTTTCTTTCTATCGTATTTTTTTGTGTTGTTCCTTTGTTACACTTTTCTTTTGACCTCTATTTCTTTCTTTCTTTCTTTCTTTCTTTCTTTCTTTCTTTCTTTCATTCCTTATTATTCATTTCCTTGGTGTTCCTCCTTTCTTTTACTTTCTCTTTTTTAAGATTTAGCTGTTTCATGCTCTTTTCTGTTCTTTCTTTTTCTTTTTTCTCTTTTGGTGTTGTTTCCCCCCCCCCTTTCTTCTTTTCTTTTCTTTTTATTTTGGTGTCTTTTTTTCTTTCTTTCTCTGGGCTTGTTCTTTAAGATTGTTCTTTCGTTGCTTCTTTCTTTGGTTTTCTTTGTAATCAGTTATTTTTTTTGTATTTTTCTTCCTCGTTTTATTTTTCTTTTTGTTTGTATTCGATTCATTAGTTTTGGCCCTTTATTTATATTAAGTTTTTATTTCATCTTTAATTTTCTGATTATCGTGCGTTGATTCCTTAGTTGTTTTTTTTTCATGTTTTTTTCTTTAAATGTTATTTTTGTTATTTAACATTGAGCTTGAATACTTTTGAATACTTAATTTATTTAGATACTTTCTGTATTGGCTTTCTTCGTGGCCTTTCTTTCTTCAGTTTTTGTTCTTCTTTCTGATTCTATAAATATTCTTTATTTAGAAGTTGAATTCGTTTTTGTTTATTTATTATAGATATATATGATTTATTTAATGCTTTCACTTTCTTTTTGTTTTAATGGTCTCTCATTTTCTATTTTCTTCTTTCTTTCTTTCTTTCTTCACCTTTTGTGTTCTTTATTTTTTCATGTTATTCTCTCTGTCATTTTATCATTTTTCTTTACATTTATTTATAAATGGATAAGTATATTAGGTTCTATCTTCTTGTCGTTTCTTTTTCTTCGTTACTTCCATTATCTTTCTTTCTTTCTTTCTTTTACTTTCTTTCATGTTATGTATTTTTGGGTTATTTTCATTCATTCATGAAATACTTCACTTCATTCTATGATTTGTACTGCTTATTTTATTATTTGCATTTTATTTCTGTGCTTTTCTTTCTTCAGTTATTTTATTCTTGTAATGTGGGATATTTCCTAGTAACTCTGAAATAAGACCCTGTTATGATGGGCCATAACCTATTACGATCTTGTGTTTTAGGCTTCAAATGGGAGCACGTTTACAGTGGAGCTCCTTTGTGTTAAGCACAAGGCTGATCTAGAGTGAAGAACTTCCTGGGATTCTCCCTCGATATTCTTTAGGGCACCTTACGTGGTACAATGGTTAGGCAAGTTCAGTTAACAATCTTAGGTTGTTCCCTAGCGTTGAGGTTAAAGATCCTTGGTTCTTTCCTTAGGTGCCTCTTAGTGTTGATTTAGGAATCCTCTCGGATTGAAGCCAAGCCTTGGTTTGCGGGTCCATTCGGCAAACGGGGCGTTCCCAAATGGTGATTAATATTTAACTAACCACGTCTTCGAGCTAGTTGGTTGGTAGAGTTTAATCCACGTGTTCCCACACCGAGTTAATAAGGTTAAGTGGTGCGTTTCCAGCACATCTTTTCTACCGAAATAATTAACAACCCTGTTGTTATGATTCTGATCATCATTTCAGGCGTTTATCTCTCAGTGGGTAAATCCAATCTCAGTTGTAAACTCCAGTTGTAGAAAGTCTCCGTATTCCTTGAAATGCTTTGCTAGAAGAAAGAGTCGTTTACTCCTTGTAGCAGATAATCCAGTTGCAAGACCTTAAAATCTGGTAGAACAAGAGTGTACTCCTTGTGGTGAGAAGTCCGTTAACGACTGATTCTAAGGACAGTTGCAAAGATTCATAAATGCTCAAAATGCTTTTCTAAGCATCTGACAATTTTATAGGTAGTGCCGACAGTCTGCTATTGGAAAGTATAAAATAAAGTGGTCCATTCCTCGTACATCTTTATACCACCAGATTAGTCAAACAATACGTTCTGTTGTCACTAATTTCAGTTACGGGCAAAGTGTTTGATATTTAACAAGTTTTTGTAAATATGATGTTTCTAACTTTCTGATTGTCAATAAAATCAAATACCCAATCATTCAAATGAAAGGAAGCAGTCTTGTAAATTTGCAGTATCAGCAAAAACTTTAACTGTTTTCTTTCCTTTTTTATTCCTCATTTCTGATTAGGCATAGCTATTTACAACTACTTTATGTATTACAATTTGAAAAATTTCAGATGATGTTTGAAATTTCAAATTGCAGAACACCACCAATTCTGCCCCTGTGCTCGGATTTAATGACAAGATCCATTCGTTGCTCGCGTTTGCTCACCGTTTTCAATTTGATTAATTTTACATTGCAAAGAAAACATTATTCGTTTGACGAGTTCAAAATTTGATCTTAGTTTTAATCAAAGATTCAATTATTTATTTAGTTCATTTGATTCTTAATTTTTAATCCAAAGATCAGTTATTCGTTGGCAGTTCAATTTATCTTAGTTTTAATCCAAAGATCAATTATTTAATTTGTAGTTCAATTTTGATCTTAATTTTAATGCAAAGATCTCAGTTATTCGTTGGAGGTTCAATTTGATTCTTAGTTTTAATCCAAAGATCAATTATTTATTGTAGTTCAATCTTGATCTTTAATTTTAATTGCAAGAATTCAGTTATTATTGGAGTTCAATTTGATCTGAAAGCTTAAATTTTAATGCATAAGATCAAGTTATTCGTTTGGAGTTCAATTTTGATCTTAATTTTAATCCACAAGATTAGTTATCATTTGTCAGTTCAATTTGATTTTAAACTTAATCCAAGATCAGTTAAATCTTGGAGTTCAATGTGAGCATTTAGCTTAATTTTTAATGCAAAGATCAGTTATTCGTTGCAGGTTCAATTTTGATCTTAGTTTTAATCCAAAGAGTCAGTATTCATTGTAGATTCCAATTTGATTTTAATCTTAATCCAAAGATTCAGTTATTCATTGGCAGTACAATTTGATCTTGAGACCTAAATTTAATGCAAGATCAGTTATTCATTGTAGTCAATTTGATCTTAATTTTAATCCAAAGATCAGTTATTCATTGTATGGTTCAATTCTGATCTTAATTTTAATGCAAAGATCAGTCTATGTGCATTGTAGTTCAATTGATTAATTTTAATCCAAAAGATCAGTTATTCATTGTAGTTCAATTGATTCTTAAATTTCCCTTAATGGCAAAGATCAGTTATTCATTGTTACTCGTATTCAATTTGATTCTTAATTTTAAGCAAAGATCAGTTATCATTGTAGTTCAATTTGATCTTAATTTTTAATGCAAAGCATCAGTTATTCATTGTTAGTTGCAATTTTGATCTTAATTTTAATCCAAAGATCAGTTATTCATTGTTAGCTTCAATTTGATCTTAATCTTTAATCCAAAGATTCAGTTATTCATGTAGTTCAATTTGATTTCCTTAATTTTAATGCAAAGATTCAGTTATTCATTGTAGTCAATTTCGATCTTAATTTTAATCCCAAAGATCAGTTTTCATTGTACGTTCAATTTAGATCTTAATTTTAATGCAAAAAGATCAGTTATTCATTGTAGTCATGGTGTTTCCACGAGTTGGATATTCTTAGTTTAATTTACATAGTTTATGTAACTAAGCGTGATTATTTGTAATGAAAACAATAGAATCCTAGTAAAAAAGGTCTCCATAAAAATAGTTCTTTAAATATTAAAATGATGACGTCTGTCATCTCTGAAACAAATTGTCTAGGACAATTAAAGAAACTACTTAAATAGGTACACCCTTCTCCGAATTTTTGTAATTATTTTGTTTTGTTGATTGTTTTTAAGCAAAAAAGATACTTAATTCATGGCTTTTCTTTCTTTATTCCAGTTATCGATATATAGTCAGGCATACCTACTTATTAACTAATTCATGTATTGCAATATACAACTTACTCTCTTTCGATTATTGACCGTTAAATGCCAAGTAAATGCATCGTCTTATAAATTTGATCATCTGTATGTATATTTCATATGAGAGTGTTGTTAATGTGGATGGATATTTTCTTTGCCAATCATTAACATTGAAATATTTCGGAAAAGAGACACGACATGTGTACATTAGAATAGCTCGATATAACTAGTTATCAAATTCTTCGAGCAAATTTATAATCTTAATTTCTACACACCCACCATATATATATAATCATATATATTATATATATATATATATATAATATATATATATATATATTATACTATATAGGATTTCTCATCGATTTCGACCACATTCAAGTTTCATCTAATGGAACAACCTGCACAATGTTAAGTTAATAGTGGTGTTGGACCATCCGCCCTTTTTTGGTCGAGCGAATAAATTGGTGCACAAGGAAATTCCACAAATCCAATCAACGACTGGCCTCAGCTTTTTCAAATTCAGCGCTTTTCCTTCTCTAGACTGAACGCGTGGCACACTTGATTTTGAGTCGTAGAAAATGGACGGTGCGTCAACCCGAGTTCAAATCCTAGACGAGGCCTGTTGCTTTTCACAAGCGTTAATTAGCCCCCTAGGAAAGTATGAATCCATATTATTCTCCACTCCAGCTAAGGGCTCATTCCCTTGGACACAATATTATTAGGAGAAACTTAGGTAATAGTGCTCTGACATTACTCTTTAACTATTATTATTTGCTCTACTTTGTGCATGTTGAGCACTTTAGCATAATAAATTACCGGCAACTGTTCGGGTTTTTTTTCTTCTTTTGGCCATTACGGCAGTCCAGGCCGATTATTTTCAGGGGGTACATATGTTGGTCTTTTCTTTTTTTTTATGAAACTTTTTCTCCTGGTTATAAATATGTATTTTCTAATTACAAATTACGTACAAATTAAGGAAACACGAGTATCAATATATAGTTAATAATAATTACACTTCTAAAGTAAAGTCGTCGGGTGGCCTAAAGTCCAGGTATCAGCCAGACAGCGAGAGAGCTATCGCCCTTTTGACTATCGCTAGACCAATGAGATTGTTTTTAAGCATATGAGGTGGAGCCTACACCTACTATCAGCTCCTCACTTTTACTGCACAGATCCCTGTGCTATCATACGCCTGAGTTGGTGAAGTGTTACGCTAAATTTGTGTTGGTGCCTGGGAGTTGCTGACGGACCCTGTTAGCGAGAAATTCTAAGGGGCCATTGGTTTTCAGATCGGGCATGGAAAAACTACCAGGACGGTTTTATAGGCCCCACCTGACGGCAGAGGCCGGGGATCCAGCACGTAAACGTTGATTTAGTTAGTTTTGCGTTTAGGGGTTTCAACCTGACGTTGAGCAGAAGGATACCTATCTCTCTGCTGGTTGTTAACACCCGCGTGGAAGATCATGGCAGAAATAAATCTTGATCACGAAAATAAACGTCTAGTGAGTTGGAGTAATGTGACCATTGACTAAAGATGGTTAGCCAGAAAGAAGACGAACTAGACAAAGATGGCTGCCCAAAGAAGTAGAGGAAATAGCCAAACTGAACCATTAGAAAAGAAAATGAAGATTCAAGTAAGGTTTCAGCCTCTCTCTGTCCTCTCTGTCTCTCTGTCTCTCTCTCCTCGCTAACGACTGAGTCTCCTTCTCAATTATAAAACGGACTAATGGTATAAACGTTATATAAACTGAAGACTTGCATTTCACTATAGCGCTAATCCCTTGGAAAGTTATGAACCCTACTCTCCCTCCAGCTATGGGGTAAATAGCAGGACAGACTGGTTCTTAACCATGGCTAGGTAACCAGTCCAGCGAGAAGGAAAACCCTGAAATTCAAACCTTGTGCAACTCCGCCTAAGAAATTGACCTTGTGTCACATCCCTGCTTCGGTGCGGAGAGAGTTGGTAAATATAATATATAAACAGCCGGGGACCATTGTCAACCAGGAAACACAAGGTCCCAGCCGAAAACTCAACCGACTTAGCTAAAAAATTGAAATTCGGCATCAACAAAGTTACATATAAAGCTAGTGAAGACGGACGCCATCTTTTCTAAGTTTGAATGTAAGTAAAGAATCACTATATTTAAAAGTCGAAATTATAAATTTGAGAGTGGACGATGCAAATATGGAAATTTGTGAAAGTCAAATAACAAGTAAAAACAGGGACGAAATAGTATAGGCAGCGCATGACAGGAAATTATGGAACATTTCGACCGAAATAGAAGAATCAACCTTTCACTGGACAAGAGGAATATGTCGCCATTTTTGAGAAAATTTCACAAAATGAAATAGACATGCATTATAACGTCTTCTGTCGTATGAACGTAACATGTCATAAGAGGAAACACACATATTTTATTGGTTTATGAACATATTTTTAGTTTCTATTGTAATTTCTAGATTCCCTAAGTTGCATCTTATCTGTCTATCAATTAAACTATGTTCATATTTATCTATCGATCTAAAGAAAGCAAGAAAGAAAGAAAAAGCAAGGAAAGAAAAAAAATTTCACATATACGACACATAAGCACACAACGCCACACACACACACAACACACACACACACGCACACACACACACACATATATATACATATATATATATATAGTATATATATATATATATACTAAAAGCATTATATTCATATTTCTATCTCTTAAACTATCTAAGCGAAAGAACAAATTTGCATACAGAATGCACCAACATGTCACACACATGAGATCTCTCACTCTACCTTTCTCATCTCACTCACGCTCTCTCTCTCTCTCTCTCTTCTCTCTCTCTCTCTCTCTCTCTCTCTCTCTCTCTCTCCGTTTTCTGTCTCTTTCTCTGTCACTCTTTCTATATACTATATATATATATTATATATAATATAATTATATATATTATATATATATACTATATATATAATATATACATGTATATAAGAAGAGAAAAAATTACCATAGGTTCACCTAAATTCAGCGCAATCATAACATACGTTGTATATATATATATATATTATATATATATATATAATATATATATATATTACACTAAGCCATTACAAGGAAAAGATTATGGCAGACAAAGATACAGATATATTAATATATATGTATACATGCGCACATTCCCCACACTCATTATATATATATAATATATATTATATATATATATATAATATATATATATATATATGGATATATATATGTAATCGTGTTTGCCTATATATGCCTATTTCTGTATATTACAAGGGAGATAGGGAATATAATATTATATATATATATATATAATATAATATATATATATATATATATGTTGTGTGTGTGTGTGTGTGATGTGTGATGTGTAATGTGTGTGCGTGTATGAGAAGAGAGAGAAAAAAGGAGAGAAAGGGGATTGTGAAAAAATCTAGAAGGAAATTAAGCGGGAAAGAACCTAAAAGAAGTCGCCATTTTCAACGTAAGTGGACGAGATCGGGCACGAGAGTTGAACGTTTTAAGAACGTATTAAGTCACCATGTCAACAGCGGGCGTCTGTACCAAACTGGCAACCTCAACAACGGCGGCTTGTTCATTTGAGACGTCCATTTGCCTTGGTTTGTTCAATTTAATGTGAGCGAAATGGCCGGCATGCGCGCCCTGCCCGAATTATGGCCCGGGTCCCCGAACGGTGATACTTTTCTGTTTGCACAGACTTCGACCTACATGGCGAAAAGGAATCGTGGCAAATCAATAAAAAATAAAATGTAAAAAAAGGCGTGGACGCAATTTACTTACGGAAGTCAGAAAGTTAAACATTAATGCACATAGATTGAAGCAAAAAAGACAAATACATACTTAGGTAAAAGGAAGGAAGAAAAAAAAACAGATAAAAAATAATAAAAGTCTATAATAAGCATGAAACGAACATAGCACATTACAGGACCATGTGGAAATAGAAAAGAATAAATTGCATAGCATTAGTGCAAGCAGAAAAGCACACATGCATAACCACAGACACGCAGGTACACACGCAACAACAAAGAACACACACACACGCATACACGAAAACACACACGCACACACACACACACACACACAAGATATTATATATGATGTGTATGTGTGGTCTGTGTGTGTGTACATAATATATGATGATTCATATATATATATATTATATATATATATATATACTTATATAATATATAATTAATGAAATTATTTCATATATATATATATGTGTGGTGTGTGTGTGTGTGATGTGTGTGTGTTTGGTGTATGTGTGTGTGAAGAAAGAAGTGAATCAACGGTGTTATATTAAGAAAAAATGAAAAAAAAACAGGTTTAAATGGGTTAAGTGGTTGAGTTATTGGCCGACGCTGTGATAAATAATTTCTTATCAAACCCTTCCATATACCAAGAACATACCCTGAAGATGACTTAATTAAATAGATCGAAACCACTGCAGCGTCGGCTAATAAACTCACCGCTTAACCATATTAAACCTGTGTTTGTCATTTTTTTCTTAATACACTACATATATTATATATAATATTATGGTAGGCATAGCGCTCTGTTCGCAGACGCCAAAATCAATCTCCCGTATAGCTCTACTGTGAAAAGGTAATAGACACCCTCGCTGTCTGGCTTATAACCGATTTTATTTCACCCAGACGACTTACTTTTATATGAGAATATAATAGATCTTGGAGAAATCCGACAAAAATATGAGAATTGTAACAGAATGGTTAATAACGAACCACAAGCAATTCAATACAATTTAAATATTTCGTCTCTGTTGGTTTAACGTATTTCATCAGAATGAATTTATTAGATAGAACAGAATGTTATATGAACGCCCACGTTAATAGACCTTGTGCCTACACCCGTACAAGTGGGTAGAGGAAAATATCCAGGAATGTTATATGAACGAGGAAAAGGTTAAAAAACAATACTTACATACTGAAAAAAAACCCTTACTTCTCTTCCCACTGCCTGTTCATTTCACATAAACACAGTTCATTTAGGAAGAACATGAATCCAAACTATTCTCCCTCAAAGCCATGGGAAATAGTAAGGCAGACCTTAGGTTCATAAACTTGATATGCATTCAGTATAGGAGAAGAAAACTCGGACCATTGATCTTTAGGCACCCTTTTTTGATCTCAATCAGAAGGACATATTTTTTATCAATTTACACCGTCAATATCCGTTGTTTGTTAACAGACGATTTAGGGGTTTGTTGAAATTATAAAACTAACCCCTTACCCTAACCCCTAACCATAACACCTAACCCTGACTCCTAACACTAACGCCTAACAAACAATGATATGGCGGTGTAAATGAAAAAACACAATCCTTCTGAATCGAGATCAAAAAGGTTCCAAAGGTCATATGGTTCGAAAACTCTTAACTCATGTGACATTTCCGCTTAAGAAATCGACAATGTTTACATCCAGGTCATGCCCAGGGTTAGCATAATATATATAAATATATATTATATACTATATATATACTATATTATATATATTTATATAATATCATACCATATGCTGAAATATATTTTTTGGTTTATTAATGATATTGAGCACTCTTGTCTTACAATTGAAACCAAAACTATATTATATATTGATACTCAATGGAATAAACTCATTATATATACTTATATAATAATAATATTATATATATATATATATATAATATATAATAAATGATCTCCTCACACACACACATTATTAAAGTAGATGAGGTACTCTGTATCATTAGTAATATTAACACACAACATACACAATATATATATATATATATACACACAAAACACAACACATACACCACACAGTATATATATATATATATACATATATATATATATTCCAATCTGTTTGAATCGTAAGTAAAGTAAAAAAAGTCGTCGGGGCGGCCTAAAGTCGGTATCAGCCAGTCAGCGAGGAGTCTATCCCTTTTCAATAGCGCTAGACCCAAAGGAGATTGTTTTTTAGCACTGAGGTGGAGCGAACCACACCTGACCACCAGCTCCTTACTTTACCGCCACAGACCCTGTGCTACTCATACTCTGATTGGCGGGGACCGGTATCGAACTAGGAACTGTGGGTATTCTTAGCCGAACGCCTCTTACCGAACTGAGCTACCCAATTCTGTTTGAATTCGTACCCTTCCAATGTGTTAACAATCTTCACTATTTCTTTGTTCTCTCTCCATTTGTCTCATTTATCTTACATATTTATTTGTATTTGATTTCTTTATGTTACCCTTTTTTGAAATAAAAAGCAAGAGTTTGTGCACCGGTGTAAACAATTATTACTTTATATATTTTTCTTCGGCCGGTGATGTCTGTAAAAGTACATCAATCCGAAGACAAAAGAACGGAGACAAAACTTTTGCATTTGTCAATCGATCCCGCATTTAGTTCATTGCATTTTCAAGTTAATCCTTGTGAACAAGTTGAGTTCAGAATAAAGCTGGAAATGAACAACAAAAAATGAGGTTAAAACAAGTGAAAAGATTAAAAAAGAAAATCAAAAAGTAAAATTTCAGAGGAGGAAAATTAAACACGGATGAAATGAGAGAAAAGACAATATGAAAAAGAAATCAGAAATGAAAGAGAAAATCAAATTGAAATATCAGAATGAAAGAAAAACAACCCATAAGATTGTATTTTGGTAAAATTAAACAACCATATTACATTCTTATCAATAATGGAGGAATTCGACTGTCTGTCCTCTGTACCGAAACTATCATGCTTGTTGTCACGGATACCCTCAGGAATTGCGAAAGTTTATCAATGAGTATAAATATAGAGTCACATTTATTGTTAAATTCTTAACTAAAATAGAATTAAAAGTAAGAAAGTAAAGTCGGGTGGTCTAACAGGTCGAGTGAGTTCTATCCCTTTTCAATTAGCGCTAGACAAGAGATTGTTTTTGATGTCTGAGGTGGACCTACACCAGCTCCTTACTTTTAACCGCACCAGATCCCTGTGCTACTCATACCGTGACGTTGGCGGAAGGCGGATACAACTAGAAACCTTGTGGCTTCTAGCACCAACGCTCTACCGACTAAGCTAACTCGGCCCTTAATTAATAGAAATAAATTTTATTTTATTAACGATGCGTCTACGAAAATATGAGTTAGATATGCTTCCAAAACAGACTCATGTTATAAAGTATTGCCTCTCATCCCACTTTATGAGAGCATTGGGGAACACAAGGACAATTTTATGTGGGCCACCTACAATTCCGAAGTTTATGGGTAATAGGCACAAAAAATGCGTTGATCCCGTCGCATTCCCACTCAAAGGGGCGCCCCTCAGCGTTGGAAATAAACCCAGCCCTGCCCCCCTTTAATCAAGGGGGAGGTTTGCCTGGAGGCGGGGATAGCCCCCTGGGATCACGCATATTAATTTACATGAAACAAACACAGGCCCCGAAAAGCCCATGTTATTAATGCATTTTAATTTTCAAAGTTTCTTAGAAATATAGTACTGTAACATAAAATCGGCTACACACAAACCCCAACCTGTGTTTTAAATTTGCATACCTGGTTTTAACAAACCCGGCGTTTAATAAATAATTACTTGGCGGTAATGATACTCTAATATTAGTGTTTTATACTCTAACATACTAAAAAAATAAACCTATGAATGATGTATATAGAAACCAATAAGATATAATTAACGATTGAGTGTAAACTTTATATGCGTTTATATTTGGTTTCGTTGTCTTTCTAATTTAATATTATTCATTACATTAAAAAACTGAAATATTTAACCACCGCATATTCTTGCCAACTATTTTAATGTCAAAGTGAAAGTGTAGACATTAAAACTTTTATGTTTTTTTGTTTTTTTGTTTTGTTTTTCGTCGGTGATATTTGTAAAGAGAAACATCAATCCGGGACAAAAAAGGGAGACAAAACTTATGCTTTGTCATCGATTCTCGCATTTAGTTCATTGGTTTTCATTTGATTGTTGTAGCAAACAAGAATAGTAAGTACAGAATAAAGCGGAAAATGGAACAACAACAAAAAATGAGGTTAAACAAGTGAAAAGATTAAAAGAAATAAAAAAGAAATCAGGAGAAAATAAACACAGATGAAATAAGAAAAAGAAACATTCAAAAATAGAAATTTCCAAAGAAAGAAGAAAAAAAATCAAATGAAATTCAAAAATGAAAGAAAAGAACGAATCCATAACATTGTATTTAGGTAACCGTTAAGCAACCATAGTAAATCTTATCATAATGGAAATTCGATGTCTGTCTCTTTGTTAAAACATTAAAAAATCAAAGAAGTGAGACTGGATACAAAGGTTGAAAACCAGCTTTCGCCGGTGACTTTCACAATCCTAAAAATCTAAAATCAGCTCGAGTCCTATTGAAAAATAAATAACTGAAATCAAAAGTCTCATAAGTTACATTACATTAATGACAGAAAATGCGAGGAATGTAAAACACTTTTTAAATATACTAGCAAAATAAAAAACCCCTTCCGGGTGGTGTAAAATTTAATTTTTGAAATATTGTGTGGGGCGGGAGAGAAGTTAAAAGAATTCAATGTGAGAGAGTGTACCATAAATAATAAAATTATCAAACTAATTAAGGAGTTAAAAAAAAAAGACAATTTGAAATGAAATTTTCTGGCCATCTTTTTTGTGTCAGGTTGGAACTGGTGTGAACAGGTCCCAAAGTTTCCATTACGAGCGCCTTTCGGCACCATACAGTTTTGCCGTTCATCAGGTAGGAAACTGATGGGTATGTTACCGTGTCTTGTTTTAAGAGAACGAGTAAGCGTAGAATGGAAGACATGGAACATACCATTCAGTTCCTTACCTGATGATGCGGAAACTGTATTGCGAAAGCGCTCGTAATGAAACCTGTGGTTGACTGTTACACCAGTTTCCACCCTGACACCAAAAAGAGCCAGAAAATTAGAAAAGAAATCGAACAAAAACTTCGTACGACAGGAATTGTCTGTTACAAGTTTAACACATGTTTAAAAAGAAAAAATGCTGCCAAAATACACTATATTTTAAAGATATATATATATATATATATATATATATATATATATATATATATATATTATATATGAAGCTTTTCAGGTTTACTTCTTTATTGGGTCTGCTTTCACGACTGTGTTCAGGACTGCACGCAACATTCTTGTGGCAGGTCCCATCTAGCTTATTTCTCAAGTCGCTTTTGTTATGGTCCAGGGTGGTGCAGCCATACAGCAGTTACTGAATAAACCACAGCCTGGAAGAATTGTCACTTTAGGCTTGTCAGTGAGATCGGATTTCCAATGACTGATAATTTGATTTGTGGCCGCTCCTGCCGTTCCTATACGTGTATTAACATCGCTTTCTGTGGATGAGATTATACTACCTAGTAATAACATAAGTGTAAAACTTTATGCGTTTATATTTGATTTCGTTTGTCTTTTCTAATTGTAGTATATTTCATTACATTAAAACTGAAATATTTACAAACCGGAGGGCGCATTATTTCTTGCAGTATTTTTTTAATGTCTAAAAGTGAAAGTCGTGCATAGTCTAGACATTAAACATTATATTTTGTTTTTGTTTTTTTTTGTTTTTGTTTTTCGTTCGGTATGTTGTAAAGGAAATCCAATCTGGGACAAAAAAGGGAGACAAAACTTTTGCTTTGTCATCGATTCCCCGCATTTAGGTTCATTGTTTTCATTGATTGTTTGTGAAACAAGAATAGTAAGTACAAGAATAAAGCGGAAATGGAACAACAACAAAAAAATGAAGTTTAACAAACCGTGAAAAGATTAAAGAAAATCAAAAAGAAATCAGGAGAAAAATAAAACACGGGAGAAATAAGAAAAAGAACATCAAAAAATTAGAAATCAAAGAAAAGAGAAAAAATCAAATGAAATTCAAAATGAAAGAAAGAACGAATCCATGACATTGCTTATTTGGTTAACGTTAAGCAACCATAGTAAATCTTACATATGAAATTTTTCCCGATTTTATCGGTTTTCTTTTTCCTTGCTGAAAAACATTAAAGAATCAAAGAAAAGTGAGACTGGATACAAAGGTGAAAACCAGCTTTTCGGCCGGTGACTTTCACAAAATCTAAGAATCAGCTGAGGTCCATTTCTCTGAATGTTGAGGATGAGGCTTGAAAGATTAGATTATTTAGTGTTATTCGGACTAATAAATAACAAATAACAATGAAGATGGGGACATATATCCGAATAACACTAATAAATACAGCTGAGTCCTATTGAAAAATAATAACTGAAATCAAAAGTCTCAATAGTTACACTGGATTTAATAACAGAAATGCCGGGGGAATGATATAACATTTTTTTTAATATACTAGCAAAATAAAAAAAACACCTTCCAGGTGGTGTAAAATTTAATTTTTGAAAGGTATTTGTAGAGGGGCGGAGAGGAGAATTAAAAATTCAATGTGAGAGAGTCTTGTACCATAAGTAAGTAAAATTATCAAACTTAATAAAGGAGTAAAAAAAAAAAAGACAATTTTGAATGAAACTTACGTTCATGTCTCCTCACAAATAAATGTTGCGATGCATACTTTAATTATAATTGAATAAATTATTTTGAAAAATTTTAACATAAATTTTACACAGAATCAGTAAGTATTCATTTATTTGTAATCATTTTAGTTAACTTCTTGTTACTAGAAAAAAAAAAAACCGTGAAAGTAAAAGATATTTCTTTAAATTGATTACAAATTTCGCAAATAATTTTTCCCATTTAAAATAATACATTTGTTAAAATTTAATTTCATAGTTCATTATTTAAATAATATAGAGTTTATTTATTATATATAAAGGATTCAAACGTTGAATTATAAGGAAAACCTTTTATTTATTTTATTAGTAATTAATTTGTTCTTTCACTTCTATGTATTTGACCGACTTTGGTAATTGTGACGTAAAGCATGACGTAGTTTTTTGTTACAGACAAAAAACTGGAAGCGAATCTGATATTAATAGAATCTTAGGTTAATACATCATTACTCTTAGTAGTTACCCGAAAACGTCTTTAAAAATACACCAACAGGCAACTCTGCAGAAGGTAAGACCTCCCCAATGGGACCACCTGTTGGCTGCGACCCGTGATTGATTAAGGACGGAATCCTAGTTGACATGAGTAGTCCCAATGACATGCAACCAACTCCACTGGCCCTTACTTAGGATAGACTGGCTGAACTTGTCACAGCCCTAGTACCTAAATGATTGCCCCAAACCTATTTGCCCTCATGGCGCTAGCCACAAATAATGTAAGAGAGCAGATAAGCTGAGGGTCTTCAATTTACTGGGAAATGACGTTTTAAACTAGATATGTGAGGTTCCAGTTCTGGAGAGTCGAAGGAAGTAATGTATTGAAGTACCCTTCATCCCCATTAAACTCCCTGTTCCACTTTAACCCGGAGTTTGCCAACATTAAAATGACCCAGTAAGGATGAATATGCCGATTAAAACAGACCAAACAAACAAAATGTGTGAGTTTTTTTTTTATTGAGGGGGGTAAAATTATGAGGGAATGAACTATATCGATATCAGAAGCGAAGGATTTTATTCTTGGACTTTTTCGGGACTATTGTCCTCATCTTCGATAGTTAATACAAAATGTTCGCAAGAAACTTACGACCACTTCGGGTGGTTCTTGTCACAATCCAGAAACTTCTCAAAACTCGAGAAAAACGTTCTTCGAACTCGGGAACCTATCTTGTCGAAACCTGGAACTTTTCATGTCGTAATCGGGAGGCTCAGGAACTTTTGAACCGAACTCTTTATTCAACGTCCCGAGTTCGAGTGAGATTATTTGGCTACGGTAAAGAGCCACACATGACCGTCAGCTTTACTACTCTGACTAAATATACCCAGTTATTCAGTTTTAGAATGCACAAAACAATAGACCACTGAAAATTCATCGCAAATTAACGGAAGGGTATGGCAAACCGTGCAAAAACATCCGCCAAGTTGTTGTAGAGAGATGCCACGGACGACCAGGTTTAAACTTCCTCAACGACATGGAGGGTCGTTGGTATACATATGCATATAAAACTATATATACCAGCGTTTAGAAAATGAATGCCAAAGTGAATAGAAACCGAAATGGCCAAATTTGATAAGGACAATAGGAATATGAGTCGAAACTTTAAATGATGATATAAATGTCATTGAAAATAAACAATAAAACATTTCTGGTGATTTTGAAATAATTAATAGACTTTACCATCGTGGTTTACCTTCGTAGACCTTATCTATCTAATATATCTATCTATATATATATATATATATATTATATTATATATATACTATAAAAAAGATATGAAAACACCCAAAAAATGCTAATTAAAGGGAAAACTTCTATAACATAGCAGATATTGAACAATTATTTTCGATTTATCGAAAATCGATCATTCAGAGCTTTTATACTACGCTGCTGTTAAGAGCGGGAGACCAAATAGTCATAGTGAGTTCGAAACAAAACCGTGATGTTTGCAAAAAAAAGAACAAGTTATACAATAGGTTTCGGAATGTGAGGCACTCCGCCATATTTTTCTCGGTCATCAGATTTATATATATCTTACTGTAACAGTTTTAAAAAAGAAAACATGTATGTGTGTGTGTGTGTGTGTGTGTGTGTGTTGTGTGTGTGTGTTCGTTCTGTTGTGTCTGTGGTGTGTGTATGTGTCAAATATCATTGATAAGAGCATTTATATTCAAGTTATGGCTAGGATGACTTGAAGTCAACGGCGCCTGGGTTTCTGCCTATATGACCTACAGATCAAAACTGTAGCACTTATTTTGTATCCCCTCTCTCTCTCTCTGCTCTCTCTTCTCTCTATAATATATATATATATCATATATATATATATATATATATATATATGAATTGATTTGCCTGGGGTCTGAAAAGGAACGTGTTTGTTTTCCAGTGCCAGGTTTGTGGGTTCCAGCAAATAAACCATTTGTTTGTTGACAATCAATGGCAAACAAAACTAACCCCACTTGATAATTTTCTGTATCACACATCTCTCTCTCTCTCTCTCTCTCTCTCTCTCTCTCTCTCTCTCTCTTCTCTTCTCTCTCTCTCTCTCTCTTCTCTCTCTCTGAATATTTATATCTATAAGTATGTTTTTTATTAAAAAAAAAGGATTCCAACAGGGGATTAATGTTTTTATACTTATTTTAATATTATTTTACAAATAGCAAAACGTGTTTCAGATCTTTTGATATATTATTCAGTTTCGATTAATCAGAGATCTGGAACGGTCCACTATTGTAAAATTTTTTTTTTTAAGTTTTCTTCGATTTGGATCCTCTAACATTATATATATATATTATATATATATATATATAAGGAGATTTGATTTGTATCTTGGGTTAGAGCAACACACCTACGCTCACTTACTGCACAAATCTTTGTGCTAATCCTGCCGCTGATACCGAACCGAGGAAGTAGTGGTTTCCTCGTGGAACATTACCGAATGCAGATAAAACCGTCACCTTTCCTCTGGTCTCCGTCTCTGTCTGTCGTCTGTCTTCTCTCTCTCTCTCATATATATATATATATATTAATATTATATAAGATGTAGGACGAAATATATTATACCAACATCTTACTTGTTTTTGAGTTGAACTTTTTGTCCCTTTTTTCCATTCATTCTTACCATATTTCTGTCGGATTACTGCCAACCCTCCTAACATTCATATATATATATAGATATATATTATATATATATATATATATATATATATAATATTGTGTGTGTGTGTGTGGTGTGTGGTGTATGGTGTGTGTGTGGTGTGTGTTTTTGTGTTTAGGGTGTGAAAAGTTCTCGACCCTACTAAGAAGAGAATAACACTCGAGCCATTGGAACGTACATGTCGTCCTTGTATCAACACGCAGTCAAAAAACATTTGGCATGTTAGTTCTCATTCTATACTACTTCCAAAACTGAGAACATTCATTTCAGCAACTTCTCATGTGTATGTATTCATTATATATACTATAATATATATATATTATATATATGTGATGGGATGTGTGTGTGTGTGTGTGTGTGTGGTGTGTGTGTGTGTGATTGTATGTGTTGAGTAGGTGTGTGGATATATACATGGCATAATCTATAACAC
>CM042143.1:121851191-121863691 GCA_023376005.1 Doryteuthis pealeii | reverse complement strand
AAGTGTGGAACTAAATATCATAGCAATTATAATTGGTGCCATTTGAACGATCACCAGGGTTCTAGAAAAGATTCTGGATGAGTTCGAAATCAGAAGAAGAATCGAAACAATCCAAACTACAGCATTGGTAAGATCGGCTAGAGTGCTCAGAAGAGGCTTGGGTACATGAAAGGATTTGTAGTCACTCAGCTTCCAGTGAACCACAAGCAAAGGCAGGTGCGAAATTGTTGTTGGTGCACTTGGAACGGGCCACAAGTTTAGAAAACAAACGGGAGAAATTGGAAATCAGAGGAAGAATGGAGAGCATTCAGCCAACCATCTTGAGATCAGCTACAATACTCAGAAGAGTCCTGGAGATATGAGAAGACTTGTTGTCACTCTTGACACTAAGTGAAAGACATCATCTAATGCTGTGAGAAATAATAATAATATCAAATATGAAACTGAGTCGCTAATAATTGCAGCACAAACACTCCCATAGAACTAACAATTATATCAAGAAAAAATAGATAAGACATAATTTTGATCAGGCTACAAAATGGTATGGACACAAACCAGAATTCTAGGGAATGAGACGCATTAGACTCTCTGTGAATTTGAGGTATAAAACGAATCACCTAATCCCGGACAGAAGACCAGCCTTTGTGTTAATTACTAGAAAACATAACTTTTCATCTAATGGATCTTACCATTTCAGAGGACGACAGAGTGATAATGGAAGACACTAAAACTAGAGACAAATACTTAGACCTTGCCAGAGAACTGAAAATATTGTAGAAACATTAGGATGAAGGTGGTACTAATTTTAGTTGTTGCTGTTGGAACGGTTTTGAAAATCAGAGGGAGTATCGAGCTCTTTCAGACACCATAATCATTCAGATGGGCTAGAACGTTTTGGTTCGGTTTCTTTGTTTAATGGCATGTGAACCTGTGTGAGTTATTTAATGCCAAAGCTATCATTGTAGAAAAAGGATAGTAGTAATATTTAACCTATAAATGGAGGGATGAGAGGAATCATACCTTTCCCATACCATCCGAAAGTGAACGTATTTGCTCGAGTGGAGTTCGAACTCGCTTATTAAAATGTCACAGTGCAGCACGTTAGCCATTGCATGCAGGGACTCCCTCGCTCCAGAGAACTTCGGAGACTTGCTGTCATTCAATATAATTATATATATATATATATATATATTATATATATTAAATAATTGCTCTACTTTGTATTGAGCATTTGTATTTGTTTTATCGCTGCTTAAACCCCTGGATTTTGTACACCTCCACGATCGTGCCCATATTCACCGGTAAGCCACCTTTTCTCATCTATCTATCATCTATCTATCTAATATATATATATATATATTATATATATAATATATATATGTGTGTGTGTGTGTGTGTGTGTGTGTGTGGTGCGCGAACAAATATTCGTACCCCTACAAATGTTTTCATTTATTCTATTTTCAACTAATGAATAAACATACTGTTCATGTGTTTAACTGTACCTGAATGCATAATAATAAATGAGTAAGAAAACAGAAAACAACTGATTTAAATAGAAATAAATACCAATTTATCCATTTTAATGGATGAACAGTGTTCGTAAAATACAAAAAAGAATGCATAATCTTCCTTTAATACATTCTAGAATACTCATCATTCAATTCTCCTGCAAGCACTGTTTCTTGTAGTTTTCAATTTTAATGATTTGCAAATTTTTTGTTCGTATTTTTATTCCATTTCTTCTACGCATATGGTGTTCAGATCTGGGATGTTTGTTGGAGTTCTCAATAGGAATTGAATTTGACAGTAGATAGATAGATAGATAGATATATAGTATAGCAATAATCTTTACAGGTCACTGCCGTCCCCCACAATCCTATAATCCCACCGCCAGAACGTTTCCTCTCAGAACCCTTTAATGACTCATCAAACCCGCTGTAGATCCACAAAGTTTGAATGCAAATATGACATAGGAAAGACGGCCTTCCACTGGATCGGATGGATCAGATGATAAAATGTGATGCTTATGCACCACCATGTGTCTTTTAAGACTAGAAGCCGACTTACAGACTTTCTTACAGACAGACACATAGCAATAGCATAATCTTTACAGATCACTGCTGTTCCTCACAATCCTATAACCACCACCACCAGGAGCTTTCCCCTCATTAGCCTCAACCAGAACTTTCCTCTCATGAGCCCTCAACCCGCTGTAGATCCACAAAATCTGATGAAATTATGACACAGGAAGGACGTCCTTCCCGTTGTATCAGATGGATCAGGTTTATTTACTTCTCATCCCACTTGAGGGGTGACACAAGGACATTTTTATGTGGGCCCACCCACAGCCGAAGCTCATGGGTGGTAGGCACAAAAAATGCGTCGATCCCGTCGGCATTACCCCTCGAGGGGGGCGCCTCAGGCACTGGGCAATAAACCAGCGCTGCCCTTTAAATCAAGGGGGTAGGTATTGCCTGGGGCGGATAGCCTCCTGGATCGACGCTGTCAATTTTATTACCGAGCCACTCCAGAGGCCGAAGCGCTCTGGAGCAGGCCCCGAGGGCCTTGACGGCTCAGCAATCACATGGATCAGTGATGAAATTTTACGCTTATGCACCACCATATGTCTCTTATGCCAGAAGCCGACTTACAGATTTTGTTACAGATTGCACCAGACACATTGTTTGTTCCTGGAGACAGACATATACTAGCAAGCATAGCAATAACATAATCTTTTACAGATCATTGCCGTCGCTCACAATCATATAACTCCACCAAGAACCCTTCCTTGCATGAGCCTCAAATGACCATCAAACCTGTTGCAGATCCCAAAGTTTGATGTAAATATGACATTGAAATGACTTCCTTCCCGTTTAATAAGATGATTCAGATGAATCAGATGGTAAAACTATATGCTTATGCACCACCATATGTCTCTTAAGACCAGAAGCCGACTTACAGACCTTGCCACAGATAGCACAAGACACATTTGTTTGTTCCTGGAATTTGCATGGATTGACCCTGAGATTTACTATGATTGACATATCCAGCTTAGAAAGCAAAATTCGACCACATGTCTGACATTTCCAACCTCCATGTTCTCTCCAATATGACAGGTGTAACCCTTTCGAAGTTGACGGCTTTTAGGTTTTCATGCACGATTCTTTCACTCTCAAAACTGGTACAACCATCATCCACATGAACTCTCCCAATCAGTTCTCTCCAATGCCAGCTTTTCCCAGTTCTCAGGATTTATTTTGATTTTTACAAGGTTGTTTTTTTAAGCAAATCCTTATACCTCTTCCTAGGCTTATGCTGCGGCCTTTTGCCATCACGCAGCTGACCGTAAAGAGTTGCTTTATTTTTACATAACATACATACATACAATTGGTTATATACAGAGAGCACTTTTATCGGATAAGATGACGTCACCATACAAAAGAGAAAATAAATAATCACACAGAAAACGATGGCGTTCAAAAAAATAAATAAATATCCGAAAATAAATGGGAGAAATCAATAGTCGCCATTTTGTAGCGAGAATAAATCGCGGGATAATTTCACCAAAAAGAAAACATAAATAAATGAAATCAAATCTTCAAACTGTTTTAATCTAAGTCTAAAAATTGCCGGAATGCAAGAAAGGAAAAGGGAGACCCCCAAATAGGTTGTTTAAAAATACCAACAAAATTGCTGTGTTCGAGCTGTCAGGAATTAAAGCGGGAATTAAATGTTCTTTTTCAGTCTTCATTTCAAGTAAATGTCTGTTTAATGTGGATTCATAGGACGGCCATTTTTTTTTCCATGAGTCTGAAATGTTTCATAGCGATGAAAAGAGTAAAGTTCAGTTTTTCAAACATTTTGTCAAACATCTGTTTTCATAGTCTTTTTGAATTGTTGTTGTTCATTGATTTCCTGTTGTTGATATTTGAAAAAAAGAATCAGAAAAAAGAAAAGCTATAAAGGCTTTACTATTGCGTGAAACCCTATGTTCGGTAACAATAGTTTTGAGTGAAATGATTGCCTGAATGTATCTAAAACACCTGCAAAATATCATTAATATTATCATCTTTGCTTGCCTAGGAATCACAAGGTACCTGATTCGATACCGGCCCTCGCCAATTCAGCGTATGAGTAGCAGAGGGATCTGTGCGGTAAAGTGAGTAGCTGATGGTAGGTGTGGCACTCCAACTCAGGTGCTAAAATAATATCCTCCGTCTAGCGCTAGTGAAAAGGGGATAGACTCCCTCGCTGTCTGGCTGATACCGACATCAGGCCACTCCGTCGACTTGATTTAATTCTTTGCGAGTTTTCACACCATATATAATATTATATATATATATATATATATATATATATATAGCTTGTTCGTTAATCTTCCGACCGTTATCAACGCAGGGCCTTTTTACATAGGGATGTTAATGGGGCATCCTGCGAGGATATTACTCGCGATTTAATAATAATGTATCTGCGAGACAAACTTTTGTTGCATCCTCTACTCTGGCGGCACCGGGTAGCCGCTTCTAGTACATATTATGGAGGCGCTGGATGTAATGGTGAAAGACGTAGGAAATGGACTCGTCGATCTGATTTCAAATCCTGGACAAGGCTGTTTGCATTTCACATAGGGCAAATACCTTTGAGAAAGCTATGCATCCACGTATTATCTCTCCATGTATGAGTAAATAATAGGGCAGACTGGGCTCTTTAACCTTGGCTAGGTAACCAGTGTAGGAGAAGGAAAACTTTGAATTCAAAACTGTTAAACCCCGTTTAAGAAATTGACATTGTGTCACATCCTGCTCGTGCGGGTTGGTAAATATGTATATAGAAGACAGTTGGTTGTATGTATATATATGTATGTAAGTACGGATGAAACTATTGAAAATTAGACCATTATCGACAAAGTATATATATATATATATATATATAATATAATATATATATATATAATGGAAAAGGTGACTTACCGTAAATATGTCACGAATGGTTAGATGGTGCAGAATTCAGGAAGGTAAGTCAGCGATATAACAAATACAAAGTGCTCAATACGTTAGTAGATCAAATTTATTACAATATAGATACAAGTGATAACCTACTCGAGTTTCAGCATAAGGATAGTCAGGGTTAAATCCACTGAATTAATCGAGATACCGATTAATTGCAGGGTTAAATCCACTGAATTAATCGAGATAGCGATTAATTGCACTCGACTACACGTGTGTGTTCATCGCATTAAACGGTTCGTTATCGAACGCGTGGATTTAACCCTGAGGATCGTTATGGTGAAACTCGAGTAGGTTATCACTTGTACCTATATTGTAATAATAATAATAATAATAATAATAATAATAATAATATATATATATATATTACATTTTTACTTGAAGGCACTTACAACGCATGTATCGCATAAAATTCGATACTTTTTCTTATAGAAAATGAAATCGACAAGTGTAATCCCGGCAAAGGATCGCTCGGTTCGATTTCTGTCGGAGGGAAATCATTAGTATATGTCGCTGATGAGACTTAATAAAGTCGAAACAGTCTGTACGACATTCTACACACCGAGCGATCCTTTGCCGGGATTACACTTGTCAATTTCATTTTCTAAAGAAAAAGTATCGAATTTTATGCGATACATGCGTTGTAAGTGCCTTCAAGTAAAAATGTAATATATATTTTATTCAGCAACGTTTCTAAAATAAACAAACATCCAAAAATCTTATATATATATATATATATATATATATATATATATATATATATAACATCACCGGTTCTTGCTTTTTGTACAAAATTATGAAGATTTAATTTATATTCGAAGATATTTAAATATATATATATATATATAATATATATATATATATATATATATATATATATAGAGAAATAGCATTGAAATTCTATTTATATTTGTCCAGCGTTTGTCTATCTCAAAACTAAACCAATCAATACGCCAGGTTTTCCTCCCAACCTCTACCCAGGCGACGCTGAGTAGCGCCTCTCACGTGTATCTGTGTGACAACAAGTTTCCTTATGATTCTTCTGCGTATTCTAGCTGATTCGAGCAATGCTGTGGTCTGAATGATCTTTTTTGTATTGGTGTTGTCTATTGATTTCCCGCCGTTGACATTTGTAAAAAAAGAATAGAAAAGTCACATGACTCACTCATGCGTGAATCACACACAATGATTGGACCTGTTCGGCTTTTAATACAATGGCTTGGATTTGTAAACGAAGAATAAGGAGATAATCAACTTTGACATGTTTAAGGCTGAAAAGGCCAATGGTGGACAGGTGAGCACGGTTGCAGGATCTGTTGCTAAAGTTTTGGTCAGGTTGTGATGGCATTTTGTTATGGTCTTTCCTCTTCTGTCTTGTGTCTTTTGTCCTTGAGAACGAGTTTTTTTTTTCTATTCAAAGGCCACGTAAAGATAAGGTAACTTGGTTGGGAGTACTGTGCTTGTATTGATGATAATGATTTAATTTTAAAATATTAATGCTGGTATGATATAAATATTTTTAGAAAAAAACAAACACATGATGTTATAATTCGCTGACAGAAATCTGTTTCGACCTTTTATTAAAACGGTCTTCATCAAGAGCGAAATGTTTGTGATGGAAAGACTATTCACTTTTTCATACTGTCTTTTGAAAAAAAACAAAAAAACTGGATATCTACATCTTTCCGAAGATTAATATGGTCTGCAGTGGCTGGAATCTTGAACGTTTTGATACTTCTTTATACATTTTTTATACATATTTACATCAAACTCTTTTAAGTTTTCAGTAAGAATTATTTAATCACGTCAAAATGATTTTTTTAATATTTTACAAGGTCACGAATCCTATACAAAATAAGTATGAGAATAACATTTCCTTCTACTCAAGAGGGATATTTTTATCATTGTGATTAAAGATGCCCTGTCATTGATGCTTTGAATACGCAGACTGTATCACTTGCAGAGGGATAAGACCCTTACAAAAAAGGGTGTGTCTTGGATATGATACTAAACTGCATCTCATGGGGAAGCTCCAGTTCTGGTGATCTGTTGAGCGTGGAATGTAGACTGTTTATTATTTGTGATTATTATGGATAATGTGTATATCAATTAATAATGGAGATTTGCTTCCGGTTTTTGTCTGTAACAAAAATTACGTCATTGCTTACGTCACATTACCCAAAATCGTCATAACATAGAATGAATACACTCAAAATTTGAACATGCAACATTAGAAAGTCCTCATTGTTTTTTTAACAAGTTTTAATAAATACATGACTGGTATTATATATATATATATATATATATATATATATATATATATAGTTTGTTTTATTTGATATATATTTAACGTTTACATTTCAAATTGTTTTCATTTTTTAATCCTTTAATGAATTTGATGATTTACTTACTTAGGGTACAAACTCGGTGACATTGAATTTTTACTCCCCCCCCTCTCAGACAATATGTTTCAAAAATCTATTTTTACATCGCCCGGGGCGTTTTTTATTTTGTACTAGTTCATCTAATGGAAAGTGTATTCTTGTGATACATTTGTTGGGAGCCATTGTCACTTGGTATGCGTAAAGCCTTTAAAAAGTACTTTATTATTGAATTAGAAAATTATTGTTTATTTGACAGTGAATTGAAGAAAAGGAAACATAAAATAACAAACATAAATAATAGATTAAGTAGAGATCCATTTATATTAAGTGATCACCTCGGATTGGGTCAGCAAGGCGAGGGAAGTCTGATGTTGAAAGACCCGAAACTTCCCAATGAACCCTGCGGATTACATCACTGACGACAACCACCAGCGCCCCCAAATGTAGGAGCGTATATTTAATGATTAAGTACAGATCCATTTATATTAAGTGCAACCATTATCAAACTTGTCTTGTGAGCCATTTTTTTCTGCATTGAAAGGCATCAAAACTTAATGCCATTTTACCACAGTGTTATGTATATAATAATGCTCATATTCCTAAAAGATATGACCATTATCATCTTTCAACATCCTCGGGTTGAAAATGAGACCGTTCAAATAATCCACGATGAAATACAAAAATTTAGATCCTGATTATCTGATGTTGCTTATCCGCCGAATTCTTATTTCTTAAGCGTGACATCATCTCAGGTAAGTAATGAGTAATTCTGTTTTTATGAAAGAAAGGGAAGGGAAAGAATATGCTACACAGACACAATATAATTAGAAATCACAAAAAAAACGTTTTAATTCAAACAATATTAATAAACATATTACGTTTATCTTCACGCAATACCCTAAAAAAATACTTCGTGATTTTGTCTGGAGTCTGGATGATAGTTTCCTCAAGATTTTCCTATGTATTCCAGTTGATTTGAGCTGTGGACTAGTTAGTTCCAGTTCTTCCTCTCCATTTCACCCAGAATATTTTCCAGGTCTTTAAGGACCGTCCCAAAGATTCCATCTCTTTTCAACCCTACCATCAAGGGTAAGGCTGATTTCTGTTCAGTTCAATTGTTTTCAAGCGGAGAAAAGCAGGTTTCAATTCAAAGTTTTTCTTCTCCCATGGTGGTTGCTTAACCAAGGCTAAAGAATTAAGTCTACCCAAATATTTGTCTATAGCTAAGAGCGTGCGGGCGCGCGAGAGACAGACAGACAGACAGACAGACTGTCAGAGAGAGAGAGACAGAGACAGAGACAGACAGAGAGATAGAGAGAGGGAGAGGGAGACAGAGACAGAGACAGACAGACAGACAGAGTGAGAGAGATAGACAGACAGAGACAGAGACAGAGACAGACAGACAGACAGAGACAGACAGAGAGCGACAACAGACAGACATACAGACAGACAGAGAGAGAGAGAGAGAGAGACACATACAGACAGACAGACAGACAGATAGAGAGAGAGAGAGAGACATACATACAGACAGACAGACAGAAGAGAGAGAGAGACATACATACAGACAGACAGACAGAAAGAGAGAGAGAGAGAGAGAGAGAGAGAGAGAGAGATAGAGAGAGAGAGAGAATAGACGGATTAATGGAAACGCAAAGAGCCTCGTCGAGGATTTGAACCCGTGTCATATCATTTTAAATTTTAGTCATCTGCATAGTTGGGCCTAATTTAAAATGAGTTGGGCCCAATTTAAAACATACTTTTCATCTAAATAGATGATGGTAAATTAAGCACTTTGGTACATTCAATTATGTAGATGAAGGATCATAGGGAACGTTGGATCACAACTTGAAGTAGGGGGTGAAAAGTTCAGTATAAAATTAAGCTAATGCCTTTGTCAGGCTACTGAACTGCTGGTGCATCCACGTGTATCTCTCCCCCCACTATTATCTCTCTATCTCTTAATCTCTCTATCTATCTATCTCTCTCTCCCCCCCCTCTCTCTCTCTCTCTCTCTCTCTCTATATATAATATATATATATATATATATATATATATATATATATATGAAAGGATGGAAAACCTTAACACCGTTATTCCATAATAAATTTATTTCGACCAAAATTGGGGCCTTTATAAATCTAAGTTGATTTAACAAAGCTCCCCAATTTAAGTCTCATCAGATGGACAATCATCAATAATTTGAATTGCATAACAGAAAAATTTTCCTCAATGTAGAATTCTCCTCCTCCACAAAAAAAATTTCTTTACAAAATGTATACATTAAAGGACTGTCACCATGGCGACATATTTGCTCTGTATATAATCTAGAAAGATTATTGTATATTGAGCTCTCTGTAGTGATTTAAAGATTCACTGTATTTATACATACTGGATCATACAATAATAATAATGTGATGTCTTAGATATCACATATAGAATCATTCCTTACTACCAAGTTTTGGATACCTCACATCTATCTATCTATCTATCTATCTATATATATATATATATATATACACAGTGACTGGGACAGACAAAGAGACTGATAGGGATATGTATTTACCATTAATATATATTATATATATATATATATATATATATATATATATATATATATATGCTTAATTGGAGTCGTACCTAATTTTGAAAATTAATAATGAATTAGGCGGGAATACCTATTAAATGTATGGCTAAACAAATCGAGAAAAATCAATCTCTGTATGTACATTTCGGCCTATTAGGCCGACTCCAATTAAGCACTTATTCTCCCAAAAATTATCGGCAAAAAGCCATTCTAAACAAACCTTGTTTACAACTTATCATATCGTCGTGTAATAAAAGTCACTAGAAGAGGAATATTAACCTACTCTAAACAAATCATAAAATCTAAGAAGTCCGTTTAGTGTAGAGGTTATGGGATCGGCCTGTCAGCTTGGCAGTCCGGTTTCAAATCACGCACAGGGCGGTCTTCCGATCTATAGCTCTGCTGATGAGGCCTAATAGGCCGAAATGTACATACAGAGATGATTTTTCTCGATTTGTTTAGCCATACATTTAATAGGTATTCCCGCCTAATTCATTATTAATTAATTAATTTTCAAAATTAGGTACGACTCCAATTAAGCACTTATTCTCCCAAAAATTATCGGCAAAAAGCCATTCTAAACAAACCTTGTTATATATATAATATATATATATATATATATATAATATATATAATATATATATATATATATATCCCTGATATGGAGTTTATTTATCAAAAGATATTCCCTCTATAGCTGATGAGTGTGCTGATGGTCCGATGGTTAGGAACTCTGACTGATGAAAACTCGGTCAGATTTGATCCCAGCTGGAGGTAGCCTGCTAAATCTAGCCGTACTGTAGAGACGTGATACGTCGTAACAGGACTCTCCGAGGATGACTATGTATATATTCACTATCCACACAATGCTGATCCATGAATGTTTTTTGCTGGTCGGCCTAAACTTCATGTGTAGCCCAACACCAGGGAACATCATTTATGTGTTCGTCCTTATTTCTCCAGAATGTGCTAAATTAATTTTCAGAGATATGATGGAGAAGTCACCCAAAGAGTAAAGAACGGTGTTACATAGGGAACTATGCAAATGATCTTTGTTAGACCACTCAATCGAAAGATATGAGCAGAAAATTGGGCTGGTTTACAAAATAAACGAATACTAAATTGATTGGAGATTCAAGACTCACACACTCTCTCTCTCTCTCTCTCTCTCTCTCTCTCTCTCTCTCTCTCTCTCTCTCTCTCGACCAGAGGTAGCTGTTACGGTATAGCCACACTGATGAAAGGTGAAACTTTGAAACACGTGTCTGTGGATTACTTATTATATATATATATATATATATATATATATATATATATATATATATATATATAATATAATAAGATAAATATATAGGTTTACATATCTATTATTTGGGTGACACCCCAATAAATAGATATGTAAAACCTATATATTTATCTTATCATATTATATAACAGCTCTATTTTATATTGAGCACTCTACCAATTAATACTGCCTTTGTACACCATTCCAGCAAAAGCTGAAATAGTGACCATCTCACACTACAGTATATATATATATATATATATATATATATATATATATATATATATATATATATATATATATATATTATAGTATGAACAAAAAGTAATGACAAGCAGGAATATTTCTTGTATGTTGTTTATTCTCAACTAGTTTCGACCTTAGGTCATCGTCAGGAGAAAATTTCTTATTTGAAGAAATTGTTTATAGATTTTTTGAAAGGGAGCATTATAGAAGAACTATAGAAATATATATATATATATATATATATATATATATATATATTAATTACGACAATGAATACTATCAAAGATGGTATTTAAGAATACCATAGATATGTCATTCGGTGTTTAGGAAAAAAAGTGATGATAATGATGATACCCTAAAGCCCTAAAAGAATTGTGACTACTAAAACCAGAATTACGCATTTTTGCAAGTAGAAGAGAAGAAAGAAAAAAAACGATAGATTTTGTCCGAGTTTTAAGTATCTTAAAAGAGACGGCAGGTTTTCATTAATTTTATTTATAAGCAATTATGTTAAACATTTAATTTAGTTAATCTTCAAAAGAAATTTGATAACTTTAATGTTCACACTCCGAACAATTCAGTAATACGCAGTTGTTAATTAACAAGTTAAAATTCTTTTAATTAATAAATTTATTGATCAGTCTTTACACAGAAGGAAAAAATGAATAACGCCGATTTTACAAGCAGAATTTGCTTTGAAATTCAGAATTTAAATTTATGGTTTTGTTTATAAAAACACCAGTTTTATAAAAATACTTTGAAGTTACTTATTATTGTAAATAGTTTAATCTTTTTAGCGGCATACACACTTACATACATACATGCAATAATCGTCGTAGAAAATAGACAAGGCTAAGCGGGTTCCATTCCGGGACGAGGATGTGTTCTTTTTAAATTTGAATGTATGTAATATTTTGTTTAGAAATAATTCAGTTTTACATAGCCACTTTGAAGTTACTAATTATTTTACATAGTTTAATTTATAAGATACATTT
>CM042143.1:121831191-121843691 GCA_023376005.1 Doryteuthis pealeii | reverse complement strand
AATGAATTTAGGCGGGCATATATGTTCAAATGTAAAGCTAAACAAATCGAGAAAATGTCAATCCCGAAATAGGTCGAAATGTACATTCAGGGATTGATATTTTCTCGATTTGTTTAGCCTTACATTTGAACATATATGCCCGCCTAAATTCATTAATTATTAACTAATTAATTTTCAAAATTAAGTATGACTTCAATTAAGCACATATCCTCCAATATATATATATATATATATATATATATATATATATATATATATATGAAAAACAACAAGGTGTTCAGAAGGATGATAATATTCATCAGCCGATGCTATAATCTTTCGGTTTGATCACGAAACAATCATCGGGCTATTATCTATATAGAAATAAAATTTTGATAAACCGAAGTTTTTAAGCCATTGTTCTTGTCAGTGTGTTGCAGCTTCTGTTTGTTCATTAGTGGAAACTGGCAGGGAAGCAAAGACGAAATCAGAAGTGACGTTTACCTTTGATCAACAGTGTGGGTTACTGCGTTCTGTCTTGGACAACTCTTGGAAGCGCTACTCCGCCAGAAAACCATCAATACGGTCACTTGCCATCTACGATACAACCATCCAAGTAAGACAAAAAAGACATGCGGGAAACTTCCAGGGGATAAAAAACGAACTCATAATTGACGTTCTTCTTTGGATAATGGTATAGTACCACTAACAAAGTCCTACAGCAATCAGCTCTGCTTGTAATTCTGGAGGCTGTGCTTGAAGCGATGAATGATATGGCGGGAGGTGTGTGTCTGAGAGAGAGAGAGAGAGAGAGAGAGAGAGAGAGAGAGAGAGAGAGTCATGGGTATCCTTGCTGTCATCGTGACATTATATATATATATATATATATATATATATATATATAAACTTTCAGGTTGCCATTGCTTATTTAAACCAAAAACACGAAATTAAATTAATACTTTTACATGTCAGTGAAATTAACTGTATTAACAATTAAAATTACTAAAGTATGACAGATTATGAAGTAAGTAACGTCGTTGGGGTGGCCTAAGTTGGTATAAGCCAGACAGTGAGGGAGTATATCCCCTTTTCAATAGCTCTAGACCACGGAAATCATTCTTGGGGTCTGAGGTGGAGCGCCAAACCTGCCATCAACTCCTTACTTTAACGCACAGATCCCTGTGTTACTCATACGCTAACTTAGCGAGGGTTGGTATCGAACCAGGAACTTTGTGGTTCCTAGTCGGACACACTACCAACTGGGCTAAACTGGTCCTTGTCTGTGTATGTCCAACAAAGTCTTAGTATAAAAAAAGTTAATAATATTAATAAAATTAACTAACATATTTAACTTAGGGAACTCTTTCGGTATTTTTTTTTTTTGCCATTATACTCTGATACCGGTTGATTCTTTTCAAGTGATACGAATTTTGGGTCTTTTCCTTTTAGCACCAGTGTGTATTTTGTTTTTATATTTACAAATTGTATTGGCGGGAGTTTTGTCTCGTCGTCAAGGTTTTAAAAAATAAAGAATAAAAATAAATGAAAAATAAACGAATATATATATATATATATATATATATATATATATATGTGTGTGTGTGTGTGTGTGTGTGTGTGTGTGGTGTGTATGTCTATGTTTGTCTGTGTGTGCATTTGCGTATGGGTCTTACAGAGCAGGAAGTAAGTTTGTTCAAGTCGAGAAGGGAAAAAAACGATGCCTTGTCAAAGAAAACGCTAAAACACATCAAGATGATTGATTTCTAAAACAATTGATGATCAAATTTAAAGAAATACAAACAACCTCTCCCCCATACACACAACTACCCCATACACCCACCCCACCCCGCAGCCGCCGCTCTCGTAGAACAAATGAGTGAAGGTAAATTTGTATTTGAAATTAAAAGTACTGTATTTCTGGACAGTTGCCTTAAGTAGTGCGATTACAGCCAAAGCGAAACAGACATTCATTAATCACCTTGAGGGTAACTCCATAGAAATGTGTGTGTTGTGTTGTAGATTGTGAGGAGCGTGTGCGTACAATAGACTTGTAATGTGAACGCAGGTGAGGAGCTGGGAGACGGTTAAGTTTAGTAAAGTATTCTTTTCACCTTTTAATATTCGGCTGCTTTATGTTTCGGTGACTTTTAATGCACTTAGTCACCTCGACCGATTTGTTTCATGAAAAAAAAAAAAGGGGGGGAAGGAAAGAAAAAAAAATTTACATAAAAATGGCTGGTGAAATAAAAGACTCTTAAGGAATGAAATGAAGAAATGCAGAATACAATACAACATAACAGCGATAAGCAAAAATGAAAAAATAAAAATAAAAATAAAAATAGAATTGTAAAATAAAGGAAAAATGAAAGAAAAATACTGCCTGAGGGTGAAGGAAAAATAAATTTAAAAAGATTTACATAAAAATGGCTGGTGAAATAAAAGACTCTTGAGGAATGAAATGAAGAAATGCAGAATACAATGCAAAAAGTCAGCTATAAGAAAAAAAAAAGAATAAAAAAATTTAATTGAAAAATAAAGGAAAAATGAAAGAAAAATACATTAAGAATGTGAAGGAAAAATAAACTTTAAAAGATTTACATAAAAATGACAGGACAAGTAGGACTTTTCAAGGAATAAAATAAAAAATATAGAACAAGAAGATAGATAAAGAAAATAAGGAATGATATATATATATATATATATATATATAATATATATATATATATATATATATATACATTAAATGTTGTATATTTTGTAGGCAGG
This sequence comes from Doryteuthis pealeii, assembly GCA_023376005.1. NCBI lineage: Eukaryota > Metazoa > Mollusca > Cephalopoda > Myopsida > Loliginidae > Doryteuthis > Doryteuthis pealeii. The sequence continues at coordinate 121,840,946 of CM042143.1, read as the reverse complement.
CGTTGTTATTAAACAACACAGAACATTTCTTTTTCATGATCTTGATTTGTATCTTTTCCAATCTTCTGGCTTATTCTTTATAATGTTAGGATCCAGTTGAAATAGGATTCTTCCCTGATGAGAAATAGTCGAGAGCGCTCGGGCTGATAGTATGGTAAGAATCCTATTTCAACTGGGTCCTAACATAAGAAAAAATAGCCAGAAGACTGGAAAAGATATAAATCAAGATCATGAAAAAGAAATGTTCCGTGTTGTTTAATAACACCTGCGTACAGTGAAAAGAGGATAGACTCCCTCGCTGATTGGTTGATACCGACTTTAGGCCACCCCGACGACTTTACTTACTTTACTTTATATCTATATATATTATTATATATATGCGAAAATGGAGAGTTCAAATAATAGTTTTAAAAAGGAAATTAAAATCGAATTGAGAAGTAAGTCACATAAAAGAAACATAATAAAATTGAAAGGAAACTAAAAAATAATTAATAAAATCAAAATAAATTAATTAAATTGAACAAAAGTGAATTATTCCTATTTAATGCCAATCATTTTTAAAGCTGTTATATTGTTTCAAGTCACTAATTACTATAACCGCAATTAAACAAAAGTAGATTTAATGAACTATTCTTAATGAAATTAGTTTAAAGTATCAAGTATTCCTAGTATATACGAATACTTTTATTGCATATCTATATGACCCATAGACAGAACCGGAAGGAGTACTACCACGCCGTGTCAGACTGGATTGTGGATTACTGGCAATAAAATGGTACACTGTCCAGATCCTCTCAGTAAAAGTAAAGTCGTTGGAGTGGCCTAAAGTCGGTATCAGCCAATCAGCGAGGGAGTATATTCCTTTTTCACTAGCGCTAGACCAAGGAGATTCTTTTTGCGTCTGAGGTGGAGTGGCACACTTACCAGCAGCTCCTTACTTTACCGCACAGATCCCTGTGCTACTCATACGCTGAGTTGGCGATGGCCGGTATCGAACTAGGAACGTTGTGGTTTCTAGCCGGACGCTCAACCGACTAACTTGAGCCAGATTGTCAGATTCAGAAATGAAAAGAAATGTTTAGTTGGTTGGTTTGTTTTACAGCATATCAAACCTTTTCGGGAGATTTAAAGCCAAAAAAAAAGTCATCTTTGATTAATAAAAGGTTCATGTTTTTTTACAGTATCTGTTGTTGCTTAAGTGGTCACCGAATTATCTATTGGATGGGCTGATCGCTGCTTAACTCCGGTGTTCAGGTGGGAACCGCTGCTTTCTGTATGACTTGACTGCAATAAGAAATGTTTAGTAAAAATACTGAAAACAGATAAAGATTAATGAAAAGGAAAATGATAATACATAAAATTGAAATAAATTAATTGAATTTGAAATATGAAAAAGGAACGAAAGTATGAATGAAAATTTCCAATGAGAGAATAAATAAATAAAAAGAAAAAAAATCTATGTGAAAACGATCGAAGAAATAAAACATAAATGAAAGCAAAACCTTCCAAAAAGGCATAGAAAAGAATAGAAAAACTTAAGGAAAAGTCTTCCTTAAGTTCTTCTATTTTTTTAAAGTCTTCTTTCTTTTTTAAAGAAGGCTTAAAAAATAAATAGAAAAACTTAAGGAAAACTTAAATAAGAAAGACTTAAAAAAAGAAGACTAAAAAAGAAAAGAAATAAAAACTCAATAATAAAAAAAACTAACAAAAAAAACTAAAAATCTGCACCCTTCAAAAATTGAAATTTGACAGATGAAATATTGAAGAAACTAAATTATAATTGTGGAATTGAAGAAGAAAAAAAAAAGTCACAAGGAGAAAATTAAAAAAATAAATATATAAGTAAATAAATGAAATAAATATATGTGGAAAAAATGGTTAAATCTAGTTTGGTTTAGTTTGGTTTGGTTTGGTTTTACGTCACATCAACCACGGTAGGTTATTTAATGCCGACAGAAATATACATAGAATAATCATTTTTTGTAGAAAGAGAGTCGAGTTGAAAGAATTTGTTTTTTGGTATTCTTTCTTGAAGAACAGTTTGTAGAAAGGATTTAGTTTTTTGATCAAATTTTTGTAGAACAGTACTGTGGAGTATTATTTAAATTTTGTATAATTCTTTTAAAGAATATTAAATTAAGGATGAGTATAAAATATTTACAAAAAACGAATAGAAAATTATTAAACCACCCTTTCGCTGACTATATCACTAGGAGAAGGGTATGCAAACCCACCCCTCGGGGGAGGGATTGCTATAATAAACGGCGTCGATCCCAGGGGGCCATCCCCCCAGGCAACACCTGCCCCCTTGATTTAAAGGGGCAGAACTGGGTTTATTGCTCAGTGCCTGAGACGCCCCCCCCCCTGAGGGGGAATGCCGACGGGATCGACGCAATTTTTCTACTTACCACCCCATGAGCCTCGGCTTGTGGGTGGTCCCCACATAAAGCGGCCTTGTGCCATATCGTGTGAAAGTGGGACACATGTAAATACCACTAGAAGGGTAAGAACACCTCCCCAGAAAAAAGAGACTCCTGGGTAAGATACTAAACTAGATCTCTGGGTAGTGAGGAATACCCGTTCATTGGCATTTCCCCAGGTGGTATTACCTGTTAGCGTCCTATCTACATGTAAAATAGTCCTGTTCAAATTCGTATCATTTATTTTATTTGTATTATTTGTTTTATTCGTACTAGCAAATATATGTACCCTCCGGGTGCAAGTATTTTAGTTAAATTTTATAATGAAATATTATATTAAATTAGAAAGGCTAATGAAACTGAATAAGAATGTAGATAAAAAGATTTGGAACAGAGGGGGTATGATTGAAAAATAGAACAACTTTGAAACTAACTCTTCCATCATTTTCCGTTACTCCCGTCTTTCATTGGTAAATTTTCCTAATTAAACTGTTTAGTTAAAATAGGAAGTAAAGAATAATATTACAGTTATTTCTTCTTGTTAAGGGATTTCTTTTAAGATGTATCCCCGAGATTTTTGCTCATATTCAATAAGATAAAAACCAAACAATTAGAAATCAATAATACTAAGCATATATTTATTAAAATCAGTTTTTTAAGATCAATATGCAAATTAGCCTTCCCATTCATACTGTAAACCTTTATTTTGTTGTATATATAAATACAATTGCATGTTATTAGTATGTAGATATGGTCAACAGTGTAAGTAATGTAAAACAATTTTATTAATAATTGAGGTTTAAATAAAAATAAAATCATGGAGAATATGAAGTAACTAACTAAAGGAATTGTGACTTGTATAGTAATATAGTTTCGGTTACAGACAGACAAACCCACAATCTCCATTATAATACGATTAGCAAGAATATGCACTATCCGTGCTTAAGTATCTAAGTTTTAATGTAATAAAAATATATTGAATTAGAAAGACTAACGAAATTAAATAAGAACGCATATGAAAAGATTGCAGTTATTTTAGTTATATTTTAATTGGTTTCTGTATAAAAGAATTTATAGGATTAATTCTAATAGGGTGGAGAATAAAACAATAATATAAGAGATCAAATAACACCAAGTAATTATCATTTAAATTTTTTTTTTAACATAAGCCTATAGCAGAAAAATACGACAGTTGGACTTTGACTGTCTTAGAATATCACTCCAGTAAGTTACTTTTCAAGCTTTAAAAATGGCCAAATTATAATTTATTCTGTTTTAATCTGTGGTTTTCAACCAATTCTAGTTACTACTATGTAATTTAAATGTTTTTCCCTTTTCTTTTATTTCTATTTTTTAACATTGACCATGTTCCTTGATAAACGTAGGCAATTCCAGTGGGTATTATGGCGTAAGCAGTGGCATAGTTTTGGTTACCGACAAAAAGATACCGAATTTTTATTATAATAAGATTAGAAAGGAATGATTGATATCACAAGACCGTTAAAAACTTAAGAGACCATACAAGAAACGTAAATATAACAGTAGAATGTACACAATCCCCTAACGTCAAGGAATAAAATAACCCTACACGCGTTGATATATCGTTAAAATCATTCAATCAATTAAGAAAAAATATAAAGATAAAAAAAAGAAAAAATTACAGAAGGAGAAAGAAATCTTTTTTTTTTAAAATAAATGTAGGAAAGGAGAAAAAGAAAAAGGAGAAAGATATTCTTAAAAAGAAAAATGAATGATACAATGACGAAAAGAAGATACTCAAAAATTATGTTGGAGTGTGGTGTAATGTTTAGAGTTGTAAGATATGGACTCGTCGACCCGAGTTCAAATACTGGACGAAGAGACAGCTCACATAGCGCTAATACCCTTGGAAATGTATGAATCCAATATATATATGTATGAATCCAATATATATATATATATATATATATATATATATATATATAATATTAAGAAACTTGAAAAACGAAGTGTTTCAAAAATGAGGTGAATTTATTTATCGACGCTTAAACGTTTCGGTTTATTTAAACCTTCATCAGCATAGATTATGGGGTGAAGAAATTGATGGATGCTTTGTAGATGACAGGAGTTAGAAAAATATTTTATAATAAATATTTTCAAAACATCCATCAATTTCTTTACCCCATAATCTATCCTGATGAAGGTTTAAATAAACCGAAACGTTTAAGCGTCGATAAATAAATTCATCCCATTTTTAGAACACTCCGTTTTTCAAATTTCTTAATATTGTCGGATTTATTTCCATATTTACTTCCACACACACACACACACACGTGTGTGTGTGTGTGTGTGTGTGTGTGTGTGTGGAGGCGCGTGGCATAATGGTTAGAGTCGTGGGAAATGGCTTGTCGACCCGAGTTCAAATCCAGGACAAGGCCGTTTGCATTTCACAGTGCTAATGCCCTTGGGAAAGTTATGAATCCATATATTCTCCCTCCAGCTATGGGTTAAATAGTAGGGCAGACTGGACTCTTTAACCTTGGGTAGGTAACCAATCTAGGAGAGGGAAAACTCTGAATTCAAAATTCCTGAGGTTAGTCGTTGATTGGGTTATGTGGCATTCCTTGTACACCAATTCTTTTTTATCGACTGTGCCATGAAGTGCGGAATGGTCACATGCCTTCACAACTGTAAAAAAATCACTGTGTTGGTTGTTCATTGAATGAACACTCATATGTCGAAAGACGACGAGAGAGTCCATTTATATATATATATATATATATATATATATATAAAGAAAAAGTTGACTTACCGGTGAATTTGGTCACGATGGTTAGTAAGTGTAGAATTCAGAGGGGTAAGTCAGCGATATAACAAATACAAAGTGCTCAATACTAATTAGAGCAAATTGATTATAAAATGTGTACTAGAGATAACCTACTCGGGTTTCACCATAAGGATCTTCAGGGTTAAGTCAACTGAATTAATCGAGACACCGATTAATAGCATTAATGCAATGACCACACACGCGAAATCGACTGCTATTAATCGGTGTCTCGATTAATTCAGTGGATTTAACCCTGGAGATCCTTATGGTGAAACTCGAGTAGGTTATCTCTTGTACCCATTTTATAATATATATATATATATATATATATATATATATATGTGTGTGTGTGTGTGTGTGTGTGTGTGTGTGTGTGTGTGAATTGTTTAACTTCGAGTGTATTAATAAATCGGTAAATATAATTTTCATTAAATTTACTAGCAAATATATGCCCCTCCGGGTGCAAGTATTTAAGTTTTAATGTAATAAAATATGGTATTGAATTAAAAAGGATAACGGAACTAAATAAGAAGGCAGATAAAAAGATTTGAAACAGAGAGGGTATAATGGAAAAATAGAACAACTGAAACTTACACTTATCTCACTCCCGTCTTTCATTGCTAAATTTTCCTAATTTAACTATTTAGTTAAAATAGGAAGTAAAGAATATAAATACAGTTATTTTTCTTGTTAATGGATTTTCTTTAAGATTTATCTCTCTGAGATTTTAGATAAATATTCATTAAGATAAAACAATTAGAAATCAATAATACTAAGCACATATTTATTAAAATCAGATTTTTAATATCAATATGCAAATTAGCCTTCCCATTCACACTGTAAACCTCTATTTTGTTGTATATATAAATACAATTACATGTTATTCTTAAGTAGATATGGTCAACAGTATTAATAATGTAAAACAATTTTTATTAATAATTGAGGTTTAAATAAAAATAAAATCCTACAGAATGTGACGTAAGGGAATTGTTACTTGAATAGTAATATAGTTTCGGTTACAGACAGAAAAACACACAATCTCCATTATAATAAGATGTGTATTGATAAATTGGTAAAAACATGTGGTCCCATTTTAGAGGAGTAGTCGGTGTATTCCACAGCCATAACTGACAGGCCAGAAAGATAGAATGAGAAAAAATGGAATTTACAAAAGAATCTAAACTCTTCTACAATGAGGGGAAAGAAGAAAGAATAAGAAACAAAATAAAAGAATTAAATGATGAGTAAAAAAAAAAGAAGGAACAAGAATGTTTTTAAAAAATACGTGTAAAAATGAGAAAAAGAATGAAAAGAAAGACATTTCATGAGAATAAATGAATGAAGCTATGATGGATAGAAGAAAAAGAAAATATACAAGGTGTGTCAAAAAAGTATAGAGATTGAAGCTGTATTTACCAAGATAGAAATGAACAATTAATGGACCGTTGATTTTTTTCAGAATACGAGGTGAGTCCAAAAGTACAAATTTCAAAACTGTATTTACCAATATAGAAATGAAGAATAAATGGGTTTTTTTTTCAGAATACAAGGTGTGTAAAAAAATACAGATTTTAAAGCTGTATTTACCAAGATATAAGTGAAGAATGAATGGAACGTTATTTTTTTTTCAGAATACAAGGTGTGTCAAAAAGTATAAAAATCTCGATACTTTTTTTTTACACAAGTTGTATATTAATTTTTTTCTGGATAAAAGGAATAAATTATTAACAAATCTCGAAAAGGGGGTAAATGAAATTTAATCCAAAAACAGAACTACAGTGCTACCTTGAACTACGAGTTTAATTCGTTCCGCTCGTTACTTAATCTCATCGTATATCAAACCAATTTTCTTCATTAGAATGAACTGAAACACTATTAATCCGTTCCACTCCCCACCACCACCACACACACACACACAAAATAAACCCTAATTTTTTGTTAAATTTTTAAAAAATAAAGATAGAAAATACACTTTATTGTATAAAAACATTATGAAATAGAATGTAATAAATTTGCTGTAATATGATTAATGCTTATTCATTTTTATAAATGATATTTTTCTTGGGCATAACAAATTTGCAAACGTATATGTTTTTAGTAAACTTATTATCATAAGCGTACCTGAAGCTTACTCGTACTTCAAATTTTAGCTTTCAACACAAAACCATAAATCAACCGATTGACAGCTCGTCACTCGAAGAACTCGTTGGAGCACTCGTTGGTCGGGGTACCATTGTATTTTTAAAGTATACTTTTTTTTTATCGTCGAAAGTAAAAAGATTGAAATGAAAAGAAAAACACAACAAAAGAAGTCCTTAAAGATTTTAAAGAATATTGATATATGTATTTTCCGTGAAACTGATAGTCACGTCGACAATAGCTATTGACTAAGCTTAGGTACGTCTGTCTCAGGTGTCGCCTAACCATTTAGACTCGAATTCGCACAGTAGGTATGATCTGTGAGACTAACGTGCTAACTACTGTTCCATGGCGAGGCCAATCTCTACACTAATGAGACTGAGTCAAAAGCTAAACGTGACCCCGTAAAGCCACTTGAAGTTAAGTTTAGTTGATTCGAGAGCCTCTTACCTCCCGTACCCTGTTTCTATGTCTACCTCCGACCATTGAGATATAACAAAAAAATTAACAAAAAGTAAAAAAAAAAAAAAAAATAGAAAAAAAAACGATGAGGAAGAAAGAAGAGACAGAGATATATTTGTCAGCGTCCGCTGCTATTGTCATGGAGATGGCAAGGTTAATATTTTTGTATCTTATTTGCTAAGGACGAATGAAGCAGGGATAGAAAAAGAAGAAGTGGAAATTTCGTTGGTGGTGTGGGGAGAGGGAGGAATTAAAGAGAGGGGAGGTTGTTCGGGAGTTGAACGGTGTCTGCTGTAGAAGTGGCGGCCCCAGCGCCGAGTTAGTTGACATTGTTGGTAGGTCATTGATTTGACGAGGCTCGGTTGCATTGTAGGACAAACAAATTGCATGAAGCAAGTTTAACAAAGCCGTCCAAAGATAACCAAGAAGCCGATGAATATGTTAATGGCCACATGACACTTGCTCCCCACTTGATAAATGTCTTAATAGAAAGAAGAAAGAAGAAGAAGAAGAAGAAGAAGAAGAAGAAGAAGAAAGGTAGTTGCTGATGGGGGGAGAGGGTCTAAGGGAAGGCAGACAAAATAACGGACGGGTTGACTTGAACATTTGAGAATCTGGTGGGTCAATGTTGGCGACTTGTTTAGGCTAAGATTTTTCAGATGCATTGCTGAACATTGTTCGGCTTATTGAACCTCTTAGCCTTTTGTTTGCATATTAATTCAACTAAACAGACAAAAGAGAAAATGGCCGAGTAAAAAAAAAGAAGTATCACGGCCCGAGGTGTTACGGTGAGCATATTTACACGTGTAAAGGTGACAATGATAAAGAAATAATATATATATATATATAGATATGCTTCATAGTAATTCAGCTATTGGCGTTATATATTACTCAGACATAGACATATAATGATTTAGTAATAGTATCCTTCAATATATATATATATATATATATATATATATGTATATATATATACTAGTAAAGGTTACCATGATAAATAAATAATGTATACATGAAAGCTATATAGTGTTTATTATATATATATATATATATATATATATATATATATATATATATATATTATATATATATATATATACTTTCACGCTGTGAAAAATACAGATTACGCACTTTATGAATAAATAAATGTACAAGCTAATACCTGGGAAACTCTCTCAAAAATAAATGACCAAAGCACCTGTACTCTCTGAAAGTAATCGTCGGTATCGTGAAAAAAAAGTTGAAACAAAGATGGGTAGTTTCTCCTTAGGTCATTATATATATATATATATTATATATATATATATATATATATATATATAAAGATAGGAGGGTTGGAGTAAAATCCGACAGTATGAGGTAAGGTAAAAGGAAAAGTGGACACTGAATGATTTTTTTTTATTGATCCCCTGACAAGATGGAAGCGTTTCAGTTCTCGGGCAAGGTCCAGGTACCTATTCGTCTATCTAGTCTGCCTTATTTCTCTATATATTTACAAACCACTCCGCACGAGCAGGATGCAACACAAGCTCATTGTCTTAAGCGGGGCTTGACAGATTTGAATTCAATTTTTCCTTCTCCAAGACTGATTCCCTAGACAAGGTTAAAGAGCCCAGTATGTCCGACTATTTATCCATAGCTGGAGGGAGAGTAGTTGGATGCATACTTTTCCTAGCCCGCCCAGGCTATGTAGTTCAACTCCAAAAAAATGGACACTACACCATCGTCTCTCGTAGACCTAAGGATGACGAGGACGACAACAACAACTTTTCCCAAGAGAACGTTTGCATTTCCCATAGCGCTAATGCAAACAGCCTCGTGTAGGATTTGAAATCGGGTTGCCGAGTCCATTTCATATGACTTAACCATTGCACCACGCGCTTCCATTTATATAGAACTAGAAGTGGCTGCCCAGCATCACCTGTGTA
>CM042143.1:121816191-121826191 GCA_023376005.1 Doryteuthis pealeii | reverse complement strand
AGGCAATCACAAGCTTACAGTCAATTAATCCACTTGGCCATGCAAGTTCAAGAGGTGTAGCTGAACTCACAGGCATTCCTCAACGCAGTGTTACACTGATTCTTCATCACCAAGGTATGCAGCCTTACTGCATGAGCCTTATATTTGCGTGCATTTTGACTCACCCTGATGTGTTTGTTGTAAATACCAATATATATATATATATATATATATATATATATATATGAAAGTAAGTAAACAAACAATGTGTTTATTTTTTATATGGCCTTTTTAGCCGACAATTTTTGGAGGATATGTGCTTAATTGAAATCACACCTAATTCTGAAAATTAATTAGTTAATAATTAATGAATTTAGGCGGGCATATATGTTCAAATCTAAGGCTAAACAAATCGAGAAAATGTCACTCCCTGTATGTACATTAATTTTCAAAATTAGGCATGACTTCAATTAAGCACATATTCTCCAAATATATATATATATATATATATATATATATATATATATATATATATATACCCACTCATTACAACCACGATAGTAATTATACCTGTCCTAAACAAAATGCCATTACATTTTGACACACCTTCGTATGGAATGTGTTTCCTGTCGTTGCTTCTGTTGGTCAGGTTTTGCTTTAATAAAGAAACACCATCCTTAAACTTTAATCACATTTACCAAAATATATCAAATTCAAATTCTTAAAGATGAGACTAAAAACTTCAATAAGCAGTATTTTGTTTCATCGCAAAATCACCTTTTTATCTACATCGTCATGGTCTTGGTAGTTTTCTGTCTACTATCATAATAATATCTTTTTTATTCGAGAATAAACCGACTGCATTTGACCTGATCTACACAAGATTTACAAGAAAATATACACGAGAATTTCTAGGAAAATTTATACAAAAAATTACAAGATCTAGACAACACTTCCATGGAAATTTACACAATGCTTCCAAAAAATATACACAGGATCTACATGAAAATCTACAAAAGAATTACAAGAAAATTTACACAAGACTTATATGAAAATCTATACAATGATTATAGGAAAATCTACACAAGACTTATAGGAAAATCTACACAAGTCTGACAAGAAAAATCTACATAAGAATTACAAGAAAAACGACACAATACTTACAAGAAAATCTACACAAAAATTACACGAGAAACTCTACACGAGAATTGCAAGAAAATGTACACGACAATTACAAGAAAAGCTACACGAGAATTACAAGAAAATCTATTGCTTGTTCATAACTTGGAGCGGGATTTTCTGTTTACCGTAACAATTTATAAACAATAAACCGCTTACTTTTGGAAAAATTGAGAATAAAAATGAATAGAAAATCTCCTCGCCAACTAAACAGATAGAAAGACCGACCCTTCCTCTGAATAGATAGAAAAGAAAAAAAGAAGAAAAGTCGTTTGAGTGCAGATATTTCGAGTCCATTTTGAAGGCGGGCTTCTCGGGGCCAGAAAGTGCGAATCATAATTCATAGAGAGCAGGAAATTCTGTCTGCCACAAAAGATTGTCATACGTTCAACGTCTGGCAGCAAAGAATTCGCAAACTGAACGCGGAGGAGGAACATCAACCAATCAGGATTCAAGAGCTTACCAAGACAAAAACTTTGAGGAATGCTTTTTGTTCCAATGCGAACGTGTGGTAACGAGTATCACCGGTAAGGTGTCGTAAATAAATAAAAAAGAAAATTGGTATTTCCGATTGTGTTTCTTGGCACTCATCACTATTGCGGGTCATCGCATATATATATATATATATATATATATATATATATATATATATATATGTGTGTGTGTGTGTGTGTGTGTGTGTGTGTGTGTGTGTACGTTTTCGGCTACTGTCTTTCCAAGCTAGCCTAACCACAAGAGTCTTAACATATCTGCCTTTTAGAGGAAATATGTATTTACCCAGTCCCCCCGTATGAGCAGGATGCGACACAAGGTCGATTTCTTAGCGGAGTTTAACAGGTTTGAATTCAGAGTTTTCCTTCCTTTTGACCATTCCCCTAACCAAAATTTAAGAGCCCATCCTATCCTAATATTTATCCATAGCAGGGGGGAGAATAGTTGGATTCATACCTTTCCAAGGGGGATTAGCACTAGGTGAAATGCAAACTGCCTTGTCCAGGATTTGAACTTATGTCGCCGATTCCATTTCCAACCACTCAAACATTACACCACGCGCCTGCAAAAGTTACTTTGTGGTTGAGAGAGGAGGAAAATGTGGATATAACAACACAAACGACTATGTTCAAATGAGACGAAATATCAATTGAACATAGTCGTTTGTGTTGCTATATCCACATTTTCCTCTACTCTCAACCACATTTTGTCGGATTTATTCAATCTTTCACTCCTTAAAAGTTACTCTATATCATTAGAGTAAACTAAATACACAAATAGATACTTAGATCTTGACAGAGAACTAAATCGCTTCCATCTTGTCAGGGGATCAATGAAAGTTTATTCTGTTCTAAGAAGGTCTTCGAGAAAGAGAGGGTACCGAAATGGTGAAAAGTGTTAGAACTATATGAAATCATAGCAGAATCCTACAGGATTTGAACACGTGCCGTCGTGTCTATTATGCTACATTGATAACCATTACACCACAAACAGGTATGTAGTCTCATGATTTAAAAAAAAAGCATTTATTGTACACTTTATTTTTTAACATAATTTCCTTGTAAATACATTCAATCCAATACTGCCATAGAAAAGACAAGTTGTTACAATGCAATGATTCTGTGAGAGACTAGTTTGATTGTGTTAAATTATCTGTTGGTATAAGATGCAAGCAAAATCGTCACCTATGTGGGAAACCCGTTAAAGTTTGAAAGTTATATTTTGCTCTGTATATAATTTAATTGGTTATTTCCTAGTTGAGTAACATGATATTAAAGGGTGACCCAGAAAAAAAACAGAACCTAAATGATTTATTTTCCCATTAACCTAACCCTAAACCCCAACCGTAACCCTAACTCCCCCTAGTTGAGTAACATAACATTACAAGGTAAACCAGAAAAATCAGAACCCAAATATTTTGTAATAAACTGTTAATTTTAATTTTTTTTTTAGTTTAAGTCCAACTAGGGTTAAGGTTAGGGTTCAGGGTTAGGGTTTAGGGTTAAGGTTGGGGTTGGGGATTAGGGTTAGTTTAATGGGAAAATAAATAAATAATTTGGGTTCTGTATTTTTCACTCATGTTACTCAACTAGGAAATAACCATTTAATTTATTGATTATTATACATTGAGTTCTTTTTAGGGATTTATAAAATCCTTGTATGAGTATATATGTTTGCACCTACAAGATCATACAGTATGGTTGTACAGTGAGATTTCCATGATCCCAAATAGAATCATCCTTTACCTACCTGTCATTTGCGATTATTTGTACTGTTTTTATTGTTTCTTTTATGTTACATTTGACATAAAATTTACCTCCAACCAACATAGAACAAGCTATTAAATTAAAATAAGAGTGATAATGTTTTTTTTGTTTTTATTATTCTAAGGCATATCAACTCCTTTTGGTTTATTTTATGCCGAACATTACGGGATCAATTAAATGTGTGCAGGTTATACTAATCAGTAATCGAATTGTATCTGTGACATGGCGGGATCCTTTTGTGATGTGTGTATGTAAGATCATTAAATATCGATATGTGATGTGGCGTTCAATTAAAAGAGTGTGTTCTTTCGATAATATTATAGTGTTCTACTTACCTCTGGACAGGATCTAGTTGTGTCTGTTATTCTGGAACGGATTTGCAAAAACACTGTATCTGTTATGGGACTGGCTAGTTTCTCTCCGTTCTTCGCCCAACTTTGGAATCTCTTGGGTATCTTGTCTTGTACCGTTGATAGTTTTTAATAAGGAACAAAAAAATAATCTTTTTTTTCTTTTTTTTTTTTTTTTTTTTTTTCGTAAACCAAAGTTCGAGATTTGTGTCTCGAATAGACACACCGTCACAGCTTTCTAGAACGTATATGATAAAAATGGTTATGGTTTGCCATGAGTGTAATAGAATTGGTATAATCCTAGGACAGAATCTTGGTGGCTGAGTGGTCCCTGACTTGCAACACTCCACTGGCCTTTCCATAGGCTACACGGGCGGTCGGAGGGCCTTCCCTCAATCAATCGGCTGGTCTCGCCCTTCTATATGACTGTCCCGACCCTATTGCTTTTATGGTAAACCTTCAACACTTATCATATCTGTGCTAGAAGGCGATGGCCGAGGGGCTTAGTGTCCTAAGTATGATGTTCTACTGCATCTAGTAGTGAAGTTTAAAATCTGGAGCTCTGGGGAGTATGGAATAACCCTTCATCGTCATTAAACCCGGGTCCAGCCTAACCTGGAGTCGAAGTACCTGTTAGTGTTCACCTATGGGTTAAATATAAAAAAATGAATGAATGTGTTAAACATTGAGTTAAAAGACATTCAATTTTTTTAAAAAGAAATAAAATAAAAGGTATAAAAAATTGAGTTAAAAAAGGAATTTAAAATAAATGAGTTAAAAAATGAGTTCAAACAAAGAAATATATTGAAATTCAGGGTTTTTTTTAAATGCGTCTAAAAAATGAGTTATATACCCATTAAGAATGCATAAAACCATTTATTTTGTTTATCTATCTTGGCCATTATAGTGTTAACCTAATTCTCACAGAATTCTTTTGTAAACAAAACAAGCAAGAATTTTTTTAAAGCGTTTTAGTTTTTCTGCATGTTTGGAACAAAAAATATATTTCATTTAAATCTGGAGCTCTGGGGCGTGTGGAGTAATCCTTCATCGTTAATACGCCTACGTTCAGCCTAACACAGATTGGAAATACCTGTTAGTGTCTCATCTATGGGTTAAATATTTTAAAAAAATGAATGATTTTAAAAATGTGTTGAAAAATTGAGTTAAAAAATTGATTTAAACAAAAGGAAATTAGTTGTTTTTTTTAAATAAAATAACCCAACAAGGGTTGGCATGCCGTAAAATCCAACCAACCAAACCAAACCTTATTTCCTTCGTTTACGTTTACAACATGATTTCAGGGCCATTTATCTTTTTATTCTAAACTGTTGGTGTTTATCTGCTTGTATCAGCGAAGCGAACGAAAGACAAGTTGAGAAGTTTGAGTGAACAACCAACAACGGGATCCCTAATCCCGACCCAGATGACCGGATGTAAAAAAACAAAACAAAACAAAAAAAAAAAAAGGAGAAAAAAAAAAGAAAAGAAAAAGAAAAAGAAAAGTGAAAGAGCCATAAATTTTCCTGCCGACCTTTTTAAAAGCGACGTCTCCCAACACTTGGTCGACTGGCAGTAAGCGGCATGTCTCAGTCTTCTTAAATTGTCCAGTAAGAATTTCCTGGGGTCAAAGTCTTGTCTAGATTCTTCCTTTCTTCACATTTTCCATTTGCTTCTGATTTTCTTCGGTTTCCGGCCCATTCCACGTCGGACGTGATCAACCCATTTAATTTTAGATTCTTCTTCCTTTCTTTTTCTAACTTTCATTCTCTTTCGTTTTCAGACACTTTCTTTAAAATTTTTACCGTTTCCTTCTTTTTCTTTCGATTTCTTCTGGTTTTTGTCACTGTCATTTCCTTTGTTTTACTTTTATCTCTTTTTCTATCTTTCTTTCTTTCTTTCTTTCTTTCTTTCTTTCTTTCGTTCGTTCGTTCGTTCGTTCGTTGTGTTGTTCTTTCTTTCTTTCTTTCTTTCTTTCGTTCGTTGTGTTGTTCTTTCTTTCTTTCTCTCGACTTGTTCTTCTTTAAGATTGTTCCTTCATTGCTTCTTTGATTCTTTCTTTCTTATCGTATTTTTTGTGTTGTTCCTTTGTTACACTTTTCTTTTTGACCTCTATTTCTTTCTTTCTTTCTTTTTTCTTTCTTTCTTTCTTTCATTTTTCCTTTTTCATTTTCCTTTCTTTCTTTTTTTCTTCTCTTTTTTCTTTTTCTTCTTTCTTTTCTTTCTTTTTCTTCTTTTTTTCTCTTTTTTTCTTTTTTTTCTTTTCTTTATTTTTTTTCTTCTTTTTCTTTTTCTTTTATTTTTTTCGTTTTTTCTTTCCTTCGTTATTTTTCTTTTTGTTTCATTATTTTTTGTTTTTATTTTTATTTTTTTTTTTTTCATTAGATTTGTTCTTTTATCGTGTGATATTTTTCTTCCTTTTTTTTTGTTTCTTTCTTTAATTAAAAAAAATATTTTAATTTATTTAACTTGCTTTCTACGGTTGATACAGTAATTTTTAGACTTTCTTATTGGCATTTCTTCTGCCTTTCTTTCTTCAGTTCTTTTGTTCTTTCTTTCATTCTATTATTTCTTTATTTAGAGTTATGTTTTGTTTATTTATTTAATTATTTATTTATTTAATGCTTCACTTTCTTTGTATGGTCTCTCATTTTCTATTTTCTTCTTTCTTTCTTTCTTCACCTTTTTGTTCTTTTTTTTTCATGTTTATTCTCTCTGTCATTTTATCATTTTTCTTTACATTTATTTATAAATGGTATAGTTATTAGGTTCTATCTTCTTGTCGTTTCTTTTTCTTCGTTACTTCCATTATTTCTTTCTTTCTTTCTTTCTTTCTTTCTTTCTTTTTTTCATGTTATGTATTTTTGGGTTATTTTTCATTCATTCATGAAATACTTCACTTTCATTCTATGATTTGTACTGTTATTTTATTATTTGCATTTATTTCTGTCTTTCTTTCTTCAGTTATTTTATTCTTTAATGTTGGGATATTTCCTAGTACTCTTGAAATAAGACCCTTGTTATGATGGGCCCATAACCTATTACGATCTTTGTGTTTTTAGGCTTCAAATGGGAGCACGTTACAGTGGAGCTCCTTTGTGTTAAGCAAAGGCTGATCTAGAGTGAAGAATCCTTTGGTTCTCCCTCGATATTCTTTAGGGCACCTTACGTGGTACAATGGTTAGCAAGTTAGTTTAACCAATCTTAGGTGTTCCCTAGCGTTGGGTAAAATCCTTTGGTTCTTCCTTGGTGCCTCTTAGTGTTGATTAGAATCCTTCGATTGAGCCAAGTCCTTGGTTGCGGGTCCATTCGGCAAACGGCGTTCCAGATTGGTGATTAAATATTTAACTAACCACGTCTTCGAGCTGTTGGTTGGTAGAGTTTAATCCACGTGTCCACACCGAGTTAATAAGGTTAAGTGGTGGTTTCCAGCACATCTTTTCTACCGAAATAATTTAACAACCCTTGTTATGATTCTGATCATCATTTCAGGCGTTTATCTCTTCTATTGGTAAATCCAATTCTCAGTTGTAAATCTCAGTTGTAGAAAGTCTCCGTATTCCTTGAAATGCTTTGCTAGAAGAAGAGTCTACTCCTTGTAGCAGATAATCCAGTTGCAGACCTTAAAATCTTGGTAGAACAAGAGTGTACTCCTTGTGGTGGAGAGTCCCGTTAACGACTGATTCTAGGACAGTTGCAAAGATCATAAATGCTCAAATGCTTTTCTAAGATCTGACCAATTTTATAGGTAGTGCCGACAGCTGCTATTTGGGAAAGTATAAATAAAAGTGGTGATTCCTCGTACATCTTATACCACCAGATAGTCAAACAATCGTTCTGTTTGTCACTAATTTCAGTTACGGGGCAAAGTGTTGATATTTAACAAGTTTTGTAAATATTGATTTTTCTACTTTCTATTGTCAATAAAATCAAATACCAATCATTTCAAATGAAAGAAGCAGTCTTGTAAATTTGCAGTATCACAAAAACTTTAACTGTTTCTTTCCTTTTTTATTCCTCATTCTGATTAGGCATAGCTATTTACAACTACTTTATGTATTACAATTTGAAAATTTTCAGAATTGATGTTTGAAATTTCAAATTGCAGAAACCACCAATTCTGCCCCTGGGCTCGGATTTAATGACAAGATCCATCGTTGCTGGTTTGCTCACCGTTTTCAATTTGATCTTAATTTTAATGCAAAGAACAGTTATTCGTTGGAGTTCAATTTGATCTTAGTTTTAATCCAAAGATCAATTATTTATTGTAGTTCAATTTGATCTTAATTTTAATCCAAAGATCAGTTATTCGTTGGAGTTCAATTTGATCTTAGTTTTAATCCAAAGATCAATTATTTATTGTAGTTCAATTTGATCTTAATTTTAATGCAAAGATCAGTTATTCGTTGGAGTTCAATTTGATCTTAGTTTTAATCCAAAGATCAATTATTTATTGTAGTTCAATTTGATCTTAATTTTAATGCAAAGATCAGTTATTCATTGGAGTTCAATTTGATCTTGAGCTTAATTTTAATGCAAAGATCAGTTATTCGTTGGAGTTCAATTTGATCTTAATTTTAATCCAAAGATTAGTTATTCATTGTAGTTCAATTTGATTTTAATCTTAATCCAAAGATCAGTTATTCATTGGAGTTCAATTTGAGCTTGAGCTTAATTTTAATGCAAAGATCAGTTATTCGTTGCAGTTCAATTTGATCTTAGTTTTAATCCAAAGATCAGTTATTCATTGTAGTTCAATTTGATTTTAATCTTAATCCAAAGATCAGTTATTCATTGGAGTACAATTTGATCTTGAGCCTAATTTTAATGCAAAGATCAGTTATTCATTGTAGTTCAATTTGATCTTAATTTTAATCCAAAGATCAGTTATTCATTGTAGTTCAATTTGATCTTAATTTTAATGCAAAGATCAGTTATTCATTGTAGTTCAATTTGATCTTAATTTTAATCCAAAGATCAGTTATTCATTGTAGTTCAATTTGATCTTAATTTTAATGCAAAGATCAGTTATTCATTGTAGTTCAATTTGATCTTAATTTTAATGCAAAGATCAGTTATTCATTGTAGTTCAATTTGATCTTAATTTTAATGCAAAGATCAGTTATTCATTGTAGTTCAATTTGATCTTAATTTTAATCCAAAGATCAGTTATTCATTGTAGTTCAATTTGATCTTAATTTTAATCCAAAGATCAGTTATTCATTGTAGTTCAATTTGATCTTAATTTTAATGCAAAGATCAGTTATTCATTGTAGTTCAATTTGATCTTAATTTTAATCCAAAGATCAGTTATTCATTGTAGTTCAATTTGATCTTAATTTTAATGCAAAGATCAGTTATTCATTGTAGTTCATGGTGTTCACGAGTTGGATATTCTTAGTTTAGATTTACATAGTTTTATGTAACTAAGGTGAATTATTTGTAATGAAACAATAGAATTCCTAGTAAAAAAGTCTCCATAGAAATAATGTTCTTAAATATTAAAATGATGACGTCTTCATCTCTGAACAATTGTCTAGACAATAAAAGAAACTACTTTAAATAGGTACACCCTTCCGAATTTTGTTAAATTATTTTTGTTTTTGTTGATTGTTTTTAAGCAAAAAAGATACCTTAATTCATGCTTTTCTTTCTTTATTCCCAGTTATCGTATATAGTCAGGCATACCTACTTACAACTAATTCATGTATTGCAATTATACAACTACTCTCTTCGATTATAGACCGTAAATGCCAAGTAAATTGCATCGTCTTATATAATGATCATCTTTATGTTATTCATATGAGAGTGTTGTTAAATGTGATGGATATTTTCTTTGTCCAATCATTAACAATTGAAATATTTCGGAAAGACACGACATGTGTACATTAGTAATAGTCGATATAATAGTTATCAAATTTCTTCGAGCAATTTATAATCTTAATTTCTACACACCACCATATATATATATATATATATATATATATATTATATATATAATATATATATATATATATATATATTATACGTATATAGGGATTCTCTCATCGATTTCGACACATCAAGTTTCATCTAATGAACAACCTGCACAATGTTAAGTTAATAGTGGTGTTGGACCATCCGCCCTTTTTGGTCGATAGGAATAAATTGGTGCACAAGGAATTCCACAAATCCAATCAACGACTGGCCTCAGCTTTTTCAAATTCAGCGCTTTTCCTTCTCCTAGACTGGAGA
>CM042143.1:121806191-121811191 GCA_023376005.1 Doryteuthis pealeii | reverse complement strand
TATGATCTTTAGGCACCCCTTTTTGATCTCGATTCAGAAGGACATGTTTTTCATTTACACCGTCAATATCCGGTTGTTTGTTAACAGACGATTTTAGGGGTTTTGTTTTAAATTATAAAAACTAACCCTTACCCTAACCCCTAACCATACAACCTAACCCTGACTCCTAAACACTAACCACTAACAAACAACGGATATTGGCGGTGTAAATGAAAAACACATCCTTCTGAATCGAGATCAAAAAGGGGTTCCAAAAGGTCATATGGTTCGAAAACTCTACACTCATGTACATTCCGTTTAAGAAATCGACAATGTGTTACATCCGGTCATGCCCGGGTTAGCATTAATATATATATATATATATATATATATATTATATTATATATATATATATATATATTCATACCATATGTGAATATAATATTGGGTTTATTAATGATATTGAGCACTCTTTCTTACAATTGAAACAAACTATATATATATATTGATACTCATGTTAATAAACTATTTTATATACACACACACACACACACAATATAATATAATAATATATATATATATATTATAAATATATATATTATATAAAATCTCACACACACACATTATAAGTAATGAGTACTCTGTATCATTAGTATATACACACACACACACACATATATATATAATCACACACACACACACACACACACAACAACGCACACACACCACCCACACACATACTATACTATTATATATATATATATATATATATAATATATTTCCAATCTGTTTGAATCGTAAGTAAAGTCGACGGGGCCAGCCTAAGTCGGTATCAGCCAGTCAGCGAGGGAGTCTATCCCCTTTTCAATAGCGCTAGACCAAGGAGATTGTTTTTTTTAGCATCTGAGTGGAGCGCCCACACCTACCATCAGCTCCTTGCTTTACCGCACAGATTCCCTGTGCTACTCATACGCTGAGTTGGCGGGGGACCGGTATCGAACTAGGAACCTTGTGGTTTCTAGCCGAACGCTCTACCGACTGAGCTACCCAATCTGTTTGAATCGTACCCTTCCAATATGTGCAACATATCTCTCACTATTTCTTTGTTCTCTCTCCATTTGTTCCTTTATTACCATATTTATTTGTATTTATTTCTTTTATTGTTCCTTTGTGAATAAAAAAGCAAGAGTTTTGTGCACCGGTGTAAAAAATTATTACTTTATATATATTTTCTTTCGTCGGTGATGTCTGTAAAAGTACATCAATCCGAGACAAAAGAAGGAGACAAAAACTTTTGCATTTGTCATCGATTCCCGCATTTAGTTTCATTGCTTTTCAAGTGATCCCTGTGAACAGTGAGTCAGAATAAAGCGGGAAATGGAAAACAACACAAAAATGAGGTTAAACAAGTGAAAAGATTAAAAGAAAATCAAAAAGAAATCAGGAGAAAATAAACACGGATGAAATGAGAGAAAAGAAATATGAAAAGAAATCAGAAAATCAAGAAGGAAAAATCAAATGAAATTCAAAATGAAAGAAAAAACGATCATATGATGTAATTTGGTTTAAAGTTAAACAACCATATTACATCTATCATGATGGAAATACGATGTCTGTCTCTCCTGTAATCGAAACTATGTCACTGCTTTTGTCACGATACCCTCAGGAATTGCGAAAGTTTATCAATGAGTATTAAATATAGAGTCACATTTATTGTTAAATCCTTAACTAATAGAATAAAAGTAAGTAAAGTAAAGTCGGGGTGGTCTAAAGTCGGTGAGTCTATCCTTTTCACTATCGCTAGACCAAGGGAGTTGTTTGTGTGTCTGAGGTGGACCTAACCACCAGCTCCTTACTTTACCGCCAGATCCCTGTGCTACTCATACGCTGAGTTGGCGAAGGCCGGTATCGAACTAGAAAACCTTGTGGCTTCTAGCCGAACGCTCTACCGACTAAGCTAACCCGGCCCTTAATTAATAGAATAAATTTTATTTATTAACGATGTCTTACGAAAATATGAGTTAGATATGCTTCAAAACAGCTCATGTTATAGGTATTTTGCCTTCTCACCCACTTATGAAAGCATGACACACAAGGACATTTTTATGTGGGCCCACCTACGAACGAAAGCTCATGAGTGGTAGGGCACAAAATGCGCTGATCCCGTCGGCATTCCCCTCCCTAAGGGGCGCCTCAGGCGCTGGGCAATAAACCCAGCCTGCCCCTTTAAATCAAGGGGGCAGGTGTTGCCTGGGGGGATAGCCCCTGGGATCAACGCTATTAATTTACATTACAAACACAGGCCCCGAAAGGCCCATGTTATTAATGCGTTTTTTAAATCTCAAAGTTTCTTAGAAATATAGGTTTTACATACATGGTGGTTTAATTTGCATACTGGTTTTAACCAAACCCGGGTTTGATAAATAATTACTTGGCGGTATTGATCAATCTTAATATATTAGTGTTTTACCTCTAACATACTAAAATAAACCTATGAATGATGTTATATAGAACCAATGAAATATAATTAAGATAAGTGTAAACTTTTTATATGCTTCTCATTTGATTTCGTTTGTCTATCTAATTTAGTATATTTCATTACATTAAAACTTAAAATATTTACAACCGGAGGGCGCATATTCTTGCAAGTATATTTAATGTCAAAGTGAAAGTCGTGCATTAGTGAAGACATTAAACTTTATATGTTTTTTTGTTTGTTTTTTGTTTTTTCGTCGGTGATGTTTGTAAAGAAACATCAATCCGGGGCAAAAAGGGGAGACAAAACTTTTGCTTTTGTCATCGATTCTCGCATTTAGTTCATTGGTTTTCATTTGTTGTTGTGGAAAACACAAGAAATAGTAAGTACAGAATAAAGCGGAAAATGGAACAACAACAAAAAATGAAGTTTAACAAGTGAAAAGATTAAAGAAAAATCAAAAGAAATCAGGAGAAAATAAACACAGATGAAATGAGAAAAAAGAAACATCAAAAAATTAGAAATCAAAGAAAGAAGAAAAAATCAAATGAAATTCAAAAAGAAAGAAAGAACGAATCCATAACATTTGTATTGGTTAACGTTAAGCAACCATAGTAAATCTTATCATAATAAGATGTCGGTCTCTTTGTAAAACATTAAAAATCAAAGAAAGTGAGACTGGATAACAAAGGTGAAAAACAGCTTTTCGCCGGTGACTTTCACAAAATCTAAAATCAGCTGAGTCCCTATTTCTCTGAATGTTTGAGATGAGGCTTGAAGATTAAGTTATTTAGTGTTATTCGGACTAATAAATACAAAAAAACAATGAAGATGGGGACATTAGTCCGAATAACACTAATAATACAGCTGAGTCCTATTGAAAAATAATAACTGAAACCAAAAGTCTCAATAAGTTACACTGGATTTAATGACAGAAAATGCGGGGAATGATATAACATTTTTTTAATATACTAGCAAAATAATAAAAAACACCTTCCGGTTGTGTAAAATTTAATTTTTGAAAGATATTGTGTGAGGGCGGGGAGAGAGTTAAAAATTCAATGTGAGAGAGTTTGTACCATAAGTAAGTAAAAATTATCAAACTTAATTAAAGGAGTAAAAAAAATAAGACAATTTGAATGAAACTTAGTTCTGTCTCCCTCAAATAAAATGTTGCGCACATCTATCAATTATTAATTAAATGATTATTTTGAAAATTTTTACACATTATTTTACACAGAATCATAAGTATTCATTTATTTGTAAACTTTAGTTAACTTCTTGTTACTGAAAAAAAAACGTGGATAGTAAAAGATAATTCTTTTTAAATTGATTACAAATTCGCAAATAATTTTTCCCATTAATAATACAATCCTTAAAATTTAATTTCATAGTTCATTTATTTAAATAATATAGAGTTTATTTATTATAATATAAAGGATTCAAACGTTGAATTATAAGGAAAACCTTTTATTTATTTTATTAGTAATAATTGTTCTTTATTCTATGTATTGACGACTTTGGTAATTGTGACGTAAGCAGTGACGTAGTTTTTGTTACAGACAAAAACTGGAAGCGAATCTTGATTATTAATAGACATCTTAGGTTAATTACATCATACTCTTAGTAGTTACCCGAAAACGTCTTTAAAATACACCAACAGCAACTCTGCAGAAGGGTAAGACCTCCCCAATGGGACCACCTGTTGGCTGCGACCCGTGATGATTAAGGACGGAATCCTGTTGAATGAGTAGTCCATGACATGCAACACTCCACTGGCCCTTACTTAGGATAGACTGGCTGAACTTGTCCAGCCCTAGTACCTATATGATTGCCCCAACCCAATTGCCCTCATGGCAAGCCACATATATGTGCTAGAAGGCGATAGCTGAGGGTCTTCATGTACTGGGAATGACGTTAAACTGATGGTGAGGTTCCAGTTCTGGAGGTCTGGGTAATGTGAGTACCCTTCATCATTACTCCCTGTTCCACTTTAACCCGGAGTTCGCCAACATTAAATGACCCACTAAGGTGGATATGCCGTAAAACAGACCAAACCAAACCAAATGTGTTTTTTTTTTGAGGGGGGCGGTAAATTCTGGGGATGATCTATAATCGATACAGACAGCGGGGGGATTTTATTATTTGGGCTTTTCGGACTATTGTCCTCATCTTATAGTTATATACAAAATGTTTTGCAAGAACTTACGGACCACTTCGGGTGGTTTTGTCACAATCGAGAAACTTCTCAAACTCGAGAAACGCTTCGAACTCAGGAACCTTCTTGTCGAACTCTGGAACTTTCATGTCGTAATCGGGAGCCTTCAGTGAACTTTGAACCGAACTCTTTATTCAACGTTCCCGAGTTCGAGTGAGATTAATTTTGCTAAGGTAAAAGCCACACCTACCGTCAGCTTCATATACTACTCTGACTAAATTACCAGTTATTCAATTTTAGAATGCACAAAACAATAAACCGACTGAAATTCATCGCAAATTAACGGAGGTGTATGGCAAACCGTGCAAAACATCCGCAAGTTGTGTA
>CM042143.1:121791191-121798691 GCA_023376005.1 Doryteuthis pealeii | reverse complement strand
TTTAAGGCCATTTTATTCACAAATATATATATATATATATTTGGTAAACAAATCGAGAAAAAGTCGATCTCTGTATGTACATTTCAGCCCATTAGGCCTCATCAGCAGAGCTATAGACAGGGCAGTGCTTTGTGCGCGATTCGAACTCATACCTGTCAGGCTGACAGGCGGACATTCTAACCACTACACCAGCTGGCTTCCCCGGAATTTCTCGTTTATTTTAAAAAATAAACGGAAAAAAAATAATAGGCTGAAATGTACATACAGAGATCGACTTTTTCTCGATTAGTTTACGCTTTACATTTAAACCGATATGCACGCCTAATTCATCTAATTATAATTAATTAATTAACAAATTAGGTATGACTTTAATTAAGCTCATAATCTCCCAAAAATTGTCGGCCTTCGCCATTTCAAACACATTGTTTGACCACTTCATATATATATATGTGTGTGTGTGTGTGTGTACGCGCGTGCGTGTCTGTGTGTGTGTGTGGCCTAAATTCGGTATCAACCAGGAGTCTATCCCCTTTTAACTAGCGCTAGACCAAGGAGATTAAGCGTCTAAGACGGAGCGCCACTCCTATCATCAGCTCCTCACATTACCGCACACATCCATGTGCTACACATACGCTGATTTGGTGAGGGCCGGAATCGAACTAGGAAACTTGCGCTTCCCAGCCGGACACTCTACCGACTAAGCTAAGCAGGTCCTATATACATAAGTTGGCGGAATGACCTATTGTCAGTAGCAGCCTGACAGCAAGAGAGTATATTCCCTTTTCTCTAGCTCTAGACCAGTGAGATTGTTTTTGCTTAGGTAGAGCGTCACACCTACCGTTAGCTCCATAATTTACCACACAACTCAGATTACCTAATCTGTGAAACTAATGCGCTGAGTTATATCTATTAATAATGAAGATTCGCTTCGGATTTTGTCTGTAACAAAGACGACGTCACTAATTACGTCACACTACCTAAAATCGTCATAACCATAGAATAAATACACTCAAAATTTGAGCATGCAATGTTAGACAGTCCTCATTGGTATTTAAACAAGTTTTAATAAATACATACCTGGTATTATCTATCTATATATAGTTTGTTTTATTTTAATATATATTTAAATTTATCAGAACTAAGTTTCCATTTCAATTTTTATATTTTTAACTCCTTTAATAAATGTATTTTATTTTTTACTCCTTTAATAAATTTGATGATTTTACTTTACTTATGATACAAACTCTCTGATATTAAATTTTCAATTCCCATCCCCTCAGGCAATATTTATTTTACGTCACCCAGAGGGCGTTTTTTATTTTACTAGTATACGTAAATATTCTTGGATAAAGAAGATCCGCAAACTGGTTTAAATTTTGGAATTTTGTTATTAGATATCTAGACGCGGCTATCTGAGGTTCTGCCTAGAGGGATGGTTAAAAAGGTTAGTCTCGCTGATCCACTATTACAGGGAGTTGGATCCTTACCCATAAAAAAAACTCTACATGAAAAGACATTTTGTTAATCCGGCCTGGTGGGGGTGAATGTGTATTTCGTTAATTGTTCTATTTTCGTAGTTTCCTCCGGACATAAATAAAAACGTTCATACATACATACATACACACAAACTGCCTTTTATATATGTATAGTTGACACGTGTTTTAGATTGTTTAAAATCCTTTTTAAGGTAATATGATATGTGTTATATGTGATATATACATAAATTAGGATCTTATATACATCTATATATATATAAAAGAAAGCTTGGTATGTACGTGTTGACGTATAACTAAAACAGGAGGGTACTCAGATTCGAAATCTTGCATACACCTTGATATCCTTCTAACTAAGAAACACACCAAATTTGGTTATTGATTTTTACTGATTAAGGTATATAATTAATTAATTAAACAAAAATCAAATGATTTGCGATAATCGTGACATAGCTGCTGTTGCTAATTTTTTTTTTTTTTAATCCGCTGGCTGCTGCCTGTATCAACAGTAAAATGGCACCACTGCTGGTAATTTGAAGTTGACAAATTTGTGCCCTAATCGTTTCAGCTCGGAATTCTCGCGTATCACCGGTCTAATCTTAGAAATAATCATTTGGTTAGAAAGAAACTAAAATAATCTTTCTAAATATGTAATTTGTATGTGGTTTTATTGATTGAATTATTTTTTACAGCGAAGTAAATATTTAATTATAATCGGTATTTAATTTTTTTCGTATGTACAAAGGAGTTTTAGAAAAAAAGAAGCCTTTTACAAATATCTAGACATGAATTAAAAAATACGAGGTAGTTAAGTTATAAATTATTTGAAGAAACTTACCTTACATTTCGTAAATAACAAACGCTGTTTGGTTACTTATTTACGAAATGTTTTACTGTTTGTCAAACAGTAAAAGAATGATAATGAAATATCAATGATTTTATATAGAAACCAATTAGAATATAATTAAATAAGAGCAATATTTTTATATGTCTTCATATTTAATTTCTTTATTCTTTCTAAATTGATATTGAGAAGTGCGCGGGAAAGTACGATAGTTGTGACAGGACAAATCATGACTTTTTTCCCCAAGCTGAAGGGACTCATCAAGGGGACCCGTTTTGAATTCGTTGAGACCATCAAGAGGTCCGTAACGACGGAGCCGAAAGACATGCCAGAAGAATCCTTCCACCGGGGGCAGAGAATCGTGACAGAGAAGGATGGGAAAGTACATTAGATTCAAGAGGGGAAGACTTTGGAGGAGAAAACATTTAGTTTGTTGTTAGGATTTTAAATGAAATGTTTGTGACAATAGTCTCATTACTTTTCAGACACACCTCGTATTAACATTTATTGTTTTAATTCTTAAGATATTTTTTTGCACACGGTTTTTTCGAACATGAATAATATTTTTTTTTAAATCTATTTGAAACATAAATGGGAACCTAAAAGGTACTACCAACCGGGTTATACTACCAACATGGGATAGAGTAGACCTGGGAGTAATGGCAATGAAGGCGTATTTCACACTATATGAAAATTAAAATTGAAAAAAAAAAATTTCACATGTGGGGGAAATTTTCGAATTCCAATATATGGGTTAATTATCACATTCTTCATATATTGGGGAAATAATTCCAAATTCCAATATATAGGTAAAATACCGTATTTTTAATATATTCGGAAACATTTTAGGGGGGTTTGTTGGAGTTGTTAAGTTTTTAAGGGCCATTCCATGGCCTTATAGCAGAAGCGCTAATCTAGTTGAATCCTTGATAAAGAGTCTGTCGACAATGTGAATCCTTTCGTTACTAAAGTGTTCTCAGTTACTGGTAATCGTATAAGTCCTTCGTGAGTATTGGTAAAGATCCCAGCAATCCTATGTGCGTCCGTCGTTAAAGAGGGCAGTTTTAATTATGACCAATGGGAGGGGGGTAAGTATCTTATCAGGCCAGTAGTACTGCCAGTGATTGGTTAGAAGAGTCAATCACGTGACCATGGCCAGTCTATAAGTATAGACGAGGAAATAGCGCACATCTTATATCCAAAATCACATGGTTAGCGAGCTAGATTAGCAGACCATTGGTAGTGAGTTCGATTCTCACTGGGTGCCCCACCCCTCTGGCCGTGTGCCACATCTAAGCCAAGCTTAGTAAATAACTATATCCAAAAACTCACGTGGTGTAATGGTTAGCGAGCTAGATTAGCAGACCATTGGTAGTGAGTTCGATTCTCACTGGGTGCCCCACCCCTCTGGCCGTGTGCCACATCTAAGCTAAGCTTAGTAAACTATATCCAAAAACTCACGTGGTGTAATGGTTAGCAAACTAGATTAGCAGACCATTGTTAGTGAGTTCGAGCCTCATTGGGTGCCCCTTACATTCGGCTTGTGCCACACCTAAGTAAAGCTTAGTAAATAAGTATATGCCAAAACTCCAACAGGAGTTACTTCGTTGTAAGTTTCGCAACTTTCAGGTGTTCGCATACTGAATGAAAACATAAAACAGAACACAAATTGTAACAAATTTAATACAAAGAAAAACAAGAAAAGGAAATATATATTTCAGGGTAAGTAATAAGTAATTAAGAGTTACCTCTCGTACATTATGATTACAACCCCTTTGTGGAATTCTGTAGGGAATACTAGATTATATACACTCTTAATAAGTGTACCAATTATTCTCAGTAGAATAAGACTTTCCAAAGTCTATCGATGTTATCGTTTGTCATTACAGTAAGTTATTATCAAATTTGTTATATATGCGGGGAACTTATCTGCAGATTTCTCTGAAATAAAGTTGTAACAGAGTTAGTCGTTTTAAATTAAGTCGTCGTATTTTGTAGAAGTTGTTTTCTTTGAAATTAACTTTTCTGAGAGACTTTAAAGGCTTGGTTTTCTCCACTACTAAATTTGAATTTAGAGTTATGCCAACGTTAAATAGCATAGTCTGTCCTAATATTTACCCAGAATCCTAGGGACAGAAATAGTTACATTCATACCTTTCCTATGAGTATTAACATAATGCAATATAAAGGGTTGGTTTTCCCCACTACTTAGTTTGAATTCAGAGTTGCAATTCTCTACCGGTTACCATGCCAACGTTAGATAGCATAGTCTGTCGTAATATTTAACCACTATTCTGGGGGCTGAAATATTTAAATTCCTACATTTCCAATGGGTATTAATGTTATGCAATATACAACCAGACTCGTTCAGGATTTGAACTCGTATCACCCCGTCCATTTCCTCCGACGATAGTGATTACACTCGACCGCCTCCCATCACTAGACTCATGTATGAGTAAAAATAATTAAAGCTGGTAATCTATCAATATTGCATCTTATAGAAATTCCTCTTCTTTTTCTCCTACTCACTATTTTCATCTCATCTCACTCTCGTCTGACATGTTCGTTGGCCACACCTCTCTTGTCTTATTTCTTTAAAAAAAGGCAACATTAAATCATTCTGTCTATCTGTCTACTCATCTACTTATTAAAGTGTTAGCCACAACGCCTTCCAAGGTGAAATTAGTGTCGACTATGTCACAGACAAAAGTGTCAATCGGTTATCACGATATGAATGAGCGATTCGTTCAACGCAGACATCGGCATCGTTGCTGCCGTTGTATTATTGAACGGCTGGCCGGCCATTTTACATTCATCTTCAAGAACCTACAGAAGGCATATTCAGAAAATCGATAGTGGTTATTAGCTAGGCAGTTAATGGTTAAATCTCATCGTTTTCTGGGTATTTACCCAAACCGTCCACTATGGTTGGTTGGTTGGTTTATTGATTTTAACGGCATATCAACCCGTCCGGGGTTATGTCATGCCTAACGGTTAGGGTGTAATACATATTGTGTGTTCATATATATATTTTTAGTAATTGTTTTTAAAAATGTGTTAGCATTATTGGGGATTATATTGTATGGCATTGATTTGTTTCATGTCTATATTCTATGGTATAATTTTATTTCCCTCAAGAAGGAAAAAATATCCTCTATGTAACATTTTCAAACAGATCTTTCATATTGTTTGCTTTAAAATAACGGTTTCTGATGCGAGCAAAAAATATGCATTCTATGAATAAGTGTTTAACTGTCAGGGGTGTTTGACATGTTTCACATTGTGGTTGTTGTTCTTGTTTGAGTATATAAGAGTGTGTTAGTTTTGTATGACCAATGTGTAATCGGGACATAATGACTTGTTCCTTTCTAGACTTCTTTGAAGTTGGTCTGCAGCCTCCCAAAGTGGGTTTGATTAAGAGTTTATTGTGGATACAGTTCTGGGGATCTGGAGAGTGTGGTTGGTTGGCTGGTTGGTTGGTTGGTTGGTTGGTTGGTTGGTTGGTTGGTAACGTGTCTGACTGTTAGTAGACAACTGCCAGGCACCATGGAAGCCTGCTTATATTTGTTCTCCTCCATACTTCGCCCGTGCATGGTTGAGTCCACTATTGCTGGTGAGTGTCCAAGGGCACCCCTCCAATACAAGTCCGTCGGACTACTCATTAGGCTGGTTGGGATTTACGGCATGTAAACCCTTGTTGGGTCATTTAATGCCGAAGACGTTTTGTTTTATTCATTCTTGATGGGTATTAATTTTTTATCTCAATTTTTTTTTAAACTCATTTTTTTTAACTCGATTTTCAAACACATTTTTTTCTATTTAACCCATATATGAGTTAGCTTTAGATAAATATTAGTAGTCTGAGCTCTTTAGTTATGGTTGGTTGGTTGGGTTTTAGGGCATGTCAAACCTTGTTGGGTCATTTAATGCCGAAAACGTTTTGTTTTATTCATTCTGGATGGGCATTCAACATCTTTTTTTAATCTCAATTTTTATTTAAACTCGTTTTTTTTAACTCAATTTCTTTTAAAACCTCAATTTTGAAAACAATTATTTTTTTTATCTAACCCTTACGTGTGACCATAACAGGTACGACACCTACATGTCAGAGTGGACCTGGGGGTAATGGTGATGAAGGGGTACTTCTCATCCCACAGATATCCAGTATTGGAATTTCACCACTAGATGCAGTTTAACGTCATACCTAGGATACCGAGTAGGATGACACATAAGTTTAATTTTTAATTAATTTTTAATTAAGTTTAAGTGGCTTCGGGTCTTGGTGTCTTTCTTAAGTAAACATATCAAACGTTGTAATAATTAGACTATCATACTCTCGTATATTAGTAGTTCCTGCTAGTAAATTCTCAATTTACTTTTTTTTTAATTACTTTTTGTTTAAACACAGTTTTAAGTATATATACATTTTTTATCATTTTTGGAAAATTCTTTTGTAATATGAGTAATCACATGAATTCTAATTTCAGAAAAAAGTTATTATTTCTAGGAACTTGAATTCTTGTACAAATGATATCAGATTGTAAGAGTATGTGCAGAAATACATCAAAATTGTATGTTTAAAGTTTCATACCTTTGACATTTCAAGTATAGAAATACCATTTACTGGGATTGGAAAAGTTAGAGGTGCGTTGTCCAATGGGTAGAGTCGTAGGAAATGAACTCCTCGACCCGAGTTCAAATCCTGGACGAAACTACAGTTCACATAGCACTAATAACTTTGGTAAATGTATGAATCAAACTACTCTTCCTTCAACTATGGGTGAATAGTAGGACAGACTGGTTAATGTAACCAGTCTAGGAGAAGGAAAACTCTGAATTCAAAACTCATAAAACTCCGCTTGGGGTGGTCACTACTAGAATAGGCTCTGTCCTTATTAGTGATCTATTTCAATATTTTTTAAATTATTTTATTTCATTTATTTATCTTTTTTAGAAAAGCATTGAAATATTCTAATGTTCTAATAGGAGTGTTCACGTTCGGAGTAATACCATTAGGAAAGGTATGATCCCCATCATTCACCGCCAGCTACTGATTTCTACAAGGATGGGTTAACATCAGATAAACCACGAAGGTTGATATACAATTTAATAAAAAAACAAAAACTTTTACTTATTCTTATAAGTGTGCAGAAAATTTATTTG
>CM042143.1:121771191-121786191 GCA_023376005.1 Doryteuthis pealeii | reverse complement strand
ACTGAATACCCTTCCCATGATGTACAACGCAGCAGTATATAGGGACAGGTTGCAAGGGAGACAGTCACAGGGATCTGTGGTGTCAGCGTGACATGGTGACCATATATATATAGTGTGATTAGGAAGCGCCTGGTGTAATGGTTAAAGTCATGGGAAATGGACTCGTCGCCCCGGGTTCAAATCCTGGACGTGGTAATTGCATTTCACTTAGCGCTAATACCCTTGGGAAAGGTATGAATCCTACTCTACCCTCCAGCTATGGGTAAATAGCAGGGCAGACTGGGCTCTGTAACCTTGGCTAGGTAACCAGTCTAGGAGAAGGAAAACTCTGAATTCAAACCTGTTAAACTCCGCTTAAGAAATTGACCTTGTGTCGTATCCTGCTCGTGCGGAGGAGTTGGTAAATATATATATATATATATATATATATATATTATATATATATATGAGATTTATCCAAACTTGGTAGTAAGGGATGATTCTATATGTGATTTCTAGATCCACTGTACTAATATTGATGATCCAGTATGTTATAATACAGTGAATCATTAAATCACTAAGAGAGCTCAATGTAAAATAACCTTTTAGATATATACAGAGCAATATTTATCAATAAAGGAAGAACTCAATACAGTAATCCCATATAAATTTATTTCGACAAAAATTTAAAACTATAATATATATATATATATATATATATATATATATATATATATATATATATATATATATATATACTATATATATATATATATATATATATATATAGTGTGTGTGTGTGGTGTGTGTGTGTGTGTGTGTGTGATTGAAAAGTAAGTCCCTATTTTAAACTATTTATAATCTTTTATATGCATTTATATTTTTTCAGTTCTTTAATGTACATTTCTTGATATATTTCAATTAAATCTATGTTGTTGTTGGTGCTTCTCCACATTTTGCTATTGTTGTTCGTGAATGGCTGAATATCCATTTTTCTGGGGGATGGATAGGTAGACGTGGTCCGCACGTGGTCTGCACAAGTGGCTGGCCGGGAACCCTAATCTAACACCCCGCGACGTTTTTCCTTGGGATTGGTTCAAGGAGCAAGTCTTCTCTACGAAACTAGCGACTTTGAAAGAACTTGAAGGACAAATAGGAAAATTTATTTCCGGCACGAGAGTTTATGGGAAGATCAGTTGATGCGATTCCCAAACGGCTCGAGAGGCTGGAAGTGAATGCTGGTGTCCATATAGAGTTTTAAATGATACATCATGTTAAATGTATTTTATTCATATTCATCTTTTGTAAAAATAATGATCCAGAAATGAATTATAAGATCTTTAATATAGGAAAAGAAGATACCTTACAATCACTCAGTATAATGTATATACAGATTTTATCCCAACTAGCAAAAATATGCACCATCAGGCACAAGTATTTCAGTTTTAATCAATATATATATATATATATATATATATATATATATATATATATATCCAAAAGTCCAGAGAAGAAATATTCCTTACGACACAAGAGTTTTATTTAAAAACAAAAACCTGTCGCAGTTTGAGAGCTCAATGTGTGCTCTTAATGTTAGAGTCACACAGCAAATATATAAGTAAAGAAATAACAAAAGACTTAGAGATTTAGCATTATAGTCTATTTCTGAAATAGACTATAATGCTAAATCTCTAAGTCTTTTGTTATTTCTTTACTTATATATATATATTATATATAATATATATATATATATATATATATATATATATATATATATATATAATATATTAATTAGAAAGATTAATGAAATTAAACAGAAACGTATATAAAAATATTAAACTTATTTCAGTTAATTCAATTTCTATGTAATATTATAAATAGGATTAATTTAATATGTCTGGAATAAAACAATACAATTAGAAATCAATAACACCAAGTAATTACTTATTAAAATCGATTTTGTTAAATCCAGTATGCAAACCTTTATTTCTTATTGATATATAAAACACATTGGATGATTTAAATGCATGAATAACAAAGGTTGTTTTGAGGCAAAGCTAACTCATCCAGACCTTCATAGAGACATCGTTATTAGATAAGATGCTAATGAATATTAAATAACGATTGTTTAATATTCATTGAAAATATAAGGTAAAAACTAAGGGAATTGAGACCTTGGTTGTGGCGTAGTTTTGTTTACAGATATACACTTAGATAATCTCCATGATAATAAGATTTGTCGCATCTTACACGTCATTGGGAAAAACGTAATAAATATAAAAATGAATAATAAATATATGTATGTGTATTGCCTCTTTATATTTTACTTATTCTTTAAAATTTATGGCCAATTAATTTTCTTCCTTTGCTTTTGAAACATGTTCATTCTCTCATTTCAGTTTCTCATTTATTAAAACTTATTCAGCCTTCGATTTTTTTTATTTCTATGTGTGCGCCTGTGTATGTGTCTGTGAATTATACATATTATTTATATTGAAAAGTGACATAATGCCGAAATGCAAACACAACACACACACACACACACACACCACATGTATATATATATATATATATATATATATATATCCGTCGCTCAAGTTTCATGTGTTTTAGAGAATCTGCAGACGTCTGAAGATTGTATGAAACGTGAAACTTGAGTAACGGATATATAGCATCCATATTTCTTTGATTTATTGGTTTATAATTGCTCTAAAACATATTTGCTCATTTGCAGTATTTCTTGATTATATATATAATATATATATATATATATATATATATATATATATATATGAGTCAAAATTTAGGTAGATCACTCTTTTTAAAGCAAACACTTTGCTTATTTGCAGTATTTCTTGATTGAATACACACACACACACACACACACACACACACACACAGACACACACACACACATACCACACAGACACACACACACACAAACACACACCACACACATATTATATATATATATATATATATATATATTAGGTTGAGTCAAATTTAGGTAAGTTGTAGTTTAATTTAAGAAGAATAAGTTTTGAGAATACATAGGAAGAAGGAATAGGAAGTAAGAAATGAAAAATGTAGAAGTCCAAAAGAACAAACAACAATAAAAGAAAAGAAAGAAAGTATAAAAAAGAAAAATGAAACAGTCCCTCAAAATGTGAGAAAGAAGAAGAAGAAGAAGAAGAAGAAAGAGAAGAAGAAAGAAGAAGAATGAGGAAAGAAGAAGAAGAATGAGGAAAGAATAAGAAGAAGAAGAATGAGGGAAGAAGAAGAAGAAGAAGAAGAATGAGGAAGAAGAAGAAGAAGAAGAAGAAGAAGAAGAAGAAGAAGAAGAAGAAAGAAGGAAGAAGAAGAAGAAGAAGAAGAAGAAGAAAGAAGAAGAAGAAGAAGAAGAAGAAAAGAAGAAGAAGAAGAAGAAGAGGAAAGAGAAGAAGAAGAAGAAGAAGAAAGAAGAAGAAGAAGAAGAGAAGAAGAAGAAGAAGAAGAAGAAGAAGAAGAAGAAGAATATTTAGAGTTCAAAAGTTGGCGCCCTTTTACAAACATGTCTACAGCTTTGGTCTACTTTAAATTCCGATGACCATTCTTTCGTGTGTATCCCTTCATTCCGGACGGCCTTCATTGTTGTGGTCCATTGACCAACAGCTTTTTGATGTTGGGTCGTTTAGGAAGCAAGGAGGGGGGGGGGCGAAACTAAAGTCATAAATAATTCCACCACCCACCGCACCTCCTCCCTTAACTTGGCCACCATCACTTTCAGATGATCCACAAATTCATCTCTTCGCTCCACTTGGAGTTTCCCAAAGAGAGAATTTTTTTTCTTCTTCTTCTTCTCTTTTTTCTTTCGCTCTGTTGTTCTAAATTCTTCGTTCTATTTTCGCTCATTTTTGTCCATTTCAACTCAATCCATCTTCACATTATTTATTCTCCATTGTAAATGAATAAGAAAGGCCGTATCAACAAGACATGTTCCGACGTGCTAAGTATGTTAACGACACTTATCGCTAGCAATCTCTCGTTTTTTTTTCTCTCTTGTTTTTTTCTCTTGTTTTTTTTTTCATGTTCTTTATTCCCTTTATCTTTCAAACTCTCCCCAATCCCCCTCCCCTACGAAAAAATCTCATTCTCTCTCTTTATTTTTCTATCTTCGCATTTACTTACATTTATTTTCAAACAATGCTTCCTTCTGTTGAGTTCAAATTCACTTACTTCGTTTTTCTTCATTTATGTATGATATCTTGCAAACAGTTTCGGGTATTATCGCATAAATGCGACCTGGCCTCCTGTCCTAAAACACGCTAAGTGGTGCCTGACAATAATCCGTGCCTGCTGAAAATCCAACTCGCGAAAGTATTGAACTCCATAGCTGTTTGAAGGCGTTTTTCCCGAAAGGTTAATGGTAATCTGAACATTAGCAACATAAATGAGCGTAATCTCCCCTTGTTTGTTTCACTTTGAGAAAGCCATATGTTTTGGTCGGTCATTTTCATTTCAGCGTAAATCTAAACTGAAAATACTATTTTTTTTAAACAATACAACTGCATGTTTTAACACAAAAATATTATGAAATGTGTTCTTAATAACAATTAAGTTCATTTCAAATAATGCGCCAGCACAATTAAGAACACATTTTATGATATTTTCGTTTTAAAACATGTAATTGTATTGATTCGAACAAATTAGTATTTTAGTGTAGATTTACGGGGAAATGAAAATGGCGAACCAAAGCAGACTGCTTCCTCAAAGTGAAATAAAACAATGGGGAGATTACTCTCATTTATGTAGCTAATGTTCAGATTACAAAGTTAATGAGATATGAAAGCGATATTTTACCCCCAAGTCTTTTCTCAACAAGAAAATCTAAATATTTTAAACCCCCACCCTCTTTAATATATTCTTTTAGCGGTCTGAAGGTGTTTATATCGACAAATAACTTTTTTAGTGGTTTGAAGGCATTAAAAGTAAGCCACCCCAGGTTGTTTTATCGACAAGTATGTATAAATATTTTAATCCCCACCCCCTATTTAAAATAACTTTTTTTTCGGTATTTTCATTTCATCATATTTCAAAACAACTGTCACGAATTTTTGAATAAATACGACCGAGTTTTGAAAAAAAATAAAATAAAATAAAATAAACAATACATTATTAAACTAACGGAAAAACGCCTTCAAACAGCTAAAGAGTTCAATAGTGGTGCGGGTTGGATTTTCATCAGGCACCGCTTAGCGTTTTTTTATGGCAGGAGGCCAGGATGCTTTCATGCGATACGCACCACAGTTTTTACTGCTTAGTTCTAAGATTTAGCTGTCTTTGTCTCATATACTAATTCCTCTCCCTGTTTACACACAAAAATATATTCATGTGCATATGCACACACACACACACATACATACATACACATATATATCCTGTGATTTATTGGACCGGTAAGATATAATGTTGGCGAGAGGGAGGGGGCATCCTCCCTGACAACACCTGCCTCCGTCTAAAAGGGACTGGACTAGGTTTATTGCCCGGTGCCTGAGACGTCTCAAAAGAAGAATGCCGAGGGGCTAAACGCAATTTTTAAACTGTCCATCGCGTGAGTTTCAGTTTTTTCGTTTCTCCCACAATAAACAAACATGGTGGGAATTCAGAACACACACACACACACACACACACACACACACACATATATAATATATATATTATATATATATATATATATATATATATGTATATAGTCGGGGGGTGGCGTAAAGTCAGTATCAGCCAGACAGCAAGGGAGTCCCTTTTCACTAGCGCTAGACCAAGAAGATTGTTTTTGCATCTGAGGTGGAGCACCACATTTACCATCAGCTCCTTACTTTACCGCACAGATCCATGTGCTACATGTGCTGAGTTGGCGTGGGCCGGTATGGAACCAAGAACTTTGTGATACCTAGACGAGTGCTCTACCGACAGGTAACTTATATATTTATATATTATATATATATATATATATATATATGTATATATATATGGGGGGTGCGTATTTATATACATATATTATTATTATTATTATTATTATCATTTATTTTTTTGCTTGAAGGCAGTTACAATGCGTATATCGTATAAAATTCGATAATTAATGAAAATAATCATGATAAGCGAACTCGGCAAACACCACCCACCACGTAGAACATCGTACAGCAGCCGTTTCAACTTTATTCTCATCAGCGATGTATACTTACGATTTCGGGAGCTCAGCACGCAGAGTCACAGACTTTACCACTGGGCCACCGATATGCAGTGAACGATGTATGCGAAATTAGCTGTCAAGGGTAAATACGTCACTATTACTACTATATCAAATATATATATATATATATATATATATATATATATATATATATATATATCTTATTATATGGAGATTCTGTGTTTTTCTGTCTGTAACCGAAACTATATTACTATTCAAGTAACAATTCCCTTGGTTATTTACGTCACATTCTACAGGATTTTATTTTATTCTCAATTATTAATAAAATTGTTTTACATTATTAATACTGTTGGTAATCTACACACTAATAACATACAATTGTATTATATATACAACAAAATAGCAGTTTACAGTGTGAATGGGAAGGCTAATTTGCATATTGATATTAAAAATCTGATTTTAATAAATATGTGCTTAGTATTACTGATTTCTAATTGTTTAGTTTTATCTTAATGAATATTATCTAAAATCTCAGTTATAAATCTTAAAAGATTCATTAATAAGAAAAAATAACTGTAATTTTATTCTTTACTTCCAATTTAACTAGATAATTAGGAAAATTTAGCAATGAAGACGGGAGTGAGGAAGAGTAAGTTTCAGTTGTTCTATTTTTTATTATACCCTCCTCTGTTTCAAATATTTTTATCTGCTTTCTTATTTGTTTCATTAGCATTTCTAATTTGATACAAAATTTTATTACATTAAAACTTAAATACTTGCACCCGGAGGGTGCATATATTTGCTAGTATATATAATGTCAATTATAATGTCAAATATAATATCAATTTTACAATTTGTTCAATGTATATTAACAGATCATAAAAATTATAAGAATCAATAACTTTTGAAGTATGTCTCTTATATTGTCAGTTTTTACAACTTCCGCAATTAAATGTATTCATCTCAATTTCACTTGGTCTCTCCACTCTGTCGCATTTACACTGATCGTGCAACACGGATGGACTGACAATCTTCCAGGGTCGATTATCTCTTCTTACCGATTTGTAAGTTACAAAACGTTGAGAAAGAAAAAGAGAAAAGAAAAAGGAAAAGAAAGAAAAGAAAAGGTCGTAAATGAGTGAGAATCATTTGGGCTTTTCTGCCTTCCCGCCCATTTATAGTGTTGTTTTATGAAGCTTGCTTTCTCGCTTGAGACAAATTCGGACAACTGGTGAGCATAAACCTGTCAAGGATGCGATAAAATCGTAAATCAGAGAAGCGACGTCTTACTCAGTGCCTCGTCGCTTGTGTTAATAAGTCCCCGCGGTTAAATGAGAATTAGCATATGCGTACGTACGTATCACTTAACAAATAGTGTATCTAAATTTCTATGGGATATTGATTTTGGGGTTTCTTTTTTAATTACTGAGTATTTTGTAGCTAAAAAATAGATATTACGTTATGTAAGTTGAAAAATGGAAGTGAATCCGAAAATTATGTTGAAAGCAAAAATAAAATAATAACAATATAAAAAATATAAAAAAGAAATAAGTATAAAAACCCGTCATTATCAGGGCATGACATTTTGATATTTGAAAATAAAACGGTATTGATTAATTTGTTTAACGGTACATCAACCTCTTATGGGTTATTTAATGTCGAAATTTGATTCATTTGCCAATGTGGTCTCTCAAAAATTGTTTAATTGTAAATAAACCAGTCAAGTCGTCGGTGGTATTTTTGGTATCGGTCAGGCAGAAAGAGAGTCTATCCCCTTCTGCTAGCAAGTGTTTACATAGAAACAGACTCAATGTTATATATATATATATATATATATATATATATATATATATATATAATATATTATGAAACAGATTGGATAGAAGAAATAAATTGATAGATGATAGAAAAAAAAGGAAAAACTGAAATAGATACATGGTAAAAATGAAATGAACAAAGTAAGGTATAAATATCGTATATATATATATATATATATTATATATATATAATATATAATATATATAATATATATATATATATATTATAATGTAATTGGTAATTTGCTTGAGCATTGTTGAGTATGTTATAAAATAATAAAATTCGAAGGCAATACAATGCGTAAAAAATAAAGACAAAAAGATGTTTTATATGTCTAATCGATTTCAAAGCAAAGCTTTATCATCAGAGTTTAATTTCAGAAATTCATTTCTGAAATTAAACTCTGATGATAAAGCTTTGCTTTGAAATCGATTAGACATATAAAACATCTTTTTGTCTTTATTTTTTACGCATTGTATTGCCCTTCGAATTTTATTATTTATATATATATATATATTATATATATATATAATATATATATACAAGATGTGTGTAAAAAACGGCACACCTTGTATTCTTAAAAATAGCGTTCCATTCTTTAAGATTTTCAGAATAAAAGGTGTGTAAAAAAAGTACCAAGTGTAGGGTTTATTTACAAAGATAGAAATGAAGAATGAATGAAACGATATTTTTTCAGAATACCAGGTGTGTTAAACAG
Source organism: Doryteuthis pealeii (assembly GCA_023376005.1). Taxonomy (NCBI): domain Eukaryota; kingdom Metazoa; phylum Mollusca; class Cephalopoda; order Myopsida; family Loliginidae; genus Doryteuthis; species Doryteuthis pealeii. The sequence continues at coordinate 121,777,486 of CM042143.1, read as the reverse complement.
TCTAAAAATCTCAATACTTTTTGACCCACCTTGTATAGATAGATAGATAGATAGATAACTAAGAAAGGTAGGGAGTTATTGGATTCTAGTTCGTGTGTGAATTGTATGGTAGGTTCGATGTGGTTCAGTCGGTTAGTGATTTCGGTGATGTTTATTTCGCTCGGGCATATGATTATAAGACAATACTTAGGATAAAGCCAATAATAACAAAAACAATACAAAACACACACATAACAATAACAACGTTAATAAACACACACACACACACACACACACAGACACACACACACACAAAAACAACATACAACCACTAAGAAAAAGATCCACCATTCATCACATAGATAAACAGGTATGAACATACTCAACACAAACAGATAGATAAATAGATAGACAGATATGAACATATTAAAGATGGATAAATAGATAGATAGACAGATAGATAGATAGATAGATAATGGCAAATGAGAAAAATTGATTGATGCCACTACAGCAGAACGGGTTTACCACCCAGAAAAAATATCAAATTATTTTTTTCTGGTTTGTATACTGATACTTTTGTTTTTGAAATTTTTTTATGAAAAACATAAGATATCATTTTCTTGAAACGAAGACGAGTCAGAAAACTCTTAGAAATACGGTTTTAATCTTTTAATCAGCCAATCCAGATTTTTGATTTTCTGAATGACTAAAATTGCCAATGAAAACGAGAAGATGTCTGAATACTGATAAGATTAAGAAGAATTCATCCAGGTATTTGATAGTAACGTTGAAAGAGGAATTTTAACACCGTTTTGACCATTTCTAGACATACCTCGAATATGTGTTTAGCAAGGGCCACTTGATGAACTTCAATTTGTGCTTAGCTTCCCACATTAAAAAGAAATTATGTTAAACCGTTCTGGTGAGAGCTTAGAAAATAAATATCGAATATATATATATATAGGGGCGCGTGGGCTAGTGGTTAGAGTCGTGGAAAATGAAGTCGTCGATTCGAGTTCAATTCCTAGACGAAGCTGTTGGTCTGACATAGCGCTAATACCCTTGGGAAAGGTATAAATCCATATATTCTCCCTCCAGCCATGGGTAAATAGTAGGACAGACTGGCCCTTCAGCCTTGGGTAGGTAACCAGTCTAGGAGAGGGATAACTCTGAATTCAAAATTCTCTCCAGCTATGGTTAAATAGCAGGGCAGACTGGGCCCTTCAGCCTTGGGTAGTAACCAGTCTAGGAGAGGGATAACTCTGAATTCAAAATTCTCTCCAGCTATGGGTTAAATAGTAGGGCAGACTGGGCCATTCAGCCTGGGTAGGTAACCAGTCTAGGAGAGGGATAACTCTGAATTCAAAATTCCTGAGGTCGGTCGTTGATTGGGTTTGTGGCAACCCTTGATGCACCAATTCTTTCCTATCGATTGAGCCAAAAAGTGTGGATGGTCCAACACAAGCCTTCACCACTATAAACAAATCAGAAGTCACCCTGACGCAACATCATGAAGCTAAGAGGTCTAGAAGAAAGCAACGGCAACAAAGCACCGGCACATCAACATCTTCAGGGACAGCCTTCACATTCGACATCTGTGGTCGAGAATGTTTTTCAAACATTGGATTTTACAGTCACAGGAGGCGTTGTAATTTCAGGAGCACAAACATTTTATTATAGTCTTCCGAGACTGAAATGCCAATATAATATTCCCATACAAATTACCCATACAAATTATTTGGAATTAAATAACCCACAGGATTGATGCTGTCGTTAAACTAAACAAAACCAAACTAACAATAAGTTAAACTTAGTAAATAACGATACATTATACAAAAGAGAATTCATGACGCATGCGCATTGAACACATTTCCTGTGACACGAAAATATTCTCCCTTAGCAGGCAAATAATTTTAGTTACTTTAGTGGATATAATCACACCAAACGGGATTAAGAGAGGAGTTTTCAATCACGTGTCTCAGGATTGAGTTGGGTGGGGACTTTATCGACCAATTGTAAGTGTCTTTAGGAGGGTGGTAGGAGAGCGTCCATCTTTTTCTGCTCGCCCCCTTGTAGCAAACTACCGGAATTAGAACTAAGGGGCCATTAACAAGCGGCTGCCAATCGGGAAAGCATCGCATTTGATGGACTTGAAGTGTCACGTCACATCGACACTTAATGGTGATGCAAAAAGCTTTGTAACGCCAACGACACTTTAAGAATTATTGGGTATCCCGCTAAAACAAAAACATGATTGGCTTTTCCTCTTTTAAGGGATTTGAGGCGACTTCCGGTCTGTCAGCCATCTTTGTTCGTTTCAATTGATATTCATTGTCGATTATCTCGCATTCTCAATGGGAAACTGCTTTACGCGCGCGCGTATTTGTGTGTGTGTGTGTGTGTGTGTGTGTGTGTGTGTTGTGTGTGTGTGAATGTGTTCTCATTGTTGGAAATACTGTGGGTCTGTCCGGAGAGTATCTGAACATTTTGATGATCTTAACGGCATGTAAACCCGTCTAGAGTTAATGGAATCGTTAATCAGTACATAGAGTTTAGGGAATAGCGTATATTGTATTTACATTGTTTGTGGATTTTCTTAATCGGATTTTTGCAAAAACTGCTTAATCTATCTTCCAATATATCTACAATCTAACTATCTCTCTCTCTCTCTCTCTCTCTCTCTCTCTCTCTATATATATTATATATATATATATATATATATATATGATGTAATTATCACCGTATCAGTGTGTCACACTTTTTTCAAACTTTATTCTTAGAGGTCGTAGCTCAACATATAATACCATTTATGAATCAGGCCGACTCATTGAGCCAATTAAAAACGTTCCATTACGAAATTATTGACATGCCATAAAATTCAATAATAATATCATAATATTGAAATAATACTGAAAATTAGTATTGTGTAATACTGAAAAGTCTTAATTACAGCAATTGTTTTCAGCAATTTTTTACATGATCATTTTTCGACGAATTCTTTTGTATGATAAAAAATTGTATAACTTTGGTAATGAATTTGGGAATAAGGAGCTCATCGGGAGTCTTTAATGTACTATATATATATTATATATATATATATATAATATATATTATATATATATAATATATAAAGTGTTGTAATGGGTCCAGCGGGAAAAAATTATATATTTTATAAGAAAAAAAAAAGGTCCGCAAATGGATTTAAAAAATTTTTTTTATTGTTATTTTACATTTGCGACATGCGATTCAAATCTTCTGATATCTTCTTCAGGCATTAATTAACCACACACACACACACACACACACACACACACACACACACACACATATATATATATATATATATATATATATATATAGTTAAATAATGCAGCCATTTTTTGTCTGCATGTTGTTTTTTCGTATTGCCGGATCATTGTAATATCTGGCGAAAATTGGCTGATGTATTTGCCATATGTCTAAAATCTTAGAAGCACTGCATATTAGACACAAAAATCCCAAACTAAACAAAATAAACTTTGATAATAGCACCAACATTCTAAAAGGCCTATTATTACTATAAAATTATAATAATAGTAAAAGTAATAATAATGACAATAATAATAATAACACTAAAAATAATAACATCAATAATAAACACAACCTATATAAATAGAAAATGGAATAGCCCATTGTTGTACGGTTTCAAAATACCCTGAAGATGGCCCACGATAGGGCGGAAAGTACTTGGTCTATGACATATGGGAAATACATCAGCCAATTTTCGCCAGATATTACAAAATCCGGCAATACGAAAAAACAAAGGACAAAACTTGCAGACAAAAATGGCTGCATTATTTAACAATACATGCCTACAAGAAAAAATGCTGCATAAATACACATGTTACATAATCTATGGGTAGATTATTGTCAACCCCCTGTATTTCTGAAGGGATGGCCTCTTTTCATATCACGGGCGGGACTTTCCATGGAATATTACAGAAAGCCCGCAAAATACGTGAATTCACGTGGGACCTGGTTGGCTCTTCAGTTTCAGCTTGGATGTCAGGCAGAGAAGATGTGTCTGCTTTAGCTGGAACTCACTTGCACACGTGTGTTGTGTTTAGTTAGAGGAAGATGTTAGTTAAGTAAATAAATGCTTAAATAAATAATATGGTTTTGTGGTTGATGAATGTCTTGGCAACAAGACTGACCTAGAAGAAGAAATGAATCAAGGCCGACCAACCAGCAAGAACAGGAAATAGGAGTCCAGACGTAAGATACCAAAGATGAGCAGAAGAATAATAGAAGTAAAGAAAGGGTATACAACACACACACACACACACACACACACACACACACACACACATATATATATATATATATATATATATATGTGTGTGTGTGTGTGTGTGTGTGTGTGTGTGTGTGTTTATGTGCGTCTCGGAATTTGTTGATGTGGTAGTATGCGTGTGCTTGAATGCATTTTATTTTATTTGGAAGGATGGATAGTAGCATTTATGTATTTATGATAGTGTAGTGGTAATTATGAGTTAGAAAACATCACCTTGTGTGCGAGTGCATGTATGTATGTATGTTTCTCCCCCTTTCTCTCTCTCTCTCTCTCTCTCTCTCTCTCTCTCTCTCTTCTCATGTGTGTGTGTGTGTGTGTGTGTGTGTGTGTGTGTTTGTGTGTTTTGTGTGTGTTGTGGAACAGTTAATGTAAGTTAGTATGTGTGTGTTTAAATGCATTTGTTTTATTTGTGTATTATGATAGTGTATATGTAATTATGTGTTAGAGAACATCACCTTGTGTGTGAATGTACATATGCCCCCCCCCTCTCTCTCTCTCTCTCTCTCTCTCTCTCTCTCTCTCTCTGTTGTGTGTGTGTGTGTGTGTGTGGTCTGGAACAGTTAAGTGTTTCCATCATAACAATTTAAAAGCCATCGTCAGCCACTTGCAAAAAAGAAATCTGAAATTAAGTACTGTAAAAAAAAGAAATACATTCCATAGACAATCATGACATAAAAATATTCAGGAAGAATTCGCTTTTCGCTCTCGACGAGGCAATCAAAAAACTTAGAGGAAAATTGCAGAAGACGTCAAATGTCAAAATAATACTTAACAAAAATTCGAAATCGAGTAATGAATATTTTATAGAAAAGTGAAATGGATCCCAGTAAGTGTTTGTGGATAAGTTGATGTCGGGCAGTGAGAGAGAGAGAGACAGAGACAGAGAGAGACAGAGTGAGAGAGAGAGAAAAAAGACAATGAGAAAAACAAGGATAAAAAAGAGAGTGAAAATGTCAAAGATGAAGAAATAAATACATTGAGAAATGAATTGAGATACAAATGGATTAAGAAAGAAAGAAAGGAAGAAAGAGAGAAAGAAAGAAAGGAAGAAAGAAAGAAAGAAAGGAAGAAAAGAAAGAAAGGAAAGAAAGAAATAGAGAAGAGGAAGAAGAAAAGAAAGAAAGAAAGAAAGGGAAAGAAGAAGAAAGAGAGAAAGAGGGAAAGAATAGAGACCAGAAGGAAGAAAGAAAGAAAAGAAAGAAAGGAAGAAAGAAAGGAAAAGAGAAAGAAAGAAAAGAAAGAGAGAGGAAAGAAAGAAAGAAATAAGAGAGCAGAGGAAGAGAGAAGAGAAAGAAAGAAAGGAAGAAAAAAGAAGAGAAAATGAAAAAGAAAAGAAAGAAAGAAAGAAGAAAGAAAATAAAGAAAGAGAATGAATGATGATATTGGAGAAAGAAAGAAAGAAGAAAGAGAAGAAAAATAGAGTGCCAAGAAGGAGAAAAATGAATGAAAGAAAGAAGAAAGAAGAGAACAAAATTGAAACATTAAAACAACTTTTATTATTTTATTATTTTTATAAACATAGAAGAGAAAATACAAAATAGATAAGAAAGAATGAAGAAAGAAAGAATGAAAGAAAGAAAGAAAGAATGAAAGAAAGGCGTTAAAGAAGATGCTAAGAAGACCCCCCCCCCTTAAAAAGCAAAAACAAAAAAAACGAGGGAGACAATAAGAAAAGAAAGAATGATACGAAAAAAATGGAAGATAATTCATCGTGCCAAATGTTTTCTTTCAAACTTTCAAGTTCTTCTCTTCTTTGACTTTCGTGATGAATTCATTCTTGACTCTCTAAAAAAAAAATCACCTAAACCATCAACAGAAAAAAAAAACTTATAATAAATTGGAATTTACGGAAAAATCTGCAATGTTCTCGTTGCTGTCAACGCATCTAAGTAATACACACACACACAACACACACACACACACACACACACACACATATATATATATAATATATATTAATAAGTCATCCACAGACTCGTGTTT
>CM042143.1:121758691-121766191 GCA_023376005.1 Doryteuthis pealeii | reverse complement strand
CCGGATTAACGGGAGTTTAATGAAATGAATTCTACTGAAAATTTGCAGGGGGCCGGATAACGGAATCCACCCATTTGGGCCGCCTAGTCTTGTATATGTCCATGTTGATTGGGTTTAATGAATGAATTCCTACTGAAATTTGCAGGGGTGCGGATTAACGGGAATCCACCCAATTTGCCCGGCAAGTCTTGTAATGTCCATGTTGATTGGGTCATGAAAATGAATTCCACTGAAATTTGCAGGGGTGCCGGATTAACGGGAATCCACCCAGTTTGGCCGGCTAGTCTGGTATATTCCATGTTGATTGGGTTTAATGAAATGAATTCCTACTGAAAATTTGCAGGGGTGCCGGATTAACGGGATCACCATTGGCCGGCTAGTCTGGTATATGTCCATGTTGATTGGGTTTAATGAATGAATTCTACTACTGAAAATTTGCAGGGGTGCCGGATTAACGGAATCCACCAGTTTGGCCGGCTAGTCCTTGTATATGTCATGTTGATTGGTTTAATGAAATGATTCCTACTGAAAATTTGCAGGGAGGTGGCCGGATTAACGGAAACCACCCAGTTTGGCCGGCTAGTCTAATATGTTCCATGTTGATTGGGTTTAATGAAATAGAAACCGACTGAAGAAATTTGCAGGGGTGCCTCCGGATTAACTAGGAGTGGCGCCGTGCAGGTGTGCCGAGGAGCGGGCAATGCCACCAGTTTGGCCTCAGGCTGAGCGTGCTTATGTACAGATCCGTCGATAACTGATCGCATTTTGATTTGGTTTAGGTGGGTGAATTGAAAGAATTCCTACTGAAAGGAAATTTGCAGGGGTGCCGGATTAAGACGGGAATCCAAGTAGAAGAGCACGGTACTACGGGAGGGTGACCGTGGGAGTCACGAACATCTAGTCAGCCGAGGCTTGTTATCAGTGAAGTTGCTCAGGCAGAATTTTGCCGGCTAGAATGTGTGAGGTCTAAGGGGAGCAACAGCTGGGAACAGGTATATTATGGAGATGATAGTAATTAATTCGTAGTTGGTCCGCTAGTCCAGACGTGCTCTAGACGGAGAATGCGGGAATTTGCAAAGAGGGCTGAGGAGTCGTTGGGAGGAAGAGAATTATACGGAATCCAACACCCAGTTGGGGCCGCCTAGCTTCCTTGATATGTCCAAATGTTTATTGGGTTTATTATGAAATGAATTCCTACACTGAAAATTTGGCAGGTGTTAGCCGGGATTACGGGGGAACCACATCATTTGTTGGTGCCCACGCCCCTATAAAATCTGTATATAGAGATGGTATTCCTATGCCAGTTCGCGATCAAGCTTGAGAGCTCGAGACGATAGTTTAGCGTTTCATCGGTATGGAATCAGCGCAGTATTCCAGCGGATAGCCCTGCCGGATGCTGGGGTTTATAATGAACGCAACAACTAAAGGTGGTCACGAGGCGAAACAGTATTTTCGCAGGAGAGTGGGGTGTCCGGAACACCGGGGAATGCCGAACGCCATTTTTGCTCGGAGGGTCGGGCCGGTCATCCTTGTATACGGTATGCTGACGAACAGTTCTTGTACAGTTGATTTGGGTCGTCGTGATCAAAAATCCTGTTGGACTGAGAGAGAGTTCCCTAATTAGACGCCGGAGATACACACAATCGTCAGGGGACCTGTAACCTAAAAAGTGACGGCGTTGTGGCGATAGGAAATGGTTCTGTTTAATCACCCTTATATGCAGTGATATACACGAACGCGCGAATAAGACTTGAGTGTACACAAGAGGCACCACAATGCTTAAGGTGATAGTAGAGCGACGCGAGGAGCCACACTCACGCAGTGATGACCATGGCAGAGCAGTGAGAGAAGAAGACGGAGGGAGAATGACGGCGCACGTAGTTACTCGCCAGGCCCCTCGTCTAGTATGTTTTGCACAATAGCCGGAGAAAATGCATGAGAGCCAGACGTAAGCACGCAGCGGTCTCTCACGCGGTAAAGATAGTTCTCAACGAGTAAGTTATGTTTGTTGATTGGGTTTTAACATGAAAATGAATTCCTACTGGAACAATTTGGCAAGGGGTAGCTCGGGCACATACGCGGGAATCCCACCCAGTTTTGGCACCTGGCTACAGTCCTGGGTTAATGTTTCATGTTGATTGATTTAATAAATGAATTCCTACTATACATCACGAAAATTGCAGGCAGGTCTGGCCGAAACAGTCACGGTGAGCGGTCCACTGCTGAGTACGAGGATATGGAATCCAACCCCATTTGGACGCCTAGTCTGGTATAAATGTCCATGTTGATTGGTTTTAATGAAATGAATTCCTACTGAAAATTTGCAGGGGGCCGGATTAACGGGAATCCACCCACTTTGGCCGGCTAGTCTTGTATATGTCCATGTTGATTGGTTTAATGAAATGAATTCCACTGAAATTTGCAGGGGGTGCCGGATTAACGGGATCCACCCAACTTTGGCCGTCTAGTCTTGTATATGTCCATGTTGATTGGGTTTAATGAAATGAATTCCTACTGAAAATTTCGAGGGGTGCCGGATTAACGGAAATCCACCAACTTTGGCCGGCTAGTCTTGTACATGTCCATGTTATTGGGTTTAATGAAATGAATTCCTACTGAAAATTAGCAGTGGTGCCGGATTAACGGGAATCTACCCACTTTGGCCGGCTAGTCTTGTATATGTCCATGTTGATTGGGTTTAATGAAATGAATTCCTACTGAAAATTTGCAGTGGTGCCAGATTAACGGGAATCCATACAGTTTGGCCGGCTAGTCTTGTATATGTCCATGTTGATTGGGTTTAATGAAATGAATTCCTACTGAAAATTTTCAGGGGTGCCGGATTAACGGGTATCCACCCATTTGGCCTTCTAGTCTTGTATATGTCCATGTTGATTGGGTTTAATGAAATGAATTCCTACTGAAAATTTGCAGTGGGGCCAGATTAACGGGAATCCATACAGTTTGGCCGGCTAGTCTTGTATATGTCCATGTTGATTGGGTTTAATGAAATGAATTCCTACTAAAATTTGCAGTGGTGCCGGATTAACGGGAATCCATACAGTTTGGCCGGCTAGTCTTGTATATGTCCATGTTGATGGGTTTAATGAAATGAATTCCTACTGAAAATTTGCAGTGGTGCCGGATTAACGGGAATCCACCCAGAGTCTTGTATATGTCCATGTTGATTGGGTTTAATGAAATGAATTCCTACTGAAAATTTGCAGTGGTGCCGGATTAACGGGAATCCACCAGTTTGGCCGGCTATCTTGTATATGTCCATGTATTGGGTAATGAAATGAATTCCTACTGAAAATTTGCTGTGTCCATGGAATGAAATGAATCCAGTGGCCGGCTAGTCTTGTATATGTCCATGTTGATTGGGTTTAATGAAATGAATTCCTACTGAAAATTTGCAGGGGTGCCGGATTAACGGGAATCCACCCACTTTGGCCGTCTAGTCTTGTATATGTCCATGTTGATTGGTTTAATGAAATGAATTCATTTCATTAAACCCAATCAACATGGACATATACAAGACTAGCCGGCCAAAGTGGGTGGATTCCCGTTAATCCGGCACCCCTGCAAATTTTCAGTAGGAATTCATTTCATTAAACCCAATCAACATGGACATATACAAGACTAGCCGGCCAAACTGGGTGGATTCCCGTTAATCCGGCACCCCTGCAAATTTTCAGTAGGAATTCATTTCATTAAACCCAATCAACATGGACATATACAAGACTAGCCGGCCAAACTGGGTGGATTCCCGTTAATCCGGCACCACTGCAAATTTTCAGTAGGAATTCATTTCATTAAACCCAATAACATGGACATATACAAGACTAGCCGGCCAAACTGGGTGGATTCCCGTTAATCCGGCACCACTGCAAATTTTCAGTAGGAATTCATTTCATTAAACCCAATCAACATGGACATATACAAGACTAGCCGGCCAAACTGGGTGGATTCCCGTTAATCCGGCACCACTGCAAATTTTCAGTAGGAATTCATTTCATTAAACCCAATCAACATGGACATATACAAGACTAGCCGGCCAAACTGGGTGGATTCCCGTTAATCCGGCACCACTGCAAATTTTCAGTAGGAATTCATTTCATTAAACCCAATCAACATGGACATATACAAGACTAGCCGGCCAAACTGTGGATTCCGTTAATCCGGCCCCCTGCAAATTTTCAGTAGGAATTCATTTCATTAAACCAATCAACATGGACATATACAACTAGCCGGCCAAACTGGGTGGATTCCCGTTAATCCGGCACCCCTGAAATTTTCAGTAGGAATTCATTTCATTAAACCCAATCAACATGGACATATACAAGACTAGCCGGCCAAACTGGGTGGATTCCCGTTAATCCGGCACCACTGCAAATTTTCAGTAGGAATTCATTTCATTAAACCCAATCAACATGGACATATACAAGACTAGCCGGCCAAACTGGGTGGATTCCCGTTAATCCGGCACCCTGCAAATTTTCAGTAGGAATTCATTTCATTAAACCCAATCAACATGGACATATACAAGACTAGCCGGCCAAAGTGGGTGGATTCCCGTTAATCCGGCACCCCTGCAAATTTTCAGTAGGAATTCATTTCATTAAACCCAATCAACATGGACATATACAAGACTAGACGGCCAAAGTGGTGGATTCCCGTTAATCCGGCACCCCTGCAAATTTTCAGTAGGAATTCATTTCATTAAACCCAATCAACATGGACATATACAAGACTAGCGGCCAAACTGGGTGGATTCCCGTTAATCCGGCACCCTGCAAATTTTCAGTAGGAATTCATTTCATTAAACCCAATCAACATGGACATATACAAGACTAGCCGGCCAAACTGGTGGATTCCCGTTAATCCGGCACCTGCAAATTTTCAGTAGGAATTCATTTCATTAAACCCAATCAACATGGACATATACAAGACTAGCGGCCAAACTGGGTGGATTCCCGTTAATCCGGCACCCTGCAAATTTTCAGTAGGAATTCATTTCATTAAACCCAATCAACATGGACATATACAAGACTAGCGGCCAAACTGGGTGGATTCCCGTTAATCCGGCACCCCTGCAAATTTTCAGTAGGAATTCATTTCATTAAACCCAATCAACATGGACATATACAAGACTAGCCGGCCAAACTGGGTGGATTCCCGTTAATCCGGCACCACTGCAAATTTTCAGTAGGAATTCATTTCATTAAACCCAATCAACATGGACATATACAAGACTAGCCGGCCAAAGTGGGTGGATTCCCGTTAATCCGGCACCCCTGCAAATTTTCAGTAGGAATTCATTTCATTAAACCCAATCAACATGGACATATACAAGACTAGCCGGCCAAAGTGGGTGGATTCCCGTTAATCCGGCACCCCTGCAAATTTTCAGTAGGAATTCATTTCATTAAACCCAATCAACATGGACATATACAAGACTAGCCGGCCAAACTGGGTGGATTCCCGTTAATCCGGCACCACTGCAAATTTTCAGTAGGAATTCATTTCATTAAACCCAATAACATGGACATATACAAGACTAGCCGGCCAAAGTGGGTGGATTCCCGTTAATCCGGCACCACTGCAAATTTTCAGTAGGAATTCATTTCATTAAACCCAATCAACATGGACATATACAAGACTAGCGGCCAAAGTGGGTGGATTCCCGTTAATCCGGCACCCCTGCAAATTTTCAGTAGGAATTCATTTCATTAAACCCAATCAACATGGACATATACAAGACTAGCCGGCCAAACTGGGTGGATTCCCGTTAATCCGGCACCACTGCAAATTTTCAGTAGGAATTCATTTCATTAACCCAATCAACATGGACATATACAAGACTAGCCGGCCAAACTGGGTGGATTCCCGTTAATCCGGCACCACTGCAAATTTTCAGTAGGAATTCATTTCATTAAACCCAATCAACATGGACATATACAAGACTAGCCGGCCAAACTGGGTGGATTCCCGTTAATCCGGCACCCCTGCAAATTTTCAGTAGGAATTCATTTCATTAAACCCAATCAACATGGACATATACAAGACTAGCCGGCCAAACTGGGTGGATTCCCGTTAATCCGGCACCACTGCAAATTTTCAGTAGGAATTCATTTCATTAAACCCAATCAACATGGACATATACAAGACTAGCCGGCCAAACTGGGTGGATTCCCGTTAATCCGGCACCACTGCAAATTTTCAGTAGGAATTCATTTCATTAACCCAATCAACATGGACATATACAAGACTAGCCGGCCAAAGTGGGTGGATTCCCGTTAATCCGGCACCCTGCAAATTTTCAGTAGGAATTCATTTCATTAAACCCAATCAACATGGACATATACAAGACTAGACGGCCAAAGTGGGTGGATTCCCGTTAATCCGGCACCCCTGCAAATTTTCAGTAGGAATTCATTTCATTAAACCCAATCAACATGGACATATACAAGACTAGCCGGCCAAACTGGGTGGATTCCCGTTAATCCGGCACCCTGCAAATTTTCAGTAGGAATTCATTTCATTAAACCCAATCAACATGGACATATACAAGACTAGCCGGCCAAATGGGTGGATTCCCGTTAATCCGGCACCCCTGCAAATTTTCAGTAGGAATTCATTTCATTAAACCCAATCAACATGGACATATACAAGACTAGCGGCCAAACTGGGTGGATTCCCGTTAATCCGGCACCCTGCAAATTTTCAGTAGGAATTCATTTCATTAAACCCAATCAACATGGACATATACAAGACTAGCCGGCCAAACTGGGTGGATTCCCGTTAATCCGGCACCTGCAAATTTTCAGTAGGAATTCATTTTCATTAAACCCAATCAACATGGACATATACAAGACTAGCGGCCAAAACTGGGTGGATTCCCGTTAATCCGGCACCCCTGCAAATTTTCAGTAGGAATTCATTTCATTAAACCCAATCAACATGGACATATACAAGACTAGCCGGCCAAACTGGGTGGATTCCCGTTAATCCGGCACCACTGCAAATTTTCAGTAGGAATTCATTTCATTAAACCCAATCAACATGGACATATACAAGACTAGCCGGCCAAACTGGGTGGATTCCCGTTAATCCGGCACCCCTGCAAATTTTCAGTAGGAATTCATTTCATTAAACCCAATCAACATGGACATATACAAGACTAGCGGCCAAACTGGGTGGATTCCCGTTAATCCGGCACCCCTGCAAATTTTCAGTAGGAATTCATTTCATTAACCCAATCAACATGGACATATACAAGACTAGCCGGCCAAACTGGGTGGATTCCCGTTAATCCGGCACCCCTGCAAATTTTCAGTAGGAATTCATTTCATTAAACCCAATCAACATGGACATATACAAGACTAGCCGGCCAAACTGGGTGGATTCCCGTTAATCCGGCACCCCTGCAAATTTTCAGTAGGAATTCATTTCATTAGACCCAAATCAACATGACATATACAAGACTTGCCGGCAGAG
>CM042143.1:121693040-121758591 GCA_023376005.1 Doryteuthis pealeii | reverse complement strand
CCGAAGAGAAGATGAATTCCTACTTGAAAATTTGCTAGTGTGCCGGATTACGGGAATTCCATACAGTTTGGCCGGCCTTAGTCTTGTCATATGTTATGTTGATTGGGTTTAAGAATCATGAATTCCCTATGAAATTTGCAGAGTGCCGGATACGGAACCTTCCACCTGGTTTGGCGCTAGTCTTGTATCATGTTCCATAGTTGATGTGTGTTTAATGGAATGAATTCCTTACTGAAAATTTGCAGTGGTGCCCGATTAACGGGAAATCCACCTACTTGCGCCTGAGAGTCTTGCTATGTCCATGTTATTGGGTTTAATGGAATAATGAATTCCCCCTACTGACATTTTGCAGGGTGCCTGGATTTAAAACGGGAATCCACCAACTTGGCCGTCGTCTGTAATTCCATGTGATTGGGTTTAATGAAAGATGAATCCTACTTGAAAATTTCGAGGGGTGCCGTGATTAACGGAAATCCACCAACTTGGCGGCTACTGTACAGTCCATGATTTGGGATGCTAATGAATTCCTACTGAAATCTAGCCAGTGGGTGCGGTAACGGGAATCTACCCTTTTGGCCGGCAGTTGTATATGTCCTTTGATTTGGGTTTATATGAAAATGAATCCACTGAAATTTGCAGTGGTGACACTAATTTAACGGAAAAAAATATTTTTATTTTTTTTTTTTATTTCTCCATGCAGTTTGGCCGGCCTAGTCTTGTATACTGTCCATGTTGATGGGGTTAATGAATCGAATTCCTACTGAAAATTTTCAGGGTGCCGGATTTAACGGGTATCTCACCAGCCTGGCCTTCTGTCTTGTATTAATGTTCCTGTTGATAATTGGGTTTAATGAAATGAATTCCTCAACTGAAAATTATTGCAGTGGGGCCAGATTAACCGGGAATCCCTACGTTTTGGCCGGGCTAGTCTTAGTATATTTCCTTGTGATTGGGTTTAAATGAATGAATTCCTACTAAAAAATTGCAGTGGTGCCGGGATTAACGGGAATCTCAACAGTTTGGCCGCTAGTCTTGCTATATGATCCATCATGTTGATGGGTTTAATGAATGAATAAATTCCCTACCGAAGATTGCAAGTGGTGCCGTGATAACGGGAATCCACACAGTTGGCCGTCTAGTCTTGTATATTGTCCAGTGATTGGTTAATGAATAATGAATTCACTGAATTATTTGCGTGGTCCGATTAACCGGGAATTCCCACCACTTGGCCGCGATCTTGTATAGTCCTGATATTCGGTTTAAGAAATGAATTCCATGAAAATTTCAGTGGGCCGGATAAGGAACCAGCCAGTTTGGCCAGCTAGTCTTGTATAATGTCCATGTTGATTGGGTTTAAGTGAAATGAATTTCTACTGTGAAAATTTGCATGGGGTGCCGGATTAACCGGGAATCCCACTTGGCGCCGTCTAGTCGGTAATATTGCATGTTGATTGGGTTAATGAAATGAATTCCTACTGAAGAATTTCGAGGGGTGGCCGAATTAGAACCACCCACTTGGCCGGCTATGTCTTGTACATGTCCATGATTGGGTTAATGCAATGAGATCTACTGATAAATTTGCAGTGGTGCCGGATTAAGGGAATCCTACCTCAGCTTGGGCCGGCATATCTTGTATATGCCATTTTGATTGGGTTTAATTAAATAATGAATTCTACGTTGAAATTGCCGGGGTGCCGGATTAACGGACCACCAGTTTGGCCGGCTAGTCTTGTATATGTCCATGTTGATTGGGTTTAATGAACAGGAATTCCTACTGAAAATTAGAGTGGTGCCTTGATTAAACGGAAACCACTCACTTTGGCCGCTAGCTTGTATATGTCCATTGATATTCGGGTTTATGAAATTAAATTCTATGAAAATTTGCAGTGTGCGGATAACGGGAATCCCAGTTTCCGCCGGCTAGTTCTTGTAATATCCTGTTTAAATTGGTTTAAAAATCAAAATGAATCCTAGAAACTTGCAGGGGTGCCGGATTAAACGGGAATCCACCCATTTGGCCGCTTAGTTTGTAATTTCCCTGTTGATTGCGGTTTAATGGAAATGAATCTACTGAAATTTGCAGGGGGGGGCCGATTAACGGGATCACAGTGCCCGGGCTAAATCTGGTATAGTCCATATGTTGATGGTTTAATGAAATGAAATTCCTACTAAAATTCTTGCAGTGGTGCCGGATTAACGCGAATTCCCATACAGTTGGCCGGCTAGTCTTGTATATGTCCAATGTGATGGGTTTAATGTAAATGAATTCTACTGAAAATTTGGCAGTGGTGCCTGGATTTAACGGGAAACTCACCAGTTTGGTAGTCAGTCTTGTATATGTCCGAGTTGATGGTTTAATGAATAATCTACCTGGAAAATTTTCCACGTGGTGCGGATTAACGGATATCCACCCACTTTGGTCCCGGCGATTCTTGTAATGTCATGTTGAATTGGTTTAGATGAAAGAATTCCTTCGGAAAATTGCAAGGGTGCCGGATAACGGAACCCACCCACTTTTGGCCTGCTAGTCTTGTATATGCCATGATATGGGTAATGAAATGAATTCCCTCACTGTAAAATTTGCAGTGGTGCGGATAACGGGAATCACCAGTTTGGCCGGACTAGCTTGTATATGTTCCATGTTGATTGGGTTAATGAAATGAATTCATGAATTTGGCAGTGGTGCGGCTTAACGGGAATCCACCCAGTTTTGGCCGTCTAGTCTTGTATATGTCCATGTGATGTGGTGTTTAATGAAATGAATTCCTACTGAAAATGCAGTGGTTGCGGAATTAACGGAATCCACCCACTTTGGCCGGCGATCTTCTTGTAGTATTCCATGATATTGGTGTTTAATGAAATGAATTCACTGAAATGCAGTGGTGGGATTAACGGGAATCACCCAGTTTGGGCCGGCTAGTCTTGTATAATGTGTCCCATGTTGATTGGGGTTTAATGAAATGAATGTCTACCTTGTAAAATTATGCAAGGGGTGCCGGATTAACGGGAATCCACTGCCACTTTGGCCGTCTAGTTTGCGTAATTATGTCCCACTGTTGATCTGGTTTAATTGAAATTGAATCTCCTACTGGGGAATTTCGAAACGGACACACCCCACCAAGTGCCGCGCATTACACCAACAAAACATAACGAGAATTCTACTAAATCAACTTTGGAACAAACGGCTAGTCTTAAGTAAAACAGATA
The DNA here is from genome assembly GCA_023376005.1 of Doryteuthis pealeii. NCBI lineage: Eukaryota > Metazoa > Mollusca > Cephalopoda > Myopsida > Loliginidae > Doryteuthis > Doryteuthis pealeii. The sequence continues at coordinate 121,755,384 of CM042143.1, read as the reverse complement.
AGAGAGTGGTGGTTTAATGCAATGATTCACACCGAAAGAAAAAGATTTTACAAAGAGATGCAAGATAAAGGACATAAAACACAGATTAGCACGGTTAGAGAGATATAATGTCCATGTTGATTGGCGTTAATGAAATAATTCCTACCTGAAAATGCAGGGGTCCGGATTAACGGGAATCCATCACCCATGGCGGCTAGTCTTGTATATTGTCCATGTTATTGGGTTTTTAGAAATGATTCCTACTGAAGAATGCAGTGGTGCGGATAAACGGATCCACCACACTTGGCGGCTAGCTTGTAATAGTCATGATATTGGTTATTGGAAATAGAATCTACTGAAATTTGCAGTGGGCCTGTTGATAACGGAATCCACCCAGTTTCCGCGCCGGCTGTACCTGTTGTCCATGTTTATTGGTTAAATGAAATATTCGCTACTGAATATTTGGGCAGGGTGCCGCGATTAACGCGGAACCAGCACTTTGGGCCGTCTAGTCTGTATATGTCATGTGATGGGTTTAAGAATGATCTACTGAAAATTTTCAGTGGCCGGATACGGGAATCCATACAGTTTGGCCGGCTAGTACTTGTATATGTCTGTGATGGGTTTTGAAATGGATTCCTATAAAAATTTGCAGTGGTGCCCGATCAAAACCCGCGATCTACAGTTTGGCCGGCCTAGTCTTGTATATGCCATCCGTTTTGATGTGGGTTTAATGAAATGAATTCCACTGAATTGCAGTGGTCCGATAACGGGATCCCACCAGTTTGGGTAGTCTAGTCTTCGTATATGTCATGGTGTATCTTATGGGGTTAAATAGATGATATATGATCTACGTAGGAAATATTTCAGATGGTTGCGGACGAGAATTACGGGAATCACGTACCACTTTGGGCCGGCGATTTCTATGTATATGCACATCCTGATTAGGGTGTTAATGAAATGAAATTACCTCTGGAAAATTTGGCAGTGTGGTGCGAGATTACGGAAATACCACAGTGCCACTTGGCGCCGGCAGTCTTAGTATATAGTCCATGAGATATTGTTTAAAATGAAATGAATTCCCTATGAAATTTTCAGTGGTGCCGGATTAAATACAGACTTCGGCCCGGATCATGACTTAACCAGTTTGGACGGCTAAGTCTTGTATAAGTGTAGTTGGATTGGGGTTAATGCAGAATGAATTCCCTAACAGGGATAATAATTGTTGCAGGGGTGGCCGGATTAACGGGAATCCACCATTTGGCCGTGCTAGTCTTGTATATGTCCAGTTGATTGGGTTTTAATGAATGAAGATATCCTACTAGAAAATTTCGGGGAGCCGGGAATTATTGAAATCAACCCACTTTGGGACGCGGCAACTCTTATGTACATGGTCATAAAAATCATTGGGTTTATGCAATGAATTTCCACTGAATTTGCAGTGGTGGCATTGATTACGGGCACATCAACACCCAGTTTGGCGAACTGTCTTGTATGTCCATGTTTGAGTGGGGTTTAATAGAATGAATTCCTACTTGAAATTTTGCAGTGGTTCCAGATTAACCAAGGGAATCAATACCAGACAGCTTGGGTGCCGGCTAGTCTTGTATCTGTACCATGGTTGATTGGTTTAATTGAATATGAATTCCTACTGAAAATTTCAGTGGGTGCGGATTAAACGGGTAAACCACCAATCACTCTTAGCCGTCGTGGTCTTGTAATAGTCCATGTGATATTGTAATAGAAATCGAATTCTAACTGAAATTTAGGGGTGACCCACGGGGATAACGAATCACACACTCGTTTGGGGCCGTCTATTTGCATCTAGCCAATGTTATGGTTTTGAAAATGAATTCCTGATTGGAAAATTTGCAGGGGAAGTGCCTGGATTAAACGGGATTGATCACTTACTTGGTTACGCTACGTTGTATATTGCTGATCTAGTTGATCGTTGGGTGAATGAATGAATTCCTACCCTGAAAATGTTCATGGGGTGCGCGGGATTAACTCGGAAATCCACCAACTTGCCCGCCTAGTCTTGTAACATCGTCCATGATATTGGTTTAATGCAATGAATTCCTACTGAAAATAGCAGAGGTGCCGGATAACGGGAAATCTACCCCACTTTGGCCCGGCTAGTCTTTGTATATGTCCATGTTGATTGGTTTAATGAAATGAATTCCTACTGAAAATTTGCAGTGGTGCCAGATTAAACGGGAATCCATACAGTTGGCCGGCTAGTCTTGTATATGTCCATGTTGATTGGGTTTAATAAATGAATTCCTACTGAAAATTTCAGGTGTGCCGATTAACGGTATCCACCCATTTGGCCTTCTAGTCTTTATATGTCCATGTTGATTGGGTTTAATGAAATGAATTCCTATTGAAATTTGCAGTGGGGCCAGATTAACGGGAATCCATACAGTTTGGCCGGCTAGTCTTGTATATGTCCATGTTGATTGGGTTTAATGAATGAATTCCTACTAAAATTTGCAGTGGTGCCGGGATTAACGGGAATCCATACAGTTTGGCCGGCTAGTCTTGTATATGTCATGTTGATTGGGTTTAATGAAATGAATTCCTACTGAAAATTTGCAGGGGTGCCGGATTAACGGGAATCCACCCAGTTTGGCCGTCTAGTCTTGTATATGTCCATGTTGATTGGGTTTAATGAATGAATTCCTACTGAAAATTTGCAGTGGTGCCGGATTAACGGAAATCCACCCACTTTGGCCGGCTAGTCTTGTATATGTCCATGATATTGGGTTTAATGAAATGAATTCCTACTGAAAATTTGCAGTGGTGCCGGATTAACGGGAATCCACCCAGTTTGGCCGGCTAGTCTTGTATATGTCCATGTTGATTGGTTTAATGAAATGAATTCCTACTGAAAATTTGCAGGGGTGCCGGATTAACGGGAATCCACCCACTTTGGCCGTCTAGTCTTGTATATGTCCATGTTGATTGGGTTTAATGAAATGAATTCCTACTGAAAATTTCGAGGGGTGCCGGATTAACGGAATCCACCCCACTTTGGCCGGCTAGTCTTGTACATGTCCATGATATTGGGTTTAATGCAATGAATTCCTACTGAAATTTGCAGTGGTGCCGGATTAAGGGGAATCCACCCACTTTGGCCGTCTAGTCTTGTATATGTCCATGTTGATTGGTTTAATGAAATGAATTCCTACTGAAAATTTGCAGTGGTGCCGGATTAACGGGAATCCATACAGTTTGGCCGCTAGTCTTGTATATGTCCATGTTGATTGGGTTTAATGAAATGAATTCCTACTGAAAATTTGCAGTGGTGCCGGATTAACGGGAATCCACCCACTTTGGCCGTCTAGTCTTGTATATGTCCATGTTGATTGGGTTTAATGAAATGAATTCCTACTGAAAATTTGCAGTGGGCCGGATTAACGGGAATCCATACAGGTTGGCCGGCTAGTCTTGTATATGTCCATGTTGATTGGGTTTAATGAAATGAATTCCTACTAAAAATTTGCAGTTGTGTCGGATTAACGGGAATCCACAGTTTGGCCGGCTAGTCTGGTATATGTTGATTGGGTTTAATGAATGAATTCCTACTGAAAATTTGCAGTGGTGCCGGATAACGGAATCCACCCACTTTGGCCGGCGAGTCTTGTATATGTCCATGTTGATTGGGTTTAATGAAATGAATTCCTACTGAAAATTTGCAGGGGTGCCGGATTAACGGGAATCCACCCACTTTGGCCGTCTAGTCTTGTATATGTCCATGTTGATTGGGTTTAATGAAATGAATTCCTACTGAAAATTTGCAGGGGTGCCGGATTAACGGGAATCCACCTGGTTTGGCCGGCTAGTCTTGTATATGTCCATGTTGATTGGGTTTATGAAATGAATTCCTACTGAAATTTGCAGGGGTGCCGGATTAACGGAATCCACCACTTTGGCCGTCTAGTCTTGTATATGTCCATGTTGATTGGTTTTAATGAAATGAATTCCTACTGAAAATTTGCAGGGGTGCCGGATTAACGGGAATCCACCCACTTTGGCCGTCTAGTCTTGTATATGTCCATGTTGATTGGGTTTAATGAAATGAATTACTACTGAAAATTTGCAGTGGTGCTGGATTAACGGGAATCCACCCACTTTGGCCGTCTAGTCTTGTATATGTCCATGTTGATTGGGTTTAATGAAATGAATTCCTACTGAAAATATGCAGTGGTGCTGGATTAACGGGAATCCACCCACTTTGGCCGTCTAGTCCTGTATATGTCCATGTTGATTGGGTTTAATGAAATGAATTCCTACTGAAAATTTGCAGGGGTGCCGGATTAACGGGAATCCACCTGGTTTGGCCGGCTAGTCTTGTATATGTCCATGTTGATTGGGTTTAATGAAATGAATTCCTACTGAAAATTTGCAGGGGTGCCGGATTAACGGGAATCCACCAACTTTGGCCGTCTAGTCTTGTATATGTCCATGTTGATTGGGTTTAATGAAATGAATTCCTACTGAAAATTTGCAGGGTGCCGGATTAACGGGAATCCACCTGGTTTGGCCGGCTAGTCTTGTATATGTCCATGTTGATTGGGTTTAATGAAATGAATTCCTACTGAAAATTTGCAGGGGTGCCGGATTAACGAGAATCCACCCACTTTGGCCGTCTAGTCTTGTATATGTCCATGTTGATTGGTTTTAATGAAATGAATTCCTACTGAAAATTTGCAGGGGTGCCGGATTAACGGAATCCACACACTTTGGCCGTCTAGTCTTGTATATGTCCATGTTGATTGGGTTTAATGAAATGAATTACTACTGAAAATTTGCAGTGGTGCTGGATTAACGGGAATCCACCCACTTTGGCCGTCTAGTCTTGTATATGTCCATGTTGATTGGGTTTAATGAAATGAATTCCTACTGAAAATATGCAGTGGTGCTGGATTAACGGGAATCCACCCACTTTGGCCGTCTAGTCCTGTATATGTCCATGTTGATTGGGTTTAATGAAATGAATTCCTACTGAAAATTTGCAGGGGTGCCGGATTAACGGGAATCCACCACTTTGGCCGTCTAGTCTTGTATATGTCCATGTTGATTGGGTTTAATGAAATGAACCTTCTGAAAATTTCTAGTGGTGCCGGATTAACGGGAATCCACCCAGTTTGGCCGGATAGTCTTGTATATGTCCATGTTCATTGGGTTTAATGAAATGAATTCCTTCTGAAAATTTGTAACGGTGCCGGATTAACGGGAATCCATACAGTTTGGCCGGCTAGTCTGGTATATGTCCATGTTGATTGGGTTTAATGAAATGAATTCCTTCTGAAAATTTGCAGGGGTGCCGGATTAACGGGAATCCCCCAGTTTGGCCGGCTAGTCTTGTATATGTCCATGTTGATTGGGTTTAATGAAATGAATTCCCTCTGAAAATTTGCAGGGGTACCGGATTAACAGTAATCCACCCAGTTTGGCCGGCTAGTCTTGTATATGTCCATGTTGATTGGGTTTAATGAAATGAATTCCCTCTGAAAATTTGCAGGGGTGCCGGATTAACAGGAATCCACCCAGTTTGGCCGGCTAGTCTTGTATATGTCCATGTTGATTGGGTTTAATGAAATGAATTCCTACTGAAAATTTGCAGGGGTGCCGGATTAACAGTAATCCACCCAGTTTGGCCGGCTAGTCTGGTATATGTCCACGGTGATTGGGTTTAATGAAATGAATTCCTTCTGAAAATTTGCAGGGGTGCCGGATTAACGGGAATCCACCAAGTTTGGCCTCCTAGTCTTGTATATGTCAATGTTGATTGGGTTTAATGAAATGAATTCCTAGTGAAAATTTGCAGGGATGCCGGATTAACGGGAATCCACCCAGTTTGACCGGCTGGTCTTGTATATGTCAATGTTGATTAGGTTTAATGAAATGAATTCCCTGTGAAAATTTGCAACGATGCCTGATTAACGGGAATCCACCCAGTTTGACCGGCTGGTCTTGTATATGTCAATGTTGATTGGGTTTAATGAAATGAATTCCTACTGAAAATTTGCAGCGATGCCGGATTAACGGGAATCCACCCAGTTCTGCCAGCTAATCTTGTATATGTCCATGTTGATTGGGTTTAATGAAATGAATTCCTACTGAAAATTTGTAGCGATGCCGGATTAACGGGAATCCACCCAGTTTGGCCGGATAGTCTTATATATATACATGTAACTTAGGTTTAATGAATTGAATTCCTACTGAAAATTGTAGCGATGCCGGATTAACGAGTATCCACCCAGTTTGGCCGGATAGTCTTGTATATATCCATGTTTTTTGGCTTTAATGAATTGAATTCCTACTGACAATTGTAGCGATGCCGGATTAACGGGAATCCACCCAGTTTGGCCGGATAGTCTTGTATATATCCATGTTTTTGGGGTTTAATGAATTGAATTCTTACTGACAATTGTAGCGATGCCGGATTAACGGGAATCCACCCAGTTTGTCCGGATAGTCTTGTATATATCCATGGTTTTTGGGTTTAATGAATTGAATTCCTACTGAAATTTGTAGCGATGCCGGATTACCGGGAATCCACCCAGTTTGGCCGTATAGTCTTGTATATATCCATGTTTTTTGGGTTTAATGAATTGAATTCCTACTGACAATTGTAGCGATGCCGGATTAACGGGAATCCACCCCGTTTTTTCCGGATAGTCTTGTATATATCCATGGTTTTTGGGTTTAATGAATTGAATTCCTACTGAAATTTGTAGCGATGCCGGATTACCGGGAATCCACCCAGTTTGGCCGTATAGTCTTGTATATATCCATGTTTTTTGGGTTTAATGAATTGAATTCCTACTGACAATTGTAGCGATGCCGGATTAACGGGAATCCACCCAGTTTGTCCGGATAGTCTTGTATATATATGGTTTTTGGGTTTAATGAATTGAATTCCTACTGAAATTTGTAGCGATGCCGGATTACCGGGAATCCACCCAGTTTGGCCGTATAGTCTTGTATATATCCATGTTTTTTGGGTTTAATGAATTGAATTCCTACTGACAATTGTAGCGATGCCGGATTAACGGGAATCCACCCAGTTTGGCCGGATCATTTTGTATATGTCTTAGAGCAATGTTTCAAGTAGTCTCCGTCTCTGGACCACTAAATTATATGATAATCGGATGATTTACCGAGTCCATCGGCCAGGCGACATCTGCCCGCTTAATTTTAAGGGACAGGGCTGGATCTATCGTACAGGGCTTATGGAGTCTCAGAAGAGGGATTCAACGGGATCTATGCATGTTTTAAAAATTAGTCTTGCATGAGCTTCGGTTTGTGCATGGTTAGTGTTTAAAGACCAATTTGTCTGATCCGTCTTTAGCGTTGTGTAGTATTCCCTGTTGATTTTTGTATTATTTGAGGTTAATGATTGTTATTTAATCATATTAATTATCTTAGCATTACAATTTCGTTGGGTAACATTGACAAATTTTCACCTAACCAGTTTAAATCGCAATTTCTCGCATATTTCTGGTCCAATCTTAAAAATGATGGCTTTTGTATTTGACTGACATTGAGGTAAATACTTACCTCAATAAGATTTACAAGTCTCTTTAGTTGAAATAAACCCAGACTTCTTAATGACATTCAATGAATCTGTATGAAAATCGATCCCGTATTGTCCTCGAACGAGAAATCAGACAGCATTCTATTCAAACGTATATCATTTTCATTCCTTCTTTCGTTTTATCGAAATCTTTTTCTTTCTTTTTTTTCCTCACCTTTTTATGTTACATAATATCGTAGGTGGCCTACGAATTATGCACATAAGTTTAGTTATGTTGTCTACCCATATATACCCATTATCGAACACCATAAATCGGGTATATAATCGAGAGAGTAAACTCGGTGACAGGGAGAGAGAGAGAGAGAGAGAGAGAGAGAGAAGAGAGAGAGAGAGAGAGAGAGAGAGAAGAGAGAGAGAGAGGGGGGAACAGACAGAAAGACAGACAGAGACAGAGACAGAGTAGAGACTTATTTGTTCTTCATTTCTTCTTTATTGCTTCTGCTGTCATCTTGTCGTCTAGTCTTCAGCTTCTCCTAAGGGCATCTTTTTAATGGATAGTTTTTAGTCATGCAATTAATTAACTCACAAGACTTTTTTCCTTGATCAAGATTTATCTAACCCTTTCTTATTCGCCGCGCGGGAGAATCAATCCCGTCTACTCTGCGTCAATCTGAAATTAAAACTAAAATCTAAACTAACTAAATCACGTGACGTGTGAGATTCCCGTCTCTGGGGCCAGGGAGCTATAACCGTCCTGGTAGTTTTCCATTTCCTGATCTGAAAACCAATGGCCCCTTAGAATTCTCGGGTCCGTCAACAACCCACGCCACCATACAAATTATGTAACAGCTAAATTTTGAATTGAAGTTCGCCGACGATTCAAAATCGGAGGGGGTTAAATGGAAGGTTACCGTTAGCCATTAAGGTTACTGACAGCAGTTAACGTTTACTTGACTCCCCCACCCCTGGCCTCCACCAAGGAAAGGCGTATGAAAGGGAACTGGTCTAGTTAACATAGTTAAGCAGATTTCGGTAGTTAGTCTTCGCTCCTAAGATGCCGACTTCTCATCGCATGGTTAGACATCCTCTTGGACTCTGTTTTCTTAATAAAGAATACAAACAATAAAGTCTTGCTTATTAATTAACCAACAACAAAATGAGCAGAGACCCAGCCCAGAGAAAGAAATCAGTCCACCAGAGAAGAAATCTGCCCAAAGGAAGATGATAGCAACAAGTAGAGAAGCAGAAAAGTAAGCGCCCATCTCCTCTCTTCTCTCTCCCATTTATATACCCAATATGTAAAGTGGTATATAATATAGATAGATAGATAGATAGACAGACATATAAATAGATAGATGTGATATAAACAGAGATAGATAGATGTTATATAAACATATATATATATACTAGCTAAAGTACCCGGTCCATGACCGGACTAAAATGAAATTTGGATCACCAGGGAGTGAGAGAGAAAGTGGAAGACAGTAGTTAGAGAGGGGGTAAGAGGAAAATAATTCTTGAAACTAAAATCATTGAGAATTTGTATATTTCAGGATTTGTATTTTCTGTTTATAGTTTAAAATTATTTCATATTATTATACAACAAATTGAAAGTATTCGTTTGTATATTTGTTTGTTATTGTTTTAAATTTTTTGTACATGACAACAATTCACATTTAGTTCTTAATTGCATGTTGAGTTTAAAAAAGAAGCTGAGAATCGAAAATTTAAATTCTTCGTATTGCAATATCTATTTTTGCTAAAACCTAAGATAGTATTATAGGGACCACCAATTGATCAGTTTAGGCCATCTTGAATAAAACGGAAATATTTTGTAATTATTTATAATTAATTGATTTTTCATAGAATTTAAAAAAACTCTTATCGTAACTTGTTTTTAGCTACGTTAATTTTCAGTTGATTTAACAGTGCAAAAAATGAAAACATTGTTTTTCAATCATAATTTTCATTATTTCCGTAAGCTGAAAAAAAGTTTAAAAAATCATCAGGAGTTTATTTAATGTTTTTCTTTCAAATGGAAAAATTTTTTTCAAGAAAATATTAATTTTTCTGCAAGTTTCATAGTGTTAAATATAGGGGGGGGGGGTAAATTTCACAGGGTAAAATTGGTGGTACCTTGTATTTTAAAAACATTGTTTAAAAACGTTTTGGTGGACCTGATTATCTGGACTCCCCCCCCCCCATCTATTTTTTTTTCCCTTCAGTTGATTATTATCGATTACACACCAATCTATCAGATTGAAAAAAAAAAATTCTTAAAAGTTCTTTATTATTTGAGTATTCACGGGGCTCATTTCCTCGTATAAGTTTATAGTAAATTGATCCCCCATATCGGAACCGCTTGAACGAACCCAAATTATTTATTTATTTTCCCATTAAACTACCCCCCTAACCCTAACCCCTACCCCCCCCCTAGTTAAAATTAAGTTTTATTACAAAATTTATATTAATTACAAAACATCAATTTACATAAAAGTTCAAATGTCACCTATGAAATCTCTATTTAAACATGCCAATTTTCAGAACTGAAAAGTTGCACTATAAACTCAGCGATGTTTATTGACTTCACAATAAAGAGTAAAATCATAAAACTTAAAATTTAATTTGTAAGGCAAATTCTGAGGAATATTTTAAATTGTATTTTGAATAATAATTTAAATGTTGGTTGTTAGTTGTTTTGTTTTATCAACTTTTCGGGTAATTTACTAACGAATCATGTCATTTTGATAAACAAAGCGCTTACAATTTTTCGTACTTACATATAATTTTTTTTTTAAATGTTCCAATAACTGGATATTGTCAGATAAACTTGAAATAAATTTCGTCTTACAAATAATTGACTACTTATCTCCAGTCGGGCCTTCGACTAAAGATAAAACACCGGATTAGTAACCTTTGTTTTTGTTTTTTTTTATCGTGGTTTGAGAAAATAATTAGTTAACGAACCAAAAGAAAAACAGTTTCTAAGGAAATTCGTCAATCTTATTGTTATTTTTAACCCTTTAAAACTCTAACAATAAAAATTAAATAAATAAATTAAAGAATTAAAAGTCATTTTATTCGAATGAAAATCTTAGTTTAATTTATACAAATATGTAACCGTACTTACGACGTAAACTGATTTCATGATACTGTTATTTACGGATTAAAATATTTTTTAATAATGTAACCGTAAAGCGTGCATTTTGATTTTCTACAATTTTTATGCATTACAAAAATTAAAATTAAAATGAGTGTACTGTACAATTTAAGAATATGGACAAACTCGCTGTAAAAAATAATTTAATCTATAAAAACACATACAAATTACATATTCAGAAAGACTAAGAGATTCCGAACTGCCGTATTCGTATTATCGCCTATACGTAGTTTTTTTTTTTTTAACTCGCTGTAAAAAAAAAAAATCTATAAAAACACATACAAATTACATATTCAGAAAGACTATTTCATCTTATTACTAAAGATATAAATATTTTAAAGATTAAAATCCTAAATAGGTAAGAGATTCCGATCTGACTGTTATAGACTGCACTGCTTGTATCGCAATAATCATAGGCAGCGTGGCTATCCGAAGCCATTTTTAATTTTCTAACTCGCTGTAAAAAATGATTCAATTAATAAAAACTCACACAAATTACATATTTTGAAAGAGTATTTTCTTATCTTTCTAACGATATAAAAATTATTAAAGACTGGACCATAAATAGGCCATAAATTCGGAGCTGAACGGCTTAGACTGCAAAATTAATTCATTAAAATCAAAACTTCGCTGCTGTTATCGCTTTAACAATAAGCAGGCAGAGACAATATTTTATTATCAGGAGGGGCTGATATACGGACAGTTCGCAAATTGGGTGATTTTGGATTAATTAATCGATTAAATCCCTTAATCAATAAAAATCAATAACCAAATTTGGAATTTTTCTTAGTTAGAACGATATCAATGTGTATGCAAGATTTTGAATCTGAGTGACCTCCCGTTTTTTTATACGTCGACACGTACATACCAAAATCTCTGTTTTATATATTAGATATTATATATATATATATTATATATATATATATATATTAGAGAGAGAGAGAGAGAGAGATAGAGATAGATAGATAGATAGATATGATATAAACAGAGAATTTTCGTTTATTTATATTTATCTTCCTGCACTTGACTTTTTCTTTCATCGAGGATAATTCTCAAAGCAAAAATTTTAAATACTTGTTTTAATTTTTTTTTTTTTTCATTTTCTTTTCCATTCATCTAGCTGGTGTTGGTGGTTTATTTTTACGGCCATATCAACACTTTCGGATGATTTCAATGCGAACAAGTTGTTTTGATATTACGTGTCCTACTACAGTACCTCTTTTGCTTATGTGGTATCATCTAAGTATTGAACAGGCTCATCGCTGCTTAACTTCGGTGATCTAGCGGAGTCGATGCTTGCAAGTGAATTGACGTAACTTTCATTATCTAGTACGTCTACTCTTTTTCGGCGTGACAATTTCCGCTGAACTTCTTTCGTTTCTTTTTCTTCTTTCTCTTTTTTTTTTACATCTCAATATTCTTTTATCTTCTTGTATTTCTTCATTCTCCACGTGACGATTTTATCTGCCTTCTTTTTCTTTTCTTTCTTTTCTCTTCTTCTTTGTTGTGTTTTTTCCACCAGCTTTCTTTTTTTTTTTTTTTTTTACATTATCTGTATTTTTAACTTTTCGGTATCCTCTTTCTCCTTGAGACCAATGATTAGCCTTCTTTCTTTCTTTCCTTTTTTCCCTTATTTTCTTTCTTCTTTTCATTCTTTCTTTTTTCCTTTTTTCCTTTCTTTCTTTCTTTCTTTTTCTTCTTTTCTTTCTTTCTTTCTTTCTTTCTTTTTTCTTTTTTGTGTGCTATTCCATTAACTTTCCTTCTTTCTTTTTATATAATTATACTTCTTTTTCTTTCCTTATATTTCCCTTTTTCTCTCCGGGTGACCATTTCTTATCAGTCTTTTCTTTTCTTTCTTTCTTTTTTTCCTTTCTTTCTTTCTTTCTTTCTTGATAGCTCTAATTCTGTCTTTTCTAGCATTTTCCTTTTCCCATGTGACACTTTTTTTTCCTTTTCATCATTCTTATATATTTTCCTCTTTTTTCCGCGTGTCCATTCCAACCAGCTTTATTTATTGTTTTATCATTTCTTTCTTTCTTCATTTCTTTCTTTCATTTCTTCTTTCTCTTCTCTATATTTTTTCTCCTTTTTGTCTTCTAGTATTTTTTTTTTGCCTCATAAATTTCGCAACGTTTTCTTTCTTTCTTTTTTTATTTATTTATTTTTCATAATTTATAAATTTTTCTCTTTCCAATATTTTCCTCATTGAATAATTATTCTATTCTCTGTCTTCTTCTTTCTGTCTTTCTTTTTTCTTCTTCTTTCTTTTTTTTTTTTTCTTTCTCTTTCTTTTCTTTTTTTACATTCTTTCTTATCTTTTTTCTTTATCCTTTTTCCTCTTTTATACTTCTTTTTTGTATTTTCCACTTCTCTCTCTGTAACTCTTTTCTTTCAGTATCTTTCTTTTCTCTTTTTCTTTCTTTCTTTTCTTTCTTTGGCAAAATCTTTACTTCTTCTGGAATTTTTCTTTCACCGCAAGACCTTTATTGTCAACCTTCTATTTACTTACTTACTATTTCTTTTTCTTTCTTTTTCATCTTTTTTCTTTTTCTTTCTTTCCTTATTTCATTTTTACTCTTTTATAATTCGTTTTTATTCTTTTTCTTTTTTCTTGTAATTTTCTCTCTTCCCTGTTCACCTCACCCTGTCTCTTGGGTTTTCTTTCTTTCTTTCTTTCTTTAATTTTTCATAATCTATATTTATTTTTTTTCCCCCTTTCACCCCCAGTGACCCTCTCTCTCAGCCCTTCATCTTCTTTCTTCTTTCTTCTTTTTCTTTTTTCTTTTTTCTTTTCTTTCTTTCTTTCTTCTTTCTCTTATTTTTCTTTTCCTTTTCTTTTCCCCTTTTTCATCCATTTTTCTTTATTCATTTACAATGTGTAATCTTACATTTCATTTGTTCCTTGATTGTATTCTGGGTTCACAAAAGAGACAAAATTATTTTTCTTTCTCTGTTTTATATATCTTGAAAGAATTGTTTGATTTGATTCCAAACGCTAGAATGTCGTAAATTTATATCAAAAGTACAACTGTTCCTTCGACTATCTAGGCTGAATAATCAGTTTTCTGAAATGTCGGATTTCACACCAGACCATAGACCGACACTACTATGATTTGTTCATCGATAAGTTGATTTCCGCGCTGTAACACACCGCCGAAAGAAGGAGATTTTAGATTCACCTGGAGTCAGAAAACGAAATCAATACAAGAGAGGAATGAAACCAAGGTTAACGGTCAGGAAGGGAGGAAGAGTATATTCAACAGTCTACTGTTACCATATCCATTTCCAAGTTTTTTTTTTTTTTTTTCTTTTTTACTTTCTTCTTATTCCAACATTTATCTATGTATCTCAGTATCTTGTGGGAAGAGGAGGTCGCTTGTGGCGTAGTGGTAATTGGAATGTACTGCATACATCGTAGGTAAGCGAATTCCGAACACTAGTTCTATGATTACGGTCCTTTCGGGGGATATTCCTCCTCCCCTCGCACCACTGGGTTTAAATAGTACGTTACGTTTGTTCTTTGACAAGGATAAATTTGCATTAATAACCGCCGCACAGTTGATACTGCTATTATACAGAAAGAAACCAAAAACCAACCAGTACCGATTCTGATTAATCTATCTATCTATCGTATCTATCATTATTATTCTATCCCAGTAGCCGCTAGTCAAATTTCATCTCATTTCTTATTTTTTTACCCATGTTTCTACTTCTACACTATCGTTATTCTTTTCTATTTTCTTTCAACACATCTCTGTCTTATCTCGTACCAGTCTGTTTCATATCTATCTATTATCTTTGTTCATATTATTGAAATTTTATTTTTACCATGTAACATATTTATCTTCCCTCTCTCGCTACTGTTCAGTTTTATTACTAATCTATTTCTATCAAATCTATTACTAACCTTTATATCCAATATTCCAGTCTAGTTTTTCTATGTATGTATATGTATGTTAACACACACATGCCCACTCACCACACACACACACACACACACACAACACCCTATATATATATTACCCTACTATAAATATATATATAATATATAATATATATAATTATGTCAGGATCGCTTAATGCGACTGGTACAATGTAACCCAGTAAACTTGTATTAAGCGGCTGTCAGTCGGCGACTATAACCGGTAACCCAACGATTTTTTTTCTGACTGAGGAGAAGTGGGCTAGATCCTCACAGGACGAAAACGAAGACTGTTTCAAAGGGCGGAGAAAGCATTTAGCTCAAACGGCCATAATAGAACATTTTTTTCTTTTTTTTTTGAAGTGTTTGGACCCCTTTATTCCTTGGTTAGGTTATCCATCTTAGGAGAAGGAAAACTGCTGAATTTACACCGCGATTGAATGTTGCCAGTATCTTGCAGGCTCCTGTCACTGGAACAACAATCATGAACAGTTAGAAGTTGAGTATTCGTGTATGACAAGACGTTTACCCACTAAATATCAATAGTACAACACTGTTCCCTTCTTTCTTTTCTTTCATATATGCAGCCTCTCAAAAAGTCAGCCGATGGCGAGGATTGTGGTCAACTGTGTGCAGACCTGACCAGTTGGAGACAGCTGGCAGTTGCATCTAACCATTGGCGGCAGGAGTCTTATCCTAACATCGTTGTTGTGTCTCTACCGTGACAGGGACTAAATCCGGTGGAGGACTCTTGTGTCTGAGCAGTCCTATTTAGACGTGGAGCACTGCTCACCCCAAACTATTGGGAAGGTGGCGAAAATGGTGCACAAAAAAGTTTGCCCTGTCACCCTCAACACTGGTTAGTTTTTCCTCTGCGGCTAAGCGGTGGGTTCATTTCTTTGCAGGAGAAAGAGAAAATATTAAAATAAACTTGATCGGACAATTAAAAACTGAACATCTCTTGTGAATGTTAGAATTTAGATTTAGGAACCGCTAATTTTCTAAGATCGCCCCGGAAAGTAAGAACAGCATTGTGATCAAATGGAAGCTTCAGACGATTACAGATTGATATTGCTTCTCTATCGGAAATCCCATGTGTCATAGATGAAAGATCAAGTTGCGAGAATATATAAACGGGCTAAAAACTCTGCTTTGTTGGTAAGCTCAAAGGGCAACGGGCTGAGGGTGGTTGTTGGTTTTGGCCGTGAGATATAAAGTGACTGGTGAAGTTTTTTGTAAGTTGCCTACTACCATCTATGACGCATTATGAAAACTGCGTTCGCAACTGCGGGTATGAGACGGTATCGTTCTCTGACCCTTTCAATCGTCTGATATTGGATTCGTCTATTTAGACTCCGGTTCAATACAAAATTAGAAAATGAAGTAACCTTCGCTCATCAATATAAATTCCATGACTTTACAAAATCTATATGTATACGACCAAGACATTGTGTGCTGATTAAATCGCAATAGTTCCTAAATGTTACTCTTACCATTTGAGTATCTACAAAAGGATGGATCTATAGACTTTGTTATGGTAAGTATCATTTGGAAGGGAAAAGACTTAATGCTAGCATTCTCTTATGTTGTAGAATATTTTGAGAATATGGGATGCCTAGCTTAGTATCGTTATGAGCTAATATTAGGTTGAGCGAGTAATCTCTGACATATATGGACTGAACTTATTGACTCTGAGTTCGTCATTCTGATGAACTACAGTTGCAATCCTTGGCTTTTGTACGTTCAAATTAACCATTGTAATGTACTCTTAGTTCCACGTGCAAAAACTGATTCCACACTTTAGTACATATACCTGGACTTCACACTGGACGAATAGATCAATGAGATGGCCTTACTAAATGTGACTAATCACATACTTGACTTCGAAGACCACGAGTACCATGGTACATTTAAAGTGTGGAGTGTGGGTGATGCTGCGTGTGCGTGTGTTGATTGTTCGTAAGAATGCATGAGTGGACATTTGTTTACAGATTTCAACTTGTACTGGGTTTAAGGTGTGAGGATAAGATCGGTAAGTTAAAATGGCCTATCTCTTAGAAGTTATCACCAGTTGTTCAGTACACACCAATTAAGTCAAATGAATAAAGTACTAACAGCATGCCTTTGGATAGTAGTCAGAATAAAAACACCGAAGGCAGGCCTAGTATACAGCAAGAGTCAAAACAAATCGAAGTGAAAAGGAAAAAGAACTGTTGTGAATTATCTTTGACAGTCTGGAATTTAATGGCACATGGGATATTATTATTATATTATATCTGTGTGTGTGTGTATATCTATTCTAATATTTATGTAATACATCTATGTTATTATTAGTATATGTATATATTTTACATATGAGTATTTACTAGAATATATGCAACCTCCGGGTGCAAGTATTTAAGGTTTTAATGAATAAAAATATGTATTAAATAGAAAGGCTAATGAAACTAAATAAGAGAATACAGAATAAAAATATTTCGAAACAGAGGGAGTATAAAAAATATTGAAAAGAGGGAGTATATAAAAATATGGGAACAACGTGAAACTTAACTCTCCATCACGTCCTCGCTTTCATGTTTAATTTTTTCTAATGTAAGTATTTGTAAAAGAGAAGGAAGATAATGAAATGACAGTTATTTTTTCTTGTTAAAGGATTTCATTTAAGATTCATTGAATGAGATTTTTGCTTATATTACATGTAAAATAAAACCAAACATTAGAAATCAATTTACTAATATCAATATTTATTAAAATTCACATTTTTAAAATATCAATTGCAATTAGCCTTCCCATTCACAACTTGTAAACCGCTATTTTCTTGTATATATAAATATAATTGCATGTCTTTCAGTTATGTAGAGCATTGGTTAACAGTATTAATAATGTAAAATAACAATTTTATTAATAATTGACTGTTTAAATAGAAAATAACAACATGGAAAATTTAGATGTCAATAATTAAAGAGGAATAGGTGAATAATGAGTGTTAATATAGTTTGTTACAGACATGAAAGCAATCTCCATTAAATAGATTATATTATAGATATTTATACTAACAACCACCACATATATATTCATATATATATATATATATATACTATTCCTTACTTTGTCATTTCTTGGCCATGTAATGCTATTTTCAGTTTTTCCTTTTTCTATCATTGTCTATTATTTCTTTTTCCTAGTCTGTTCATTATCTATCTATCATCTATCTATCTATGTATTATAAGTTTCGTTTCTTGTTTATTTATCCTCAATCAATACCTCTCTCTACTCAGTCTGTAATATTATCTTATCGATCAATCTGATTTATTCCATCTATTTATTATTATGTATTCTGTATCACCAATCATTCGTATCGTTGAACACATAGCCTATTGGATAAGGAGTTAGGTTAAGAACTGTTCTATAGTGACAGTTACATCTAGATTGCAGAGGTTCAGTCTGGGGTCAGAGGCAGCAGTAAACATGAGAATAATAATTTACAACACCTGCTTAAACAACCTGAAGCCCCACTATGGGTAGCGGAATTTGAGAGCAGTCGATACCTCCGTGGACTGAATTAAAATGTGTAGGGTTCAAAGTTCCGCTGTGATCGATCCCAATTACGACAAGAAGTTCCGTTACCAAGTATTCGAACAGTCCCGAGATGGATCCCGAGTCCGATAAGAAATACCTGAAGAAGGCTGGAGGGGCACTCGACCGAGGACGTTTGCTAACAGATAACAATGAAGGATGAGACAATAGTCCTGAATAATACAAATGAACTACTATTCCATTCTATTTCAGTTTTCTTTCCTTTCTATCTTGTTTTGCTGTTCATTTCTTTCATTTCTTTTCTCCTATCAACCCCTATCTCTTTATTTATTTTATTTATTCTAGTAGTATTTAATATTATCGACCTATCATATTCTTTCCTCTACTGTATTAATTTCTTACATTAATCTATATAAATCAAACTCTTTTTTTAAAGCTTATGTTTCGCTGAAATTGGCAGAATGGAACAAACAGGTTGGTAAGGTTGTCGGTTGGTTATTAGATTTTACGACATGTCAAGCACACATTAACAAATCGGCATAACATGGAAAAATACATTAAATGTCTTTGATTGGTTGTTTTTTGTTTTTTGTTTTTGTTTTTTTTGTTTTGTTTTTTTCTTTTCTTTCTTCTTCCTCGGTTTTATTTAGTTTAAACCGACTTTTAATAGTTGCTTTCTTTTATTCTAACCTTTCCTTTTTTCATTTACGTTTTTCCTTCCTCCCTTTTTGCTTCCTTCTTTCTTTCTTTTCTTCTTTCTTTCTTTTCTGTTCCTCCTTCTTCACCCTTGCTTTATTTTTTCTTTATTTTCTTTATTTTCTCGATCATATTTTGTTTTACCCAACTTTTTTTTCTTTCTTTTTCTTTCTTTCTTTCTTTTCTTTCCATTTATTGTCTTTTCATTCCATGTTTTCTTTTATTCATCTTTTTCTTCATTTCTCTTTTCCTTCTTTCTTTCTCTTTTCTTTTATTCATTTCTTCTTTCATTTTTCTGACAAAAACTTACACGCTTCTCATTTTGTTTTTAAAATAACACGTTTTGCAATAAATTATCCCGGTTTATATATCTTATATATAATGTTTTATGTAGTATATTATTCAAAGTAATCAGAAATAAGTTTCCTCTTCACTAATTGTGTTTATTTTAATTTTTTTTATTTTTTAATCCTCGTAACTTGGATGATTAACTTACTATGGACAAACTCTCTTCACATTGAATGTTTATGTAACTAATAACCCACCCTCAGGCATATTAATCTTTCATAAATTCAACTCTCTTTACATACCGCCAAGGAGGCGTTTTTTTGCCTGTTTTTCTTTTACTTTCTTTCTATTCTCTATTTTGTCTATATTAAAACCATATAAACAGGTCAAATACTTGAAAAACTATTTAAACTCTGAAATAAACGATTTCTTGGGTCAAGTGTTTCAGTTTTTCGTTCAATTTTTAGCTATTTTGCCCCACCCTAAAAATTCTCCACCACGGGCTGGTACACTAAAGGATTTTCTTCGTTATTTTACGCTGTATGATGGGATATTTCAAAGTTCACGATCTCATCACCTCAGAAGATCATCTATTCTAAATTGATATAGAACGGATGGAAACGAGTCATTCTATGAACATGAGTTAACATTCTGACCAATATAAACTCAAATCAGTGGCATTACGGTAGGATTCGACAGTGGGAGGACGTGCATGGCTGTTGAAGGCCAGTTTAAAGTAGGCAAAGAGTTTAAAAACGCTTCTCGATAATTTTATTTTATTTCAATTTCGGTTAATAGTTTTGTAAAATCTGCAACGCAAGTAACAACAGCAGGGATAGAGGCAGTAGTCGCGTATCAGTAGTGTCCGTTGGCGTTCCTCAAAGATTCCTGGTTGCGACCTGGCCCCTCGCCAACTCAGCGTATGATAGTTACAGGGATATGAGGCGATAAAGTGAGAGGTCCTGGTAGGTATGGTCGCTCGTCCCACACAGCTAAAAACAAAATCCTGGCCTAGCGCTATGAACAGGAAAAGAAGACTCCCTCCGCCTGGCTAATCCGACTTTGGGCTACAGCGAAAACTTAACAGCGTTACCTGGTTCACAGGGAAACCAATTACATGAAAGAAAGAAAGAAAGACAAGAAGAATAAGGAAAGAAAGAAAGCCAACATTATTTGTCATGTCCCAGCTAGTCTGTTTTTTATTCTTCAAGCCAGCCACAAATTCGACGCATTTGTTTTCTTGTCTATTTCTTAGTGAGAGCGTTGGAAGAGGCTGATTATAGAATATAATGGAATTTTAGAAAGCTTGAAAAAAAAAAAATCGTCCCATCTTAATCTGAGAAAGCAACCAGGTGTTATTGTTGTCGGAATGCAATTTGGTTTATGAGGTGTCCGACAAATGCAATTTTGTGAGACAAAGAATTTTTTCGCCGGACTCGTTTTATGTCTTCCATGTGTGTTAGGTTCACGGATTAAAAATGGTTGAGGAGAAATTGGTTTAATAATTATTTCCTTTCAAGTAGACAGAGACACACACCAGAGCCGAGGGGAGATAAAACGGGAAGTAAGTCTAAACTGAAATAATAACGCAGGGGTAATGTTTAGAGGAGATAACAAGAGATGGAAGGAGGAGGGAGAGAGGAGAGAGAGAGAGAGAAGAGAGAGAGAGAGAGAGAGGGACGAAGTGGAAATAGACAAGAGGGAAAGAGATAGAGAGAGAATAGTTAAGAGGGGGGAGAACAATTGGAGAGAGAGAAAGAGAGAGAAATGATTCGAGCATAAAGGAGAGGGACATTGCTGGATGTGCGAGTAAGAGGGAGAGAGGGGAAAGAGGAGGAAGAGGAAGAGAAGGACAAGGAGAAAGAAGAGGAGTATATTGTAAGGGAGAGAACGAAAAATGGAAGAAGCGAGAGAGAAAGGAGAAGAGTGAGAGAGGAATTAAGGAGAGGGAGATGTGTGGATGCGATGAGAGAGAGAGTGAGAAGAAGAGAAGAGAGAGAAGAGGATAGAGAAGAGGAGGAAAATGAGAAAGGAGGAGAGACAGAGGAGGTGATAATGTACAAAGGGGAGGGAGAACTGGAAGGAGAGAGAAAACACAGTTTGAAGCCTTTAAAGGAGATGGGTGCATGGACAGGCAGGGGGGGAGATAAGAGGAGGGAAGAAGGAAATGAAAGAGAGAGAAGAGCGGGGGGAGAGAAAGAAGAACGGGAGAAGAGTGTACAAAATGGGAGAAAATGGAATAAGAGAGATAGCGACAAAAGAGGGCTCGAGCATTAAAAGTGGGGAAGATTATGGATGCAGAGAGAGAGAGAAGAGAGCGAGAGAGAGAGAGAGGAGAGAGGAGACGAAGAGATGAGGAGACAGAACAGGGGGGGGGGTTTGAGCAATGATATGTCAAAGAAGTTGAAGATATTTTAAAAAGGCAAAACCATGACAAAAATTAAAATTATCCTTTAGCCATTGTGTGTTTCATAACCTTTCTCTCCTTTCTTATCCATCTACTTCTACTCTATCTATCTAATCATAATTCTCCTCAAATCTCTATCTCTCTCCCTCTCCTTCCATAATTATTATATATATAACTATATAATAAAATATATGGGAATAATTGCGTAAATGAACAGTCAATATAATTGTAAATTAATTAGTTGATAATAATGAATTAGGCATGCATATCGGTTATCGGTAAATGTAACGGCTAAACAAATCGAGAAACATACAGAGCATTGATTTTCTCGATTGTTTTACGCCCTACATAACCGAATACACGCCATTCATTAATAAACTATTAATCTACAATAGGGCTAAAACTTCATCAAAGGCACTTTCCCAAAAAATGTCGCTATCAGCCAAAACAGTTCCCTCAACAGATTGGTTTGTCCATTCATATATATAATATAAAAATAATATATATAAATGATATATTAAATATATATATAGTATAAATATCGCTTTCCCCATGGTTAAGAGTCCCATTTCAACGGGCAAGTTTATAACTCTAAAATTAATTCGAAAACTCGATTATATTTAAACTAAAAGTACCCTGAAGAATAATTGAACTCTTCGAGTAGGTTCTCTTCTATGGGTTAAACATAATTTTTGCTCTACATGTTAATGAGCCATTTTGATTTGTTTTTTTCTCTCAACTTAGCCCTTGGGATATTAGTGCCTTCCAAACGATGTACCATCACCCACGTAAGTTACACTTAACAATTTAATAAAAAAAATAATAATAATCAGTTTAAAACATCATATCCAAAAGCCCGATTGGCATTCAAATGAACCCGAAAATGTTGATATGCCCAGTAAAAAAAACAAAACAAAAAAAAAAAAAAAACAAACTGCGAAATTTAATTTTATGTAAAAGATAATGACCCAACAGTTTTTTTCTTTCTTGTATCTATTTTATTTATTCTTTATTGCTAGATCCAGTTCGAGATCTCGGCCTCCGCCAACGTCAGCGTAGAAGAGCAGCAGGGATCTGTGGGATAAACCTAAGGAAAAGCTCAGTAGGTGGTGGCCTATCCTCAGAACGCCAAAACTTCTCCTATGGTCTAGGTGCTAGTGAAAGGGAAAGACCCCGCGTTTGCTCTGGCTGATACTGACATTAGGGGCCATTATCCCGACCGAATTACTTTTTACTTTGACTTATCTTTCTGTGTATTCTATTATAGTTCGTCGGAATCTCAATTATCTCCTCATTAGCATCAATCTCCAGTGACTTAATCTTATCTGCAGCATTGAGAGGTGCTCAATACGAAACTCATAGAGCCGGTTTCGAGTCCGACAGCGACAGAAATTAACAATTCAGATTTCACGACAAGGATCTTCAAGGAGATTCGTCCTCAGAATATATATATCACACCTCAAACCAACTAATCTGCCTATTATTACTTCACATTGGAGGGTAGATTGTTCCTGAAAACCATTGGGGCGAGGTGAAACGATACAGGATATAAACTTCTGGTTGCCGATTTCATATCCGAAGGCAATAACCGTTACGGAGTGCCAAGGTTGGTATTGTGGCGCTCCCCACTGTTATATCCCTACCTATGAACATTAATGTGTATATCCCAATCCTCATGAATACGGAAGTATTATACTGACTGAATGTTATTCGTAAATAGAATGTCATGTTATCGTGATTATGTAACGGAGTGGTCGTATCCACGTGATATGGTGGGGGGAGTGTTCATCAACGTGCGTGTGAAGTGGGTAAACAGTGACGGCAGGAATGAACTTTAAAAAGAAAACTGCCTTTTAGAGATCACGTAGCGGTGACTTTGCCGAGGCTGCAGAGTATTAGACACACGTATCCGATGTATTTTAACACACCCCAATATTCCGCCTGGGAGTCGGGGTGTTACAGTAGTTCCATTAAACATCTATAAGGTTTGGCTCGCATTTCAAATTGTTCGAAATGTTCTGTAGACGCTCACCCCGCGCGTGCGCACAACGCAACACACAGGCACACACAGACCACACACACACACAACACATTCACACACCATACACAGACACACACACACACTCACACACACACACACAACAACCACACAACACACACACCACCAACACACAACACACACACACACACACATATATATAATATATATTATATATATATATGCCAACCAGTTTCCATAACAACGCTTTACATGCTGTGTCTCGCGATGAACTAACGAACGTCCGAAGAATATATATATATATATTAACTATTATAACAAGCGTGTTGGTAGATCTTGCGGAGAGAAAAACCTGGCAGAGAGTTGATTGTAAAAATATACTACCAAACATCAACCAGGAAGAAAAATTTTGAAAAAAAGAAAAGACCAAAATATCGTCACCAACAAATAATCATTGGTAAAGTATTTGGCCAAAATAAAACAATTTATATGTATAGTAGAGTCAGATTTTAGCCCTGAAGAGCTTTATGCGAAACTAATAGTAGGTTCGCTCTGACTCAGTAGATTATCTTTATATATTATATATATATATAATAATATATATATGTGTGTGTGTGTGGGTGTGTGTGTGTGTGTGGTGTAAAGGTCAGAGTAGTAAAGACATGAAGTCAATGCTGCTTGGTAACTGACTCTTTCCGGTCTATGCAATTATCAAACCCAACTTAGATATTCTTATACCATAAAATAAAACGGATATCATCTTCTATTAATAATGGAGATTCGCTGTAACAAAACTATGTCACTGCTTACGTCTCATTACCCAAAATCGTCATAAATAGAATAAATACACTCAAAATTTGAACATGCAACATTAGACAGTCCTCATTGTTTTTTAAAACAAGTTTTAATAAATACATGACTGGTATTATATATCTATATATAGTTTGTTTATTTTAATACATATTTAAAGTTTACATTTCAAATTGTTTTATTTTTTAATCCTTTAATGAATTTGATGATTTTACTTACTTAGGGTACAAACTCTCTGACATTAAATTTTTAACTCCCACTCAGGCAATATGACTGCAAAAAATTAAATTTTGACCATACAACAAAATGGTATATGCATAAACCAGAATCTGTTCTTGAGAATGAAACGCATAAAATTCTCTGGGGCTTTGAGATAAAAACGGATCACCTTATCCCAGCAAGAAGACCAGACCTAGTTATTATATATTACCAAACTCAACAGCATCGGTAACCATAAAATTGAATATGCACTAGTCCTCAAATAAGTCCAGACCTACTGAATATCTTATATAGCAGGTATATTTTAAACAAATATTGAGTACATTTTCAACAATATAGTAGAGTTTGGTAATAAATAATACCTAATAATAATTGTTTTGAGTGTATATTGATCCACTTGAAATAATAAAGCAATCTGCGGGAATTTCTACACTGAATGGTAAGGTTCTGTAATTAGTTGATCAGTTCACATAACTAGGTAGTAATATCTCATCTACATAAAAGCGATAGGAAAGGCCTGGACTGCTATAGACACATTATCAATCATATGGAAATCTGATCACTCTACTAAAATTCAGCAAGAATTTACCCTTCAGTTAATGATAAATAATAAGACAAACTAGATTCTCTAACCTTGTGTAGCGATTGTCTGCCCCTTAAAAAGGCTTCTTTTCCCTTACCGCGAGTGTTTCACAACTAGGTGGCACTACTAGCTGGTTATTTAAACTCAGCCCGGGAAGCCCCCTGCCTCTATCTCTTGGTCTGGCATCCACAAAAGATGGACTAGACGTGTGGTGTCTCTGTCCATTAAGTGGTGGAGTGGTGGTGGTGGTGGTGGTGGGGTGCCCTATTTATCCGTAAGTGGCCCTCATATGCTTTATGAACTCTTACTTACTTCCAAAAGGACTTTCGTCGTATCTGTTTGTATCTTTTATGTATGTCACGTTCCACGTGCTCAGACAATAAAGTCTGTATTGTTGTTATGTTGTACTTCTTTGTTCGGATTTAATTATGTATATATACACCTACGTTGGGAGGTTACACTGAGCCTTCTAACGTATCACAAGAACCAGTTTTGGCCACTAAAGCCAAAACTACACATTCAATTCTTATAATTGGTATACCCTGATGTTCCATGTGCTCAGACAATAAAGCCTGTATTGTTGTTACATTGTACTTCTTTGTTTGGATTGTATTATGTATATATTCACCTATGTTGGAATGTTACTCTGGGCCTTCTAACGTATTATAAGAAACACACATACAATTCTTATACTTGGTATTGTTGTATACCCTCGTTGGGTATATACATAGAGAGAGTCCTTGTGTGATAGAAAGAGACAGACAGATAGATATATCGTGACTTACTTGTTTGTTACTTCTTCATTTCTATCTTCTTTGTTTATTGGTTGTTTCATCTTCTTTCGTTTGGCCGGTTGACATCTTGTCGTCTCTTCTATCTTCTTACTATGTCCTTGTTTGGCTGTTTCTAACTAAGGGCTTCTTTTTAAGTCATGCATTAAAAAACAACAAGATTTTGTTTTTCGTTGATCAAAGATTTTATTACTGCCCATCCTAGTTCACCGCGCGGTTTGAGTTACAACCTCTCTGCCTGATGTCTGGTTGAAAACTGATTACCTAACTAGTTAAAACACGTGACGTGCGAGATTCCCACCTTTGGGATCAAGGTTCCAACGGTCTGGTATTTTCCCTTCCCCTGATCTGAAAACAATGGTCTCTTAGAATTCTCGCTACAGGGTTTACCAAAAACCCACGCCACCATACTATTATGCAACAGTATGGCAACAAATATAGGAGAAAGAAAACTCTGAATTGATGGATTGGTTTTGCATGTTCATCCATTTGGTGTTATTTTATGTCGAGAGGTGAATTGTGAAGTATGCTCAGGATTATTGCTATGTTTTTTTTGTTTTTTTTTTTTTTTTTTTTTGGGGGGGGGGGCGGGGCTATGATTTTCTTTGATTTTGAAACAAAATTGCCTGCAGTTGTTTGTTGTTAAATAGATTAGCAATCGGTTTGAGGAGTAAATTTGGTGCTATTTGCAGAATTGCGTCCCGGACTCCTTAAAAAACGCTAGGCGGTGATAGCTGAAAAAAAATTCCAACCCGCTCTACGAATGAAGTCCCTAGCTGAAGCGGTGCCTGCTGAAAAAAAAAGCAACCATCGCTTAAGGCGATTTTCCCGAAAAGTTAATGCGATATTTTACCCCCTCCAGTCTTTTTTGACAAGTAAATGTAAAAATCTTAACCCTCCCCATCTTTAAAATATTTTAAGGGACAGCTTCAGCTAGGGGCTTCATTCGTTGAGCGGGTTGTTTTTTCAGCGATCACCGCCTAGCATTTTTGAAGGCCGGAGACCAGGACGCAATTCTGCGAATAGCACCGTAAATATATAGGGCATAAGTTAAAGTTTATTGCTATGTTTTTAGGAAGGACAAAATGTCATTTATATTGACATTTTTAAATGTATCTCTCGTTGTTTGTGTTGTAAAAACGTTGCTTATAACAGCAATGTGTGTTACTCTTGTGTGATTTATATGTTAAAATTGTTTTATAATTTGCTTGAAGCATTGTGTTTTTATTAGTTTGGTGGTTGGTTTTGAAGGCTATCACAATGCAAGTGTAAAGAAAAATGAGGTAACTATGATGTTGTTTGTTTACCTGTGATTTTTTCCTAATATTTCGAGATAAAGATCTCTTCGTCAGAAGATTTCTGAAGGTTCGGAGATGTTAGCTTGCTGCTAGGTTCTGTCTATTATGACCATCTTCCTTGAAATTCTCTGCGTGTATGTATGTTTAAGTCTGTGTTTGTGTCTGTTTATGTGAGTGTTACCCTTCCACTCGTCCTTCGGGGCGGGGGGTCCATTGATCTTCGGCCACTGGATCAGGGTAAATTTAAATTAGTAGTGTCGATCCCAGGGGGCTTTCCCC
The DNA here is from genome assembly GCA_023376005.1 of Doryteuthis pealeii. NCBI lineage: Eukaryota > Metazoa > Mollusca > Cephalopoda > Myopsida > Loliginidae > Doryteuthis > Doryteuthis pealeii. Next base: position 121,727,870 of record CM042143.1, on the reverse strand, counting down.
CAGGCAACACTTGCCCCCTTGACTTAAAGGGACAGGGCTGGTTTATTGCCCAGCGCCTGAGGCGCCCCCTTGAGGGGAATGCCGAAGGGATCGACGCAATTTTTGTTCTTTCCCACCCATGAGCTTCGGCTTGTGGGTGGGCCCACGTTAAAATGAGGCCTTGTGCCCAGCCCATACAAGTGGAGTATGAGGCAAATACCCTGTTTATATGAGTGTGTGTCTGTCCAACAATGTCTTAATATCATTTCAGGAATTACTTACCCTTTTCTAGTTTTATTATTAGGTATGCCTTAGTGGCCTGTTTATTTATTTGTGTGGGAGTGTGTGTGTATGTTCTCTAGGCCAGCGGTCCCCAACCTTTTTTGCGACACGGACCGGTTTCATCTAAGACAATATTTTCACGGACCAGTCACGCATTTCAGATTGATAACCTTAAGAAAGCTACGGACCCCTCATCAACAGTAATTCTTAAAAGATGTTTTTGACATTAAATAGTCCACAACAGTTGATATGACATTAAAAGATGAAACCAAACCAATTATTCAAGCCAGAAGTGCCGTTCCATGCTCGTACTATTACTTTATTTCTTTACGATAGATTGTTAAATAAAGCTAACGGAGTGGACTATTGATTATATTAGCCAGACACTGAGGGAGCCTATCCCCTTGTCACTTTCCAGAGATACTTTTATGAGGTGATGGGCCAAACCTAACGTCAGCTCCCTACCTTATCGCAGAGATCAGATTACGTAATCTCTGCTGTTCGTGCGGTATCGAACATGGAACCTTGCAATTCCGAGGCCGGTGCTCTACCGACTGAGCTAAACCGGCATTTAATGACAGAAACGAATAAAAATAGGGAAATAAAAGGTGACAAAGAAATATAACTCTGGTCTGTGATGTTTTCAAAGTCGAATATATAATAGCTGATTTTTACATTGAATTCTAAAATGATCCTCATTTTTTCTAATCAGATCAAACATTTAAGAGAGAAACTCTTACTTGAAATATCATCATCATCATCATGTCGCGCTGTCATCCATGACAATCTCTCTCCATCCGTCCCTATCGCTCATCATTCTCGGGGGTCCTCTATGTAGCATCCTGTATCCACACAGAGCTGATCAATGTACGTCTTAGCTGGTCGGCCCTCACTGGCGTGCCCATGTGCTGGCTTCCACAGGAGGACGTCGCTTATGAGTTTGTCCTTGCTTCTGCAGCAGTGACCCGCGTGTCTTGTCCGTCTTACTCGGATGGTTTGGGTGATATGTGGCAGGTGGCCGTACAGCTGTTTTCTCGTGCGGTGTTGTTTCCACATCTTGTTCAGGATCACACGCAGCATTCTTGTGCAGCTCCCATCTAGTTTATTCTCTAGTCGCTTAGTTAGGGTCCAGGTGGTGCAGCCATACAGCAGCACTGATACGACAACGGCCTGGAAGAACTATCTCTTTAACTTGTCTGTGAGATTGGATTTCCATATGACCGATAATTTATTTATAGCGGCCCATGCCTTTCCTATACGTGCATTAACGTCGTTTTCTGTGGAGGAGATGTTACTGCCTAAGTATCTAAATTGTTCTACCGAGTTTAGGAGCTTGAAATATATAGAACAGTATTATAACTCTATTCATTTGTGACAAGAAGAGTCCACGGACTTTTGAATTAGTGTTATTATTATGAACAACTTGTGAAGTATTCAAGCACATTTTAAAAACCAAACCTGACCAAACACAATGAAGAGTATTTTTGAATTCAGCATAGAATGGCGATCATATATCACTTGATAAACCTTTGACCATTGGAAAAAAAACTTAAACGCAGACCAGTTTAACAGAAATATAAAACAAGAAAAAGGAAAGAAAATAATCTAAAAGGAAATCAATTTGAAAATATTCACGAAAGATAAAAACTAAAAAACAGGGAGAGTTAAAAGAAATACGAGCGTGAGTTTTGAAATTTTAACATTAGATTTTATGAAAAACGAATTTGAAAAAAAAAAAAAAAAACTCTCAAGGGGTCAATGATGTGGATAATTTTTTCTCTGTTACAAGAATTCCATTATTTCTGAAGACATCTTTGGACGGTTCGTCTTCTCTTTTCGCAAGGGAAATTGGAGAAAAATTACACTTTACGTGTTAAAGTACTTTCAAAAACAAAAACAAAAAGAGAGTTCATTCTGCTCGTTAACAGAATGCCAGCAAAAAATAATCTTAACTTCTAAATGAAATTGGATTCACATGAAATATTTCACTTTTCTACGATACTAGAGAGAATCAAAAGTTCTTCAATATTATAGTAACATGCGCCCCCTGGTGTAACTACTTAAAAGATTACACTTATTTTAATTATATTTCAATTCACTTACTTACCAAGTCTGGTTTATCAGCGTATATATATTTACCAACCCCTCCGCACGAGCAGGATGTGACACAAGGTCAATTTCTTAAGCGGAGTTCAACAAGTTTGAATTCAGAGTTTTCCTTCTCCTAGACTGGTTGCCTAACCAAAGTTAAAGAGCCCAGTCTGCCCTACTATTTATCCATAGCTGGAGGGAGAGTAGGATTCATACCTTTTCAAGGGTATTAGCGCAAAGTTAAATGCAATTATCACATCCAGGATTTGAACTCTGGGCGACGAGTCCATTTCCCATGACTTTAACCATCGCACCACGCGCTTCCTACTTTATCAGCGTATAAGAGGGAATATGATTGAGGCCTAAAAATATACACATGCTTTTTGTTCAACGAACTTTGACTTACTAAACATTGCTCAAAATATCAATACCAGGGGTCATAAATTAAAACTCTTTAGAAAAATTTGTAAAGCAAATGCAAGACAAAATTATTTTAGCAACACATTGGTGAATACATGGAATAAACTACCATCATCAATAGTTAATGTCCCATCTCTAAACTCCTTTAAGGCAAAGTTGGATAATCTGTGGAAAGATTATAAATATTCTTTGGAATTAAGATGAATATTTATAAGGAACAGCTGACAGGTCTCAGACCTAATATACTAGCTGAAAGGATATTATTATCATTATTATTATTATTATTATTATTATTATTATTATTATTATTTACTCCTTTTGAGTTTTCACATCAGCGTTAGCTGGTGGTCTTTCACTGGAGTCTGAGTGACAGCAAGTATCCTAAGGTCTCCAGGACTCTTCTGAGAATTCTGGCAGATTGCAGCAGTGCAGTGTTCTGAATGGTTTCAATCCTTCCTCTGATTTCCAGACTTTCCAAACCCTTTTCTAATCCTTTTGGGACCGTTCCAAGTGCACCAACTACAATTGGTATCACTTTGACTTTCATATTACATAACTTTTTCAGTTCTCTGGCAAGGTCCAGATATTTGTCCATTTTTTCATTTTCCTTTAGCTTCACCCTGTGATCTGCTGGCACTGCAAAATCCACCAGTTGACAAGTTCTTTCTTTTTTGTTTATCAACACTAGGTCTGGTCTCCTTGCTGGGATAAGGTGATCCGTTTTTATTTTAAAGTCACAGAGAATTTTATGCGTTTCGTTCTCAAGAACAGATTCTGGTTTATGCATATACCATTTTGTTGTGGTCAAAATTTATTTTTTTGCATAATTCCCAGTGGATCACCTTCCCAACCCAGTCGTGTCTAGTTTTGTATTCTCGTTGTGCTATTTTGATACATTTGCAGAGTATATGGTTTACAGTCTCATCTCTATTACCACAAAGTCTACATTTACTATTTGTTGGGTCTTATCAATTTTCGCTTTTATATAGTTTGTCCTTATGGCATTATTTTGTGCAGCAATTATTAATGATTCTGTTTCTCTTTTGAGGTTTCCTTTTCTTAACCATGTCCAAGTCTTTCCATGTGCAACCTCTTCGATTTGTCCTTTGAAGTGTCCATATAATTGTTTTTCTTCCCATTTTTGTTTTCTAGTCTTTGTTGTTTTTTTTGTTTGTCCATCTGTCACTTCTACTATTGTTGGCCGCCATAAGTAATTTGTCTTTGCTTTTTTTTGTGTAGTCTTCGAGTTGTTGGATAGTGGTTTCTACGCAGTCCTCTATGTTGGCAAGACCTCTTCCCCCTTCCTTTCTTGACACATATAATCTATCTCTATCATCTCTAGGGTGAAGAGCCTTGTGCATGGTCATTAACTTTCTCGTTCTTTGGTCAATCTGTCTGAGTTCTTCTTTTGTCCATTTTAAGAATGGTCCTGAGTATCTTATAATGGGGACGGCCCAGGTATTAATTCCTTTGATCAGATTTCTGCTGTTAAGTTTGGTTTCTAGAAGTTTTCTAGTTCTCCTGGGATATTCTTTTTTAGCTTTTCCTTTCATTTCTGTTCGCTTAATATTGTCCGCTTCTAAAATTCCTTAGTATTAGTAACATTCATTTCCGTCAAGTGATTTTATGGTGTCCTGATTTGGTAGTTGTATTCCATTCATTAGTTTTCTTTCACCCTCTTTCATTACTAGCATAGCACATTTTTCAATTCTAAATTCCATTCCTATATCCTGGCTATATATTTTAATAGTTTGTACCAGGGTTTCTAATTCTTTTTCAATTTTTTGCAAAATTTTATATGTCATCCATGTACATAAGGTGGTTTATCTTTTCTTGTGCGCTAGTGAATTTGTATCCCCCTGTACATTTTTTAAGTATATGATTGAGAGGCATCATTGCTATAATGAACAGTAGTGGTGATTATGAGTCTTTATTATTATTATTATTATTATTATTATTATTATTATTATTATTATACTAGGGTGAATAAAATTTTTTTCAATATTATATTAACTTGCAAAAACATGCCCCCCACCCCCGGGCCTACTTACTTAAGTTTTGATATAATCAAATATACTAAACTAGAAAGATTCATGAAATTAGATAAAAACGCATACAAAAAAGATAACACTTATTTTAATTATATTCTAATTGGTTTCTATATAAAATCATTCATAGGATTGATTTTAATACGTTGGAGAATAAAACAATAATATTAGAGAACAATACGTAAAAAAGTAAAGTAAAGTCGTCGGGGCGGTCTAATGTCGGTATCGGCCAGACAGCGAGCCTATCCCCTTTTCACCAGCGCTAGACCAAGGAGATTATTTTCGCATCTGAGGTGGAGCGCCACGCCTACCATCAGTTCATCACTTTACCGCACAAATCCCTGTGCTACTCATTCTCTGAGTTGGCGAGGGTCGGTATCGAACCAAGATTCGCAGCCAAACACTCTACCGACTGAGCTAAACCGACCCTATAGATCAATAACATCAAGTAATTATTTATCAAACCCGGTTTTGTTAAAACCAGTATGCAAATTAACCCTCCATTTATTATGTAAACCTTTATTTCTTAGTGATATAAGACACATTGCAGGATTCTAGACGTAACATTTTAAACTCTCAAACTCTCAACATCATTTTTCACATGTGTTACTTGCTTCCTATGTCTTCTTTCCAGCCCGCAATCTCTGTCTGTCCTTCCATCTTTCTCCCTTACTCTCTCCCTTCCCGTCTCTCTCTTTCTTTCTCCCTGTCTCTCTCTCTTTCTCTCTCCTTCCATCTTTCTCCGTTACTCTCTCCTTCCCGTCTCTCTTTCTTTCTCCCTGTCTCTCTCTCTCTCTCTCCTTCCATCTTTCTCCCTTACTCTCTCCCTCCCCCTCTCTCTTTCTTTCTCCCTGTCTCTCTCTCTCTCTGTCCTTCCATCTTTCTCCCTTACTCTCTCCCTCCCCCTATCTATCTCTTTCTTTCTGTCTGTCTGTCTGTCTGTCTCTCTCTCTGTCTGTCTGTCTCTCTCTCACACACACAATTTGACTCATATTTCCTCCTCAATCCCTCCTCACTCTCCCCTCTTCTTCGAATCATTCTCCCCTTTCCAATTCATTTCTTCATCCCCTTTTAATTCCATTCACCTTTATCACCGCAAGTGCCATCACCCTAACAACAGCCACTTCGCAAGACGATAAAAAGTTACACTGAGCTGAGACCTAATGAGGCACTGCGTTGATTCTCCGACTGCCAATCGAAAACGCAGGTCAGAGATATACGAGCGAAGACAAAACGTTTGATTGGTCCCCGAAGTCCGCGTAAGGAACATAAAACATTTGACCTGCCCACCCCTGCCAGCAATAAACTATCCCGAAACGCGGCAATACAATTCAAGACGTGTGATAGTTGTAATTCTTCGCCTTTTAAGACGGAAGGCTTTTGCAAAAACAGGAGAATAAATAGAATAATAGAAGGAATGATGGTCTGGTTTACCGCATCTAGCAATCATTACGCCTCGTTAATATCCATGATTATAAGATTGGCCGGGTCCAAGCAGCTTGTAAGTTATAAGTTCATAAAACTATGTAGCTACTAAATTACGCCTGTCAAAATCAGCTAAACGCTTTTGGCCGGCCCTGATGAACATAACGTCAAAAACATCCGGATTGTAGTTAAAGGGGACTCGGTGTATGCATGTTTGACCAACTGTTGTATACTCTTTTGGTTTGGTTTGTTTTACGGCATATCAACCTCAGTGGGTTATTTAATGTCGATAAAGTTTTGAAATAAATCAATTCTTAATGGATAATACAATTTTTTTATAAATACATTTTTCTATTTAACCCATAGATGGGACCCTAACAGGTACTACCACTCCGGGTCAGAGTGGACCAGGGAGCAATGGTGATAAAGGGGTGCTCCACTTTCCCCAAACCTCCAAAACTGGAACCTCACCATCAGATAGAGTTTAACGACATTCCCAGGACATGTAGACCCGCAGCCACCGACTTCTAGCACCCATATGATAAAAAGGGGTTGGGGCTTGCCATAAGGGCAATAGGGTTGGGAAAATCATATAGGTGCTAGGGCTTGACGTGACCAGCCGATTGATCGGAGGGGGCCTCTCCGACCGCCCGTCTAGCCTAAGATAGGGCCAAAGTGGAGTACTGCAAGTCATGAACTGCTCATCCACCTGGGTTCTATCCTTAAGCATCACGGGTCGCCACCCACGGCCAACAGGTGGCCCCATTGCAGAGGTGCAGTCGGTGCATTCTAACACCCCAGCCGACAGGGCGGTGTTGTATACTCTCTTTCCTTTCTTACTTCTATTCTTCTAGCGTCTCTTCTAGCGTCTGGACTTCGTCTTGGGGACTTCGTGTCTGGTCTTCCATTGGGGATTTCTCTTTATCAGAAGCCCTGTGACATTATTATTTGTTAGATAATAACACAAGACTTCGATTTAACTTATATCATATTTTATTCTGAAATCCCCACCAGACTACCTGCGCAGATTGAGTCGATTGCGTGCATAACACGACTTATCACCGTGGTGGTTCTGGCCGATCTGCTAAACAATTCTCTTTCTAATCTAAATCGGAAGAAGGTCTTCTCCACCGATTCTCACGGTATCCTCCGGAAGGATCAGTACTGAGGTCAAGCCTTGTCACTCATCCTTCAAGGCCGTGGGCTGCAACTTATAACAGCCATTTTGATTTCTACACTACTGTACATAAATGTTAGGAATCTAATAATTATGTAACACAACGATATGATAAGGTGATGCCTATTTTAAGCCACTTACAAGACGATCTCATAAGCGACGTTCTCTTGTGGGAGCCAACACATGGACATGCTAATGTGGGCGTAGCAATTATTCGGTGTAGCAATTGCTAATTCTTTTCACCTTGTATCTTTGCTTAGTAAGATTTTTTTTCTCTATCCCTGATAATATTTGTGTTTCTTCATATCATTTCTATATTTACTCTGATACTCAAGTTATAACATAACTTTAATTATTATTATTTTATTTATTTATTTATTTTTGGTTAAAGAGTTTCAAATGCTATAAAGTTGGATAATAAATAACACCTAATGCTATCCGTTACACTAATACTATTTCAAACACGATGATTCATAAATTCGCAATTTTGAATATTCTAATAATCCATACATCATTTTTCAAATACTTTAGACATTCTTACTTTAACTCTTTACCTACCAAATTTCTCCCACAACTGCACCACATTTTCTTGGTATTTTTTTTTTTTTTACCTATATGGGGTATTTCAATGTTCACTACTCAGATGAATTACGGGGTTCGTAGGGAGCTCTTATTCTCCCGGTAGTCGGCAATTATTCTAATAAAAGAAGACAAATAACACAATGGAAATTACACACATGTATTAAACAAAAGATACAAAATGCTGCAAATTTGATGGCATTTGCTACGAGACTTATCTTGAGAGGTGAAATTAACAGTTCATTGGGGAAGTGGCTCAAGAAAGGATTTCTACTAGCCGTCGTTTTGGAGTGCTGTTGAGACGTCTCTCTAGGTGAAATTAACAGTTCGTTGGCGAAGAGCGCTAGAAAAGGGATTCTACCCCGCTGGTTTTTGGAATGCTGTTAAAAAAACGCGTCCGTCTTGGTCGGTTCTCGTCCGATAAGTGTTGGGGTTTGGTTTTGCCGCCAACATACGATGTTGGCGATTCGCCCCCTAGCGCAAGAAAAGGTAATTCTACTATCGGTTTTCCGATACTACCAATTCACCTTAGAGCTAATTCTATTCAAATAAAGTCAAAACAAGGAAGTGAAACGCGAGAAATCTGCTAGCAGTGGTTTACTGTAGGATTGCAATGGTTGGGGAGCCGATGTGAGCGGTTTAAATTAAGCAAAGAGTTGAACGTAATCTTTGTTTTTTTAATAACTACATTTTCCGCTTTCCGCATCTTTTTTAATCCGTTTGTATTTTCTTTGTTTCTGTATAATATATATATATATATATATATATATATATATATATATATATATATATATATATATATATTTTATTAACACCTGCGACATTTTAGATATGTTCTTTTTGATCTATTCTCTCTTATGTTTTTCTTTTCTTTTTTGCTTTTTGTTGTTGATGTTGTTCTTTTTTTGGAGGGGGGGTGTTTTGTCTCTGCGCAAGACTATAAATATTAAAATAAAATTTGTTTAAATTTTGTACAAGTTTCTCTACAACAGCAATCTCCCAGCCATCATTGATCATTTTAAAGCATATTAAAAAATCTTATCTCTATCATATCAGTCCTTATCTGTGAATTTTTGGAAAAGATAAAGACAATTCTCATCTTCCAGCTGCTCTACTCTTCAGATTCTAACTCTGTAGACTTTTTAATACATATACCTGAAATCCACCTTTCAAATATCTTTCATTTCAAATGATAACGATAAGAGGATCTACACTAAAAAATAATAATAATCTTCATACAATGACTGCTATTTACACAGTAGCATTGCATCCAACAAAGCCTTCATCAGATGATGACTCTGGTTCAGGCATGGTTTCGGGGCCGAAGCATCATTACCACTAACCCAGGGCGCCCCAGCAGTATCTCAAGATACCACCAGACTTTCTCGGTTTGATGTTACAATATAGGACAGCCATATCCACGCTGATGCGGTTAGAGCTTTCTCCTGAATCTTTTTAAGTATTTCCTCTTGTCTGATGGAGAAAGTCCAAGTTTAGACAAAAATGCCGAGGCTGAGTTGGTAATAAATCCCCGGCATCCGACTTCAATGGGAAATACATTTGTTATCCATCCGTTTCTGACGCATTGTTCACGTAGGTCTTCATATTTTTACAACTTCCGCTGATGGGTCCAATCAAGATTTTCTTCAAATTGAACTGTCAATACAAAAAATAGGTATAATGCCATCTATACATATATAAAGGGCAGTTGTGTGTATGTAAGTTCTTCTGGATGAAACATCGAAAATAAAACAATTAACGACAAAGTAAATATATATACATATTCACTATCTCAGGAACTTGCTTTTAGTGCCAAAAATAGTGAAGATTTTATTCATTTTGGGAAGATTTAAAAAAATTAAAAATTTGTATCATAGAATGGAATATCATTAGCGTGTTATTTATTTTATCTATTTTTGGGCATGTCTTTTTTTTAAATATATCAATTGATTGATTGAATCATTTTAAATTATTTCTTATATTCAAAAAATTGTAAATCATTTAATTAAAATTATTCCCTTTGTTCTCATAAAATCAGTCCATTAATACTTTTTCTTGTCTTTTGTTGAATGCATTTCTTCGAGTTGCGTTACGCGACATGACATCTTCGCGTGTGCGGATCGCGACTCGTCTTTCAAAAATATAACGCTGAACAAATACAGTTACACAACAAAAGGATTTTATAAAGATTTTCATCTCCTGTCATCTTTAAAACATCCATCAATTTCTTCACCCCAAGACACATCCTGATGAAGGTTTAAAGAAACCGAAACGTTTAAACGTTGAGAAATAAATTCATCCTATTTTCGGAACACTTGATTTTTCAAATTTCTTAATATATAATATATATATATAATATATATATATATATATATATATATATATATATAGTGTTGTTTGGGAGTCTCCGTATGCTTCTAGTAAGTATATATATTTGAGATATATTTTTGTATCTGTATCCGTTTTTTCAGAAGTACTTATATCAGGTTCGGGCATTAGTGTGAAGCATTAAACTGCTATATTATAATAACTAGCAAATATATACACCCTCCGGGTGCAAGTATTTAAGTTTTAATGTAATAAAATATTGTATTAAATTAGAAAGGCTAATGAAACTAAATAAGAATGCAGATAAAAAGATTTGAAACGGGGGGGGGGTAATAATCGAAAAATAGAACAACTGAAACTTACACTTCCATCCACTCCCGTCTTTCATTGTTATTTTTTTCTAATTTAAGTATTTAGTTAAAAGAGGAAGTAAAGAATAAAATTACAGTTATTTCTTCTTGTTAATGGATTTCATTTAAGATTTATTGAAGAGATTTTTGCTTATATTCATTAAAAATAAAACAAAACAATTAGAAATCAATAGTACTAAACACGTATTTATTAAAATCACATTTTAAATATCAATATGCAAATTAGCCTTCCCGTTCACACTGTAAACCGCTATTTTGTTGTATTATATAAATATATTGCATGTTATTAATATGTGGATATGGTCAACAGCATTAATAATGTAAACAATTTTATTAATAATTGAGTTTTAAATAAAAATAAAATCATTGAGATTGTGATGTCAATAACAAAGGGAATTGTGACTTGAGTAGTAATATAGTTTCGGTTACAGACAGACAAACACACAATCTCCATTATAATAAGATGTAGCTATCATAATATATTCATTTGGGAATAAATATCAGAAAACCGAGTTTTCTGATATTTATTCCCAGATGAATATATTATGATAACTACATTATTATAATATAGCACCTTAATGCTTCACACTAATGCCCAAACCTGATATAAGTACTTCCGAAAAACGGATACAGATACAAAAATATATCTCGAATATATATATATATATATATATATATATATATATATATATATATATATATTATACCAACCCCTTCGCACGAGCAAGATGAGACAGAGGTCAATTTCTTAAGCGGAGTTTAACAGGCTTGAATTCAGAGTTTTCCTTCTCCTAGAATGGTTATCTAGTTATGGTTAAAGAGCCCAGGTTGCCCGGCTATTTACCCCTAGTAGGAGGGAGAATTGAATTCATACCTTTCCCAAGGTTATTAGCGCTATGTGGAATGCAAACAGTTTTGTCCAGGAATTGAACTTAGGTCGACGAGTCCATTTCCTACGGCTCTAAGCATTAGACCACGCCCCTGATTATATTTTTATATGCCTTTTACCCAGGCGAAAAAAAATCCCGACGTCTCACTAAGTCAGCTTTACATGGGAATTTTATGGGGCATCCAGTGGGGATCAAACTCGTGATAAGTAACAATATATATATATATATATATATATTATATATATATATATATATATATATAAGGTAATCCAAATGACTGGTAGTAAGAGATGATTCTATTTGGGATCTTCAAAATCTCACTGTATAACCATACTGTATGCTATTGTAGCTGCAAACATATATTCATAGAAGGATTTTTATAAATGCCTAGAAAGAGCTCAATGTATAATAATCAATAAATTAGATTATATACAAAGCAATATTTAACTTGCAAAGAAAGAAAAACTTAACAAACTGTCATTCCGTAATAATTTATTTCGACAAGAAACTCAAAAGATTTTAACATTTTTTTATTATTTATTTAAGAGCTCAGCCCCATCAGACGGGTTTATATATAAGGTCATTATAGTGACTTTCTAAATAAAATTGTTGTTTTAGTCAAATGACTTTATTAACAAATTAATAGATTAACCACCAACAAATCACACATATGTATAATTTATATTAAAATAAATAAATAAATAAATAAAATCCCTCATACTTTGAAAATTTAGAATTCCACAAAACTTCTCTCCGCGTCAAAATCTGTTCGCATGCGATATGACGTCAATAACCGTCTTTCTCGAACGTGAATTTTAAAAAAAGTTCTTTTTTCGAACATTTAAAAAATTCTCCGCTTTTTCCAACGAATTTCATTTCAAATAAGGATTTACTCTGATGAAGGTCGAATTTTCTTTGTGTGCGGAACATTTCTATATTTTTTCTATTATTATTATTTCATTTCATTTGCTTATTTAAAAATTATAATAGTTCGAATAATGTACACATGGATAACCTCCTGACAGAAATACGTGTAAGTAAAACTGATTAAAATATCCTATTTTATCCATTCTATACTTCCTGTCCTTTATTTCTTTTTTCAAAATACCGTCGGATTCACTTCCAGTTTCATTTTTCCCATATATATATATATATATATATATATATATATATATATAATATATTATATATTGTGAATAAAAAGGCCTTAAATACCATGGGTATCGTGGTTATGGACCATTTACACTCGTTGGTATCGAGTGGAAATGGTCCATAACCACGATACCCATGGCATTTAATGCCTTTTTATTCACAAATAACTTTGCTCTGTTTACAATAATTAAACATTGAGCTCTCACACGGAACCTGAACTCTACAACAAACTACTGGTAGAGAATTAGGACCAGCCTAGAAACACCTTGTACCAAGAAACTTGGTACCACACCAAAGTATATATATATATATATATATATATATATATATATATATTATATATATATATAATCCAAAAGTCCAGAGAAGAAATCTTCCTTACGACATAGGTTTTTTTTAAAAACAACTTGTCGCGCAGTTTGAGAGCTCATGTGTGCTCTTATTGTTAGAGTCACAGAGCAAATTTATATTTAAATAAATAACAAAAGACTTATAGATCTTGCATTATAGACTATTTCAGGGAGCTTAGACATAATCTCCCGACTCATCAGATGCGAATGTTGATTCGCATCTGATGAGTCGGGAGAATTAGACATTTTTGTCTAAGCTCCCTGAAATAGTCTATAATGCAAGATCTATAAGTCTTTTGTTATTTATTTAATATAATATATATATATATATATATATATATATATATATATATATATATTATATATATATAAATATGTGTGTGTATGTGTGTGTGTGTGTGTTGTGTGTGTGTGTATGTGTGTGTTTTGCGTCCAAATTATTTTCTTTTGATCCCACTTGTTTAGTGATTTTTTTCTTATTTCGGTCTCGGGGTGATAGAAATCATTTCAAATGCTATAAACCCAATGCTAGTATTTAAAAGATTAAAATCTTACATCCACTATAGATAAATAAACGCTGTAATATCGAAGAGGTAAATATATCGTTTTCACAGCCTTTCTTACAGTCACGCTACTTAACCTGCAAATCATTAATATTAAACTTAGCGTATGTTTTACGCCTAAAAACGCAACAGTCCATTTCACTGGATGTTGGGAGTTGACTGAAATTTACCAAATTTATCAAGGAAAGCCAAGTCAATAATAATTCCAGTGCATGTATATTTTGCAGACGTCCGTTCGCTGGGGAACACATTTACTTCCATCACGTAAATAAAAACATGGAGAGAGAGAGAAAAAGAAGAAGAAGGGCGTTTCCATCAATAAATCGCGTGAGGCAGTTTAACTCAAAACACAGTGAGGATTATTTTTTGAGGGGCCTCAAGAAGGTTCCATGTGGGGGTTGGGGATGATGAAGTTGTGTTTGCGTAAAAAGGCCAATTGCATTTTTTGGGGTGGATATCCACGCTTCAAATATTCTATGCGCTCTCGTGAAGCCAGGTAAGGCAGATTAGCATTTTTTTCTTCTTTTTTCTTTTTTTTTTTTCTTTCTTCTTTTTTGAATTTTTTTGATTTTCTATTTCTTAGATTGCAAATGTGTATGAAGCAGTTGATTGGTAGAAAGTGAATAGGCGGAAACGGGTGTATGTGTGGGTGTGTGTGTGGCGTAGAGGGGTTTAGATTTAGCGAAGGAATATGATGAAGGGTGTGGAATCGTAGCTGTTTACTTCAATGTGGCGTTCTCCTTAGAGCCAGGACCGAATACGAGAAATAGTTACGCATGGATGGTTTGGGTGGAAATTTATAAACTTTTAAAAACTTTTTTTAAAGCTTAATTCTTCTATTTTTATTTGTTGGATTTTTTTATTTTTTTCATTTAATTTTTTTTCTTCTTTTTAATGTTGCGTTTGACAGGGTGTTTTAAAGTAAAAAAAAAACAACAAAAAAACAAACAAACAAAAAAAACCGAAAACAGCAAGAAAATATTGCAAAACTCAATATGTTTAAACACAAATTTAGTATATCGAAAACGCCTCACTTTCCCACGCCTCCCCTCTCCCGTCTGTCTCTCTGTCTGTCTGTCTTCTTTCTCTTTCTCTTTCACACTCTTCTCTTTTCCTCTGAGTGATGCATGAGACCAATTCTATACCCCAGACCTTTCCTCTTCGGTTTCTTCCTCCTTCTCACAGTATATAGAAAACACCTCCCCCTTATATCTCATTATCATTCTCTCTCACTCATCCCTACTTTCCCTCCTTCTCTCCTCTTTCTCTCCCCTCTCTTCTCTCTCTCTCTCCCCTCTCTCTCTCACACACTTCTCACTTCTTTTTTTCCTGAATGATCTAGGAAAATGTTCCAGCCTCAAACTTTCCTCTTTTGTCACCTTCTCCTTATATCCTAAACACCCCCTCTCTCTCTTAATATATATCACTCTCTCTCCCTCATATCTCATTCTCATCCCCCTTCTCTCTCTCTCTGTCTCACCCTCTCTTTCATACACACACACACACACACACACACACACACACACACACACACACACACACTCCTCTTTTCCTCTGAGTTATGTATGATAAACTGTTCCACGCCTCAAATTTGTCGACCGGTTTCACCTCTTTCTCCTAGTATATGAAAAATACATCCTACACCCTCGCACTCTTCTTCTCTCCCTCCACTCTCTCTCTCTCTCTCTCTCTCTCTCTCTCTCTCTCTCTCTCTATTTATCTATCTATCTATCTATAATTATCTATCTCTTGTTTTTTCCGCTGAATGATCTAAAAGAAATGTTCCACGCCACAAATCTTTCCTCTTTGGTCTTTTCCTCTTCCTTATATCTCATATTCTCATCCTCTCTCTCTTTTTTTTTCTCTCTGAATCTTTCTGTCTCTCTTTGTCTCTCTTTGTCTCTCTTTTCTATCTCCCATTCTCTCTCACACACACACTTCTCTTTTCCACTGAGTGATGTATGAGACCTGTTCCATGCTTCAAACCTTTCTTCTTTAGTCTCCTACTTCTCCTCCTCCAACATTCCTCCTCCTCCAACCTTCCTCCTCCTCCTTGTATATAAAAATGCCTCTCCCACCTTAATATATCATTAACATATTCTCTCTTTTCTACTCTCTCTCCCTCTCTCTCCCTCTCTCCCTCTCTCACACACGCTCTTTTTCCCCTCCGAGTGATGTATGAGACCTGTTCTACGTCTCAACCTTTTCCTCTTCCTCTTTCTCATCATTCTAACTTACCACCACTAACAACCAAACGCAACCATCCGCATCTCTTCACCCCCCTCTCCCAGCCATTGCCAGCATCTGCAAGACCTTTTGTATCAGAGTTCATGGGTTTTTCTCATTGAACAACTAATATCTTTGCCAGCCGGTCAGAGGAACTCTTCGCGTCTCCACTGTTAATTGGTGTCTGTTTACAGCAATAGAAAATCAGCAAAATAAAAACAGCCAGCAAAATATTATGATGATTCTAGAATGAAATATACAGAAACGACAAACGTACATTTTTTCTCTTTCTTTAAATAATAGGCAAAAATTTACAGATTGTATTCAATGTTAAACATATGCATTGCATAAGACAACATGTAGATTATAGAGGAAAAAAAAAGAATCAGAAACAGTTTTGACATTTTTTAGATTTCAAAAGGGTTACGTATACACAAAAGCAAGTGATTCTAAGCTGGACCCTTTGTAACACTATTGTGTTATGGGTTGATTGGCGACCTATTAATTAATTACTAATTAATTAAAACTACCCTAATTATTAATTTTGGTGGTTTGTTAAAATTAAAAGTAAAAATAACAATAACAATAATAATTATAATAATAATAATGTTTATATTGGAGGTATATATTTATCTAAACGAAAAATCATCACGTAAGCATAAATTCTTTAGATTATGGAATTTAATATATATCATCGGAATTTCAAATTGTGCCATAATAAAATGATAATTTAATAAATAAGATTCCAGTTTTTGAAAAGTTTGTCAACAATTTCAAAAACTTAGATAAATAAAACAATGGTTGGCCTTGACTCCAAATGGAAAGATACAAGCTAGGCTGGCACAAGGCCATTTAGACACGTAGGCAATAGTATCGAGTGGCTGGCCAATCAGAGAGATATGTTAGGGGTGGGGAGGTCTGGATCCCATGAATAACAGACCGTCAGACAGAGATAGAAGAAGAAGAGACCGGAGACAGAGATAGAAGAAGAGACGGGACAGACCGAGACCATGGAGCTCGCCACAGCTCGGGGCCCTTGCCACTACTTTACCGATACACTCTGATGCCTTGCCACTCGGTACAAAATTGATAACATAGCCAAAAACTAGCTGTAGATCGCCAATCAGCAGATAAAGAAATCACCTCGCTCCTTTGTAAAATAAATGTATATAAGTTGTACATAAGCATAAAAAAGGGGTTGTGTTCAATTGTTTTGTTGATCCGTTGACAGCTTTTGGTTATTTAATCTTCTTTCAGCCGAGTTGGTAAAAGGAACGAAACCAGCTCTTTTTCAGCCTTCCTGTAAATCAACAGACAACATAAGAACGGCAGGTTGGAACGGGCAGTTTCGACGACTGTAATACTGTGCCGGAGCATCGTTCTCATACAATACATACATGTTTACATAGATAACATGGCAATAGCATAATCTTTACAGATCATTGCCGTCCCTCACAATCCCACAACTCCACCACCAGAACCCTTCCTTGCATGAGCCCTCAAATGACTCATCAAACCATCTGCAGATCTACAAAGTTTGACGCAAATATCACATTAAAAAGACTTCTTCCCCGTTGAATGAGATGATTCAGATGAGTCAAATGATAAAATTTGATGCTTATGCACCACCATATGTCTCTTAAGACCAGAAGCCGACTTACAGACCTTGCCACATATAGCACAAGACACATTATTTACTCTTGGAATCTGCATGGATTGACCCAGGTGAGATTTCCTATGATTGACATAGCCAGCCCTCGAAAGCAAAACTCGACCACATTTCAGACACTTCCAACCCTCCATGTTCTCTCCAATATGACAGGTGTAACCCTTTCGAAGTTGACGCTTTAGGTTTTCATGCACGATTCTTTCACTCTCATAACTAGTACATAGATAACATACATACATACATACATTGAGACAGTGCCCCAGTATATAATATTATACCTTTTTTCATATCGAAATATAAAAATTGGTACAGATGATGTTCAGCTCTCAAGGCGCAATAATTGAGGAATTATATACAGAGCTCATAAGCGACGTTCATAAGCGACGTTCTCCTGTGGAAGCCAACACATGGACATGCTAACGTAGGACGCCCACTAAGAACCTACATTGACCAACTATGCGAGGATTCTGGATGCTGCGCTGATGACCTCCCAGGGGCAATGAGTGATAGGGAAGGTTGGCGAGAGATGGTATGGATATCCGTGCTGCTTCCGCGACATGATCATGATGATATACAGAGCAATATATTTAGCAGAGAAAATGCTTACTGTTAATATGACCGATATTTAAACCCATCCATTCATATATATATATATATATATATATATATATATATATGTGTGTGTGTGTGTGTATGTTATATATATATATATATATATATATATATATATATATATATATATATATATATATTATATATAATATTGGAATGAATCCGACAGAATGTGGTGAAGATATGTGAAGAACAAAACTCAGACAAAAGTGTGTAGGATATATTTCGCTAGAGCTTTGAGCTCGGCATCATCAGTCGTTTTAATAAATTATCAGGTTAACATACAAGTGCTTTATAGAAGGGGTACTGTGGCGGGAGGAGGTGGAGAGGAGAGGAGATCAAGTGGGTGGGTAAGCGTTAGTGAGGAGGGATTTTGAATAGTCAAGTAGGAATCATTAGAGAGGAAGAGAAGGAAATCAGAAGGGGATATATATATATGATGTGCCGAGAGGGAAGGGTCGGGATTCGATCAACCCCGACTGGTCCCCTAGGCGAGGAAATCCGTTGTTGAAAGACCAGAAATTTCCAATGATCCCAAGGATATAACAACGCTGATGAGTTCCCCCTCAATCATCTTATAGATGTATTTTACAAATATATATATATATATATACGCAGAAATAACCTACTCCAGTTTCACCATGAGGATCTTCAGGGAAATCCACTCTACTTACGTATTGAGCACTTAATATTTGTTATAACGCTGACTTATCCAGGTAAAACTTGTACCAACCAAATATGGAGACCAACCCAATATTTTCATCGGTAAGTCCTTCCTTCATATATACATATATATATATATATATATATAGAGAGAGAGAGAGAGAGAGAGAGGGAGAAAGACAGACAGACATAGATTGGCTCTCATCTCAAGCCCTAGCACCTATATGACTGTCCAACCTCTATTAGTCTCGTATCAAACCCCTAACCGTTTATATCATACAATATATGTACAAAAATATCAAGATTTTTTGTACTTTTTGACACACCTTGTATTCTGGAAAAATTAACGTTCCATTCATTGTTCATTTCCATCTTGGTAAATACAGCTTCAAACTCGACACTTTTATGACACATCTTGTATTCTGAAAAAAACAACTAATGTACCATTCATTCTTAATTTCTATCTTGGTAAATACAGCTTCAATGTCGATATTTTTCTGATACGCCTTGTATATGCGCTAGATGACTGGTGTAGCATCTTAGTTGTCTGGATATGACGTTAAACTCAATCTCGTGATGAGATTCATATTCTGTTTCTCTAGGCAGTTTGGAATACTACTTCATTACCATTACTCTCAAATTCATCTTGACCTAAAGTGGTAATACCTGTTAGAGTCCCATCTATAGGTTGAATAGATAAACACGAGTTTTAAAAAAATGTGTTTTAAAAATGAGTTAAGGAAACAAGAATGAATAAAACAAAAACGTCTTCGGTATGAAATAACCTAACACGGCTTGACATGCCATAAAAACCGACCAACCAACTAACAATCTAAACTCTAAACTTTAGGTTTATCATCTCTTAACCCATTTATCAACATGTCTCGTTAAAATGGACTTCTTTATCTGACACTCTCTAATGTATATATATATATATATATATATTATATCTTATTATAATGGAGATTGTGGGTTTGTCTGTCTGTAACCGAAACTATATTACTATACAAGTCACAATTCCCTGTGTTATTTACACACATTCTCCATGATTTTATTTTCTATTTAAACCTCACTTATTAGTAAAATTGTTTTACATCATTAAGACTGTTAACAATATCTACATACTAATAACATGCAATTATATTTATATATTCAACGAAATAGCGGTTTACAGTGTGAATGGGAAGGCTAATTTGCATATTGATAATAAAAAAATGATTTTAATAAATATATGCTTAGTATTATTGATTTCTAATTGTTTGGTTTTATCTTAATAAATATGAGCAAAAATCTCGGGGATAAATCTTAACAGAAATCTATTAACATAAAGAAATAACTGTAATTTTATTCTTTTCTTCCTATTTTAACTAAATAGTTAAATTAGGGAAATTTACCACTGAAAGACGGGAGTAAGGGAAAATGGTGGAACAGTTAGTTTCAAAGTTGTTCTATTTTCCGATTATACCCCCTCTGTTCCAAATATTTTTATCTGAATTCTTATTCAGTTTCATTAGCCTTTCTAATTTAACATGATATTTTATTATATTAAAACTTAAATACTTGCACCCGGAGGGTGCATATATTTGCTAGTATATATAAAGTGTTGTTCTGGTTCCAACGGGAGAAAATTCAATATTTTATAAAAAGGAAGGTCCGCAAAATGTATTTTGTTCTCAGAAAAATTTTTTTATTCTTTTTGTTTTACATGTGCAACACGTGTTTCAGATCTTCTGGTATCTTCTTCAGGCTTTGGTTGATAATATGAAAATGAATTCTTACATGCATGTGTATATATATACATACACATGAGTATTTCACCCTCTCTTTCTCTTTTTATGGGGGTGGAATGGAATTTCATTTTTAACATTAGTCTTTTAAACAGGTGCTTTTGTTTTTGGGTGGTTTACCAATAAAGTCATTAGCTGAATTTTTATAGCTTTTTTTTATATCCCATCCGCAAGGGAGGGATGTGACACAAGGTCTCTTACTTAAGCGGAGTTTAACAGGTCTGTATTCAAAGTTTTCCATTTCCTAGACTAGGTACTTATCGGAAGTTACAGAACCTATTATACACTTCTATTCATCCATACCTGGAGGGAGAGTAGTTGGGAGCTTACCTTTCCCAAGGGTATTAGTGCTATGTGAAATGCAAGCTTTGTCCATGAATTGAACTCTGGTCGACGAATCCTTTCCCCACGTCTCTATCCATTACATCATTTGGATCAAGTTTTCAATATGCACGCCAAATAACCAACTTTATGAAAGGTTCACATTTTAACTCGTCACCGTAACTTCCGCAACAATGATTTTATCAGAAGTTTATGGAGATATTGAAATTAAATTAAATCAAATAGATAAATGGTTGGTACACAGAGTCAAATTAAAATTCAATAGAAAAATATTTTTTTAAATAAATATTTTTTTTTAATCACAATAACATTGTGAATATTTTTCTACACTTACTTAAGTTTAAAAAGATACGAAAGACGTTTTTATACAAAAATATTTTTCTTTACTTAATTAGAAAAAAATGCAATTATGTTTATTCAAATAGAAATACAGTTTTTATTTACAAAATATTTTTTGTTTATTTAAATAAAAGGATGTTGTTCAGAAATAGTATCATACAATTTGTTTTCGTCAGATGCAATACAAGTTCAAAAAATCGTCTGTTCGTTTATCTTGAAATATTTGAAAGCGAAACTTGCCGGTGACGAGTTAAAATATGAACCTTTCATTAACTTGATAATTGGGGGTGCCTATTGGAGATTTAACCCCATCATTTACTATGACCCTAACCATTACACAATTTCTTATGACCCTAATCAGTTCACCGTTTTCTATGACCCTAAGCATTACACTCTCTAATATAGGTTCCACAATGTTGTGTAGAGCCAGCAGCAATTTCTATTTTCTTTTGTAGCAAGCTTCATCTGTTTGTGTCATGTGACGCTAATTACAAAATTAAATTTAGGTTAATGTCATAATTACCATAACAGATATTTCTTATGTGCTGTCATCTCTATCAACTCAAACGACTTATTAACCAAGTTTTTTTTTTGTCGTTCTAAAAAATGTTAATTATCTAAAGCAACTAATAAATTTAAAAATCTTTCTTCGACAATGTTAGAAGGAGTATTCCTGGCAAGACAGATTTCCTGTCATCATTCTCCGTTTGAAAGAGGCAATCTTAAAAGCCGTCTCTTTCTGGGAGCTTCGTTTATTTTAACACGAGGTCAGAAATATGGAACATTCAGTGAGATTAATGGCAATGAAGTAATACTCAAACACCAGAGCTCTAGAATAAGATCCTTATCACTAGGTTCAGTTTAGAATAATTCGAAGGACACCAAAACCCTCAGCCATTGCCTTCTAGCGCATATTAAAGGGTTGGTTTCCTATAAGATCAATATGGTTGGATAATCATATAGTTGCTAAGGGCTTTACATGACTCACTAGCAATATCCGGCTAGTCTCTTTCACAGATAGGAATAGAAGTAGTAATTTAGTAAGTTTAGTTTATTTTTGGCAAAAGCTAGATATATGGGCACTCAATGAGAATCGAACTCACCAACAATACCTCGGTAGTATTGCTCATAGATAGAAAGAGAAGTAGTAGTTATTCGCTTAGATTTTTTTTTACTCAAGGCCAGATATATGAAACACACATTGAAACTCAATGTCTGATTTATTTTACCGACACCTCAACTTGTCTTGGATTACTTTAGACCTAGCTGTTAAGGAATCGGTTATTTGTACATCTTTTTCGGGGCGCGTGGTCAAATGGTTAGATTCGTAGAAAATGGACTCGTTGACCCGAGTTCAATTTCACGTCGAAGCTGTTTGCATTTCTCATGGCGCTATTATCTTTAGGAAAGGTATGAATCCAATTCTCCCTCCAGCTATGGGTAAATAGCAGGGAAGACTGGGCTATTTAACCATGGTTGGGTAACCAGTCTAGGAGAAGGAAAACTCTGAATTCAAACCTGCTAAACTCCGCTTAAGAAATTGACCTTGTGTCGCATCCTGCTCGTGCGGAGGGGTGGGTAAATATACATTTGTACGTCTTTTAAAAAGGGAGACCCCCCCCCCCCCAGTATGCCCAATATGCAAAGTACAGCTCACTATCAAACACATCCTCCTAAACTGTAACAGTCTCAGACAAACCCGCACCAAATATTATCAGACAAAAAAATCTAAAAGACATCTTTAAAATACAAACCCAGAAGACATTATAATTTTTCTAAAGAAAAAGCAACGTTTTCAACAAGATCTAAGAAAACATAAACGAATACCTCCATAAAACGATTACTTTAAAATCCATATGTAAAAACATTCTTTATAACATTTTCTGGCATTGAATAACCCACAGAGAGTGATATGCCGTTAGAAAAACCTCAAACTCAAACATTTTGTGTATTTGTAACATAAGATTCTTTTTTTTCTCAGACAAATAGGAATTGGGGGTGCGTCGTATAATCTTTATAATCATGTCAATGGGCACGATGACACGAGATAAAATCCAGAACAAGGCTGTTTGCATTTTATGTAACAGTAATGCTCTCGAGAATGGTATGTATTCATTTTTTTCTTCCTTCAGTTATGGGTAAATAGTGGGGCAGAATGGACTCTTTAATGTTGGCACTGGTATAGAAGAAGGAAAATTCTGAATTAAAATTGCAAAACTCTGCTTAAGAAATTGACCCTATGTTTCATCCTCTTTACTGGCAACTTCTCGTCAGAGCAACACAGGTGCGTTGCCCTGACGATAAGTGCTAGTAAGCTGCTTTGAAACCAATGATAACAATCGCCTTTCAAATGTATTGAATACTATAACGCACACACACACACACACACACACACACAATATATATATATATATATATATATATATATAATAGGGTAAACTATAGACACGTGTTTCGAGGTATCACCTCTCATCAGTATAGTTATACGATTTTTAGCAGCTGCCTCTGGCTGGGTTCGAGACCCGAACGAACTTACGCTCGCCAAGCCTTTTACCCACACATCCACAGTCAGTCGCCAAGTATAGCAGGCTATTTAATCGCTATATTTCTAAGGGGAAATGACCTTCACCTAGAGTTCTCAAACTTTGTAAACAAAGTGAGATTTGGCTGAGCCGAATACGGTGAATCTGCAATTATATACCTCCTAAATAGAGTGCTCTACCGAAATTGGGAGCGTATAATAGGGTAAACTATAGACACGTGTTTCGAGGTATCACCTCTCATCAGTATAGTTATACGATTTTTAGCAGCTGCCTCTGGCTGGGTTATATATATATATATATATATATATATATATATATATATATATATATAAAGTAAAGTAAGACATGAAAGCCAATTTTGTGGAGTGTTCATATATTACATATCTATTATGATGTTTTGTCTGGTATGGGCATCATCATATAATGATTTTGAAAAATATTATGGTACGATGCATCTGTCTGTGCCGTTACCATGGCAATATAATTAATAACACTAATATTTATGAAACTTTAAGGTGGGAACGAAAAACTGTCCGAAATTGTAATCGTAGCCGTTATTTAAGCAATGATTTAAAAATATTATTTTGTTATGTAAGATCAATCACCTGGTCACGTCAAGCCCTAGAATCTTTGTGATTACCATAACCCTATTGCCCTTATGTCAAGTCCCAATCCTTTTTTATCATATAGGTGCTAGAAGGCAGTGGCTGAGGGTTTTCATGTCCTGGGAATGACGTTAGACTCAATCTGATTGTGAGGTTTCAGTTTTGGAGGTTTGGGGAATGTGGAGTACCCCTTCACCACCATTGCTCCCTGTCCACTCTGACCCGGAGTGATAGTAGCTGTTAGGGTCCCATCTATGGGTTAAATAGAAAAATGTATTTATGAAAAGAATTGAATATCCATTAATAAATTTATTTAAAAACTTTATCGGTATTAAATGACCCGCTGAGGTTGATCTGCCGTAAAACAAAACAAACCAAACCAAATTTTGTATGTGAAATGTAATATTGTAAGTAAGAAAGTATAATCAAATATTACATTAAATGTATAAATATTAAGTTAAGTTTTTTGTTATTTTCACCCGAGTCAATCTATGTGTTATATGTTTTAATCTTTATTCCACAAATGCAAGTTATTTATTTTGTGATCAGATTTTATATTAAGTCAGAACAAGAATTCTCTTGCTAGGATCCTCAGCCGCATTTAAGGAGTGAAACCAGTACGTGCTGATATGATGACGTCTCTAGCTTCACTGACTAAGCTAACTAAACTTATTTCTCACCGTTTCCCGGCGGCGGGAAATTGGGGCTGACTTGATGTCACTCAGCGTCAATTTATCTAACCACCTCCGATTTTTAATTCAAAATCTATTTCTACACAAACAGTCTAAATATCGACGGTACATATTGTTGAGATTTTTTTTTATATAAGGCATGTGTTAAAAGCCCACTTCTACTTATAGACTCGGCAATAACCATGTGATCTCTCTTGGCCAATCACTGGCAGTACTCTGCTGCTGATATAATACTTATACCGGCAGTACTGGCCATAACTACTCATAACTACTTTGACTTTTGGACGACGGACATAGGATTAAATCACTGGACCTTTAACAATACGCAGGATAGGACCTATTCGCTTACCAAAGGATTCCATAACTCAGGACTTACTTACTTTAAGCCCTTTCAACTGACCAAGGATGGCATTTAAAAACTTAACACTTATAAATATACAACATTCCTATCATTCTACATTTTAAATTCATAACTAATTATTAATTTCTTCTTATTTGCTTATCAATATCTAGCAGAGAGCTGACAAATAATCAAACACTGGGAAATACCAAGACCTAGCCAGAGAACTGACAAAGCGAGGGGTATCAATAATAGTTTCAAACATTAGAACAATCAGCAAATAACCTTGAAAATAGATGTGTCACTTTATTTTTGTCATGTTTCCGTATGCGGCTCTTCCTATCTCAAATGAAAAAAACAGAATAGAAATGTCTTTGAAAATAATATTGGGTAATAGAAAACACACCGAAAAGCAGCTGTTTTGCGTTCTTTGTTGTTTTTTGTTTTTTCGTTTTTTTCTTTTTAAAAAAAAGTTCTACTCGGATAATTAATTCAAAATGTTTTTTTTCCGTTATATACGGAATCCGGAGAGAAATTCATTTTTCATTCCCACAGCGTTTAGCATTTGCTAACTGAAATCAACATATTTCCCTATGCTGCATCTCATCATTATGGAGATTTGGTGTCTGTCTGTATGTAACTGAAACTACGTCACTGCTTTCGTCACTATACTCTCAGTAATTGCGTAAGTTTATCAATGAGTATTTATTTATGGTCAAAATCATTAATACATAGACAAATATTTCCTACAAACGATGTATCTATGAAATGAGTTAGATTTGCTTCAAAATAGCACATGTTATTAAGTGAGTTTAGAATCCTGCTATGTGTCATATATATCACTAAGAAGTATATCAATGAGTATTTAATCTATAATCATTGTAAAAAGTCATTATTACATGGGAATATAAATAATCTATTAACAATAATCTCTATGAAATCTGAATTAGATTTACCTAGAACAGCCGATGTTGTCCCTAAGCTACATCTTATTATAATGGAGATTCGGTGTCTGTCTGTTTGTCTGTCTGTAACCAAAATAACCTCACTGCTTTCAGCCTATCCTCTCCGTAATTGCGTTAGTTTATCAATGAGTATTTAATTTAGAGTCAAAATCATTAATACATAGAATAAATATTATTTATTAACGATGTCTCAGTGAAAATCTGGTTTAGATTTGTTTCAAAACAGTCCGTGTTATTAGTGTGTTTAAATTCCCGCAATGTGTCTTATATATCACTAAGGAATAAAGGTTTACATAATATATGGTGTGATTAATTTGCATACTGATTTTAACAAAACCGGGTTGAATAAATAATGACTTGATGTTATTGATCCCTAATTCTTTTGTTTTATTCTCCAACGTATTGAAATTAATCCTATAAAAGATTTTATATAGAAACCAATTAACATATAATCAAAATAAGTGCAATATTATTGAACTATTTGTTGGAATAATATTGACATATGTGTACTGTGGCCCACCACTTGAACTTATAGACTCTGTGTGTTTTAATCGATCAAAATGAAACGATACAAAGAAGGAAAAAAGAAGAGTGTGTGCGTTTGTGTGTGTGTGTGTTGTGAGAGAGAGAGAGAGAGAGAGAGAGAGAGAGAGAGAGAGAGAGAGAGAGAGAGAGAAACAGACAGACAGACAGACAGACAGAGAATTATACTTTTACATATTGAACTATTATGCAATAGGTCTTAAGTAAACATATCAAACGTTGTAATAATTAAATTACCATACTGTGGTTTAAGTACAGGTCCTGCTAGTTATTATTATTATTATTATATTATTATTATTATTATTATTATTACTCCTTTTGAGTTTTCACATCAGTGTTAGCTGATGGTCTTTCACTGGAGTCTGAGTGACTGCAAGTCTCCTCAGGTCTCCAGGACTCTTCTGAGTATTCTGGCAGATTACAGCAGTGCAGTGTTCGGAATGGTTTCAATCCTTCCTCTGATATCCAAACTTTCCAAACCCTTTTCCAATCCTTTTGGGACTGTTCCAAGTGCACCAACCACAATTGGTATCACTTTCACTTTCATATTACATAACTTTTTCAGTTCTCTGGCAAGGTCCAGATATTTGTCTATTTTTTTCATTTTCCTTTAACTTCACCCTGTGATCTGCTGGCACTGCAAAATCCACCAGTTGACAAGTTCTTTCTTTTTTGTTTATCAATACTAGTCTGGCCTTCTTGCTGGATAAGGTGATCCGTTTTATCTCAAAGTCCCAGAGAATTTTGTGCGTTTTGTTCTCAAGAACAGATTCTGGTTTATGCATATACCATTTTGTTGTGTGGTCAAAATTTAATTTCTTGCATAATTCCCAGTGGATCACCTTCCCAACCCAGTCGTGTCTAGCTTTGTATTCTCGTTGTGCTAGTTTGCTACATTCGCAGAGTATATGGTTAACAGTCTCATCTCTATTACCGCAAAGTCTACACTTACTATTCTGTTGGGTCTTATCAATTTTCGCTTTGATGTAGTTTGTCCTTATGGCATTATTTTGTGCAGCAATTATAAGTGATTCTGTTTCTCTTTTGAGGTTTCCCTTTCTTAACCATATCCAAGTCTTTTCATGTGCAACCTCTTCTATTTGTCGTTTGAAGCGTCCGTATAATTGTTTTTCTTCCCATTTTTGTTTTCTAGTCTTTGTTTATTATCATTATTATTATTATTATTATTATTATTATTATTATTATTATTATTATTATGTGAGTTTTAGCTGATGGTATTTCCCTGGAGTCTGAGTAGCAACAAGTCTCCTCATGTTTCCAGGACTCTTCTGAGTATTCTAACCGATTACAGAAATGCAGTAGTCTGGATGGTTTCAATTCTTCCTCTGATTCCCAGTTCCTATTTTTACCAAGGTTTTTTGGGACCGTTCCAAGTGCACCAACTATAACTGGTATCACTTCACCCTCACTTTTATTCTTATAATATTGCCCATAAATAAGTAAAGCTCTTAGATTTTTCATAATTAAAACCCTAAGAATTTTTCATAATCAATTACGGTAATTTACTCCGAAATTATAGAAACCGACATTTAATTATTTTTGAGGAACGTTATACAATCAAAACGGATATTATCATTAAGTATTATTTATTACCTAACAGTACAATATTGAAACACTGTAATAAAAAAATCAAATTATATCTTATTATAATGGAGATTGTGTGTTTGTCTGTCTGAAGCCGAAACTAAATCACTACTCAAGTCACAATTCCCTTAGTTATTGACGTCACATTCACCATGAATTTATTTTTATTTAAACCTCAGTTATTGATAAAATTGCTATACCTTATTAATACTTTTGACTTTATCTACATTCTAATAACATACAATTGTATTTATATATGCAACAAAATAGCGGGTTACAGTGTGAACAGGAAAGCTAATTTGCATATTGATATTAAAAGTTTAATTTTATTAAATATGCGCTTGGTATTATTGATTTCTAATTGTTTTTTTTTTCTTAATGAATATGAGCAAAAAACTCATAAATCTTAAAAGAAATCCTTTAATATAAAGAAATAACAGTAATTTATTCTTTACTTCCTAATTTAACTAAAATAGTTAAATTAGGAAAATTCAGCAATAAAAGGAGGGAGTGATGAAAAATGATGGAAGACTTAATTTCAAAGTTGTTCTATTCTTCGATTATACCCCCTCTGTTTCAAATCATTTTATTTGGATTTTTATTTAGTTTCAAAAGTATTTCAAATTTAACATATTTCATTACATTAAAATTCAAATACTTGCACCCGGAGGGTGCATATATTTGCTAGTAAAAGTAATGTACTTACTTTTAGATTGCCTCCCCTATTCATATAGTTTTAAAGTTTAAGGGCTGTATTCATGTACGGTTGACACTAACGATATTTGAATAGCGTGGACACAGATGTCAAGAGTTCTTAGCGATTTGTGTCCACATTTTATATTTACGAATGTTCAATCAATATGTTACTCCCATATTTTCCTCCCATAGGACTGTGTGAAAAAAAAAATATCTTAAGAAACTAATACACCAAAAATGTGAATATGAATGTAAGTAATTCCATTAATTCGAGGCATAAATTAACACTAGATGGGTTGTCATGCCTTTAAAACCGATGAGTCAATACATCAATCAAGAATAATCGACATCACAGTCTTGGAAGACCATAGATTTCTGATGCTCTAAAGTAATGTTCTAGTGCAGCACCTTCTGTGACTGAAGGCCAATGTTTGAAAAACAGTTTGAAAACTACAGATGTTGCATGTGAAGGCCAGTACTGAGGATGCTGATTGTGTACCAGTGCTCAGTTGCTGTTGTTTTCTCTTTCACGATTCGAAAATTATATCCAAATTTGATGCTATATTTGATAAATAGGGTGAAAATAGAATCAGCCAACATTTACCTTTAGCTATTCAAAAAAGATCAAGTAGCACGAATCAAAACGCTGACTCTGCCATTGATCAATATCTATTGGCTAACCCGGATTGTTCCAAGTCAGTTCACTATACGAGTTGACGAGCGTTCAGAATTTCAGCTCTGTGTCCTGGAGGCAATATACATGACACTAGCAGCGGCTACCCGGTGTCGCCTGGGTAGAGGGAGATTTTTTAAAATTAGTCCCGCAGATCCATTATTACTGAATCGTGAGTTGAATCCTCGTGGGATGCCCCATTTAAATCCCTATGTAAAAAAATAGACCTTGCATTGATCCAGCTACTCTAAAAGGAAATGTTAATGTCTACTATCGAAAATATTAGATGAAAAAAAAATCCATGCTGTTATCATTTGAATTTTATTTTTTAATTATCTTCACGAATATAAATCAAATTTCTATTATTTTTGCTCAAAAACCAATGGTGATATTTAATGTGTATATATATTTAATTTGTCGTTAATTGTTTTATTTACAAAGTTTCACAACTGCCCTTTATATATGTATAGAGAGATGGCTCCAAGTTTTGGCGAGAGATTATCATGGATATCGGGCTACTTGCACAACATGATGATGATTATGATTATGATAATGATGTTGATGATGATAATGATGATGATGATGATCCCTCTGTAGGTGATTCAGTTAGCCAGTTCTAAGCCTGGTGCTAGGAAGTGAACAACTGGAAGAGATATAAGTTAAGTCAGAGTAGCCTATTGTCGATATCAGCCGGACAAGAGGAAGTCTATACTCTTTTCACTACCGCTAAACCGGGGAGCTTTTTTTTGCTAAGGTGGAGCGCCACACCTAAAGACATATATAATGTTTTTTGTTCAATCAACAACTATAACGTCCGTTTTGTTTTATCTTAGCATTTTTACTTGTTTCTATGTTGGAGTATTTTGTGATATAAGGTGTGCTGTAATCCACCACTTAAACTTATAGACTCAGCGAGGTCATTTGGTTTAAACTTCAGCCAATCAACAGTTCGAATACGTGGTTAGTTAACTATTTAATCGCTGATATTGACAGCCGTTCATTTGCACGTTATTCGACATTGACGAACGGACCTCTGCAACGAGAGACTTTGCCGAACGCAAATATTTTACCCAACACTAAGGGACACCAAGGAACAACCAAATGATCATACCCAACACTAGGGGACACCGAGAAACAACCAAAGGTTTCTTCACTAAGGATCGCGCTCTGTTTAACACAAGAGATCTCCATTGGGAAGTGCTCTTGGCTTGAAGCCTAAGGATGGCCACAAAAATCGTAACATTCTAGACAATCTGTTTCTTCAAAAACAATTTCCCTATTTCATTTCCAAGCCGCTTTGTTTCGCTATTTTGGGTGATCCAACCGGTTGGCGACCCTATTCTCCGACGATATATCGATATTAATCAATGAACTGGCACGAAAATCAACATCCTAAAACGGCACTGGCACCGCATTGTCCGCTCATCGATCGCATTCTTCATCTTTGATGTTTATTCATGAATTTGACCAACGTGAAAATTGGCGCGAAAACTAACACTCATTTCCCGAGTCGATGATTAGTGCCGCCATTGTTTTACTTCTTTAAGTAGTCGTGAAATTGTCCTTTCTCTCTTTCTTTTTGTTTACTAAGCTTAGAAAATCAGAAGGAAATATTTCAATACAAATAATATGAGGAATCTGTTTGATAATACTGACAGGGATGACATTTTGTATTTCTTGGGAAGAGTAGAAATGTGTCGAAAATTGTGAATCGGATATGATATAAAGTAAATAAGTAAAGTAGACGAAAGGGTCTATTGTCAGCAACAGCCGAACAGCGAGGGAGTCTATCCACTTTTCATTAGCGCTAGACCAGGGAGATTGTTTTTGCGTCTGAAGTAGAGCGCTACACCTACCATCAGCTCCCTACTTTACCGCACAGGTCCAAGCCGCGTTAGTCATACGCTGAGTGGGTGTTTGTGTGTGTGTGTGTGTGTGTGTGCCTGTTGAATAGTGTCTGATTATCATTCCAGGTTTGGCTCACCCTCTAAGCATTAACCTGTTTGTTTATTTACACAAACACACACATACCCCCCCCATACACAAAGAGAATTTGGAAGACATGAGACACAAAACCAAATAGACAGGCACGAGCAACAGCTTCAGTTTCGGAGATCTTCTGTAGAAGAGATTTTTATCTTAGTTTTGAGAATGAAAAAATTACAGGTTATCAAACAACACCAGAGTTACCCTATTTTTCTTTATACTTGCACTGTGATAGCCTTCAGAACCAACCACCAAACCATATACAAAATTATATTATCTATTATATTTTAAGGTTTTACTTTGTTTATTTTTTACTTTGGTTATTTGATTAATAGCAGTAATAATAATTTTTTTATATCATATTTTTTTACTATTTTTATATATATTTTTATATTTATATTTTTGTTTCATATGTTCTTTATGCATTTTATATATATATATATATTTTCTAATATATATTTTTTATATATAATTTTTTTTTTTTATACAAAAATTTTTTTATATATAATCTTTTAATATATTTCTTTATAATATTCTTATACTTTTTATTTTTTATATATTATAATTTTTTTATTTTATCCTTACTCTATACTTTTTCAGACTCATTCAAAAGTTTAATTCATAGTTTAATTTTGTCTGATATACCATTCCCCCGAAGAAACTAAACCTTAAAAAGTAACCTTTTTTTTTCTTGTTTGACTTCCTGTCGCCATGGTGACAGTCTTACAAAGTATACATTTGTAAAAATAATTTTTTTAAAATTTTTGAGAAGTAAATTTTTCCGTTATGCAATTCAAAATATTTTTTGATTTACCATCTGATGAGACGAAATTTTTTTTGGGGGGCTATATTAAATCAACTTTGATTTATAAAGGCCCCAATTTTGTCGAAATAAATTTATTATGGAATAACGGTGTTGAGTTTTTCCTTCCTTTCAATGATATATATATATATATATATATATATATATATATATATATATATATAAGTCATCCACAGACACGTGTTTTGGCGTTTCATGCCTCTTCAGTGGGCTAGACACAACAACTATCCTTGGCTAAGGTCGAACTCAAACTCATTGTTTGCTAGCCTGATATCTTATCCCCTCGGCCACTGACAGCTGTAGCGGGACTGGTGTTTTTAAACTATTAAATACATACATTTGTTTATGTATTTTACGGTCACAGAGAGATCAAGTTTCCGAGGAAACGATCATTGCTTATCTGCTAAGTAGTGAAAGTTAATTTAAATTACCAATTAGAAAGCTCATACCAAATTTATGGGAGCATATATTAATCACTCATCTACAGACACGTGTTTCAGCGTTTCACGCCTCTTCAGTGTGGCTAGACACAACAACTATCCTTGGTTAGGGTCGAACTCAGACTGACTGTTTGCCAGCCTGATATCTTATCCTTTGTATATATATATATATATATATATATATTATAAAATGGGTACAAGAGATAACCTACTCGAGTTTCACCATAAGGATCTTCAGGGTTAAATCCACTGAATTAATCGAGACACCGATTAATAGCAGTCGATTTCACGAGTGTGTTCATTGCAATTAACACACACGTGAAATCGACTGCTATTAATCTGTGTCTCTATTAATTCAGTGGATTCAACCCTGAAGATCCTTATGGGGAAACTCGAGTAGGTTATCCCTTGTACCCATTTTATAATAAATTTGCTCTACTTAGTATTGAGCACTTTGTATTTGTTATATCGCTGACTTACCCCTCTGAATTCCACACTTACTAACCATCGCGAGCAAATTCACCGGTAAGTCAACATTTCCTTTATATATATATATATAAAATACGTAAAAACAACAAATAAATAAATGGAACAACAACATTGTAAAGAAAAGCTATATTTTTAATTTTTCAGAAAAAGAATTAATGAATAGAAAACTAAACAAAGACTCAAGTTTTATGTTACTGATAAAAGAATAGTTCAGGATTCCGATGATTCCGGGTTTTTCACTCTCCCTTTCTCTCTCCATTGGAATTACCTTGTGTTTTCTTTATAGTTGATTTGCAAAAGTTCCAAAATCAGCGATTATCAGATGAATTTTTGTTAATTCTAAGGAATTACCTGCAAAAAGAAAAAGACCAAAATATTATTTTCAGATTTTACAATATTCACCAAACAAGCAACCAATGTAAAACTTTTTTAAAAATAATTTTCTTTATGTGTTGGCACCCTTCCGTCTACGAGAGAGGATGGAGTAGGGTCCAACATTTCTTGGAACAACATAATCTGGGCGGTTCATATGGAGGATGAGCTGTTGCCAAAGCAGCAAA
Organism: Doryteuthis pealeii; assembly: GCA_023376005.1. Classification (NCBI taxonomy): domain Eukaryota; kingdom Metazoa; phylum Mollusca; class Cephalopoda; order Myopsida; family Loliginidae; genus Doryteuthis; species Doryteuthis pealeii. The sequence continues at coordinate 121,693,617 of CM042143.1, read as the reverse complement.
TCCCCCCTCTCCACACTGCCGCTGTGATCAAAAGAAAAGGTAAGGAACTAATGCAGTTTGGCAGCGGTAGTGTCGCAGGAGTTGTGGGTAACACTGGATTTCAGCATTACACCATCTTAGGGATTCCGGCTCCTGATTTGTTTTCGGAGTTTACTCACCTAGCCTTTCCTTAAAATGAGATAAAGCCGCCAAGCAGCGGAGATTTGTGTCCGACTTTTTTATATATATATATCTTAAGAAATGTATAACACAACATTCAGGTCACTGTAACCTCAGGTCTTGTTTAGGTGTTTTTTTATATACCTTAAAATAAAGTCATCAGACAATAACCTTGAGTCCAAAATGTAGTAATTGTATATCATTATTTCCTTTTAACAATATTTTATTGGTCACCTCTAATATCAAATTCCGAAAACGGTTAGGCAAAGAATAGCGTTCTTTACGACATACTTTAAAATATCTATTTTATAATATGTAATTTTTCTTCCATTTTATGCTGATTGGGGCGCCTTGGACTAAGCGCTTCCATCTGAACAGCATAGTAGAGAATGAAAATTCGTATAAGAAATAAGTTTTT
>CM042143.1:121685540-121690540 GCA_023376005.1 Doryteuthis pealeii | reverse complement strand
GCAAGGTGACTATAGTAATCTCTCATCTTCATTAGATACCTGTGCTGATTTTGATCAGTCATCAAAGAGAATACGGTTGGTTCCACTCGATAAATTCTTCAAACTTCGATGAGCATTAAAGATAACAGGAATTCACTAAGTAATTAAATCAATATTAGGAAACAAATAATAACTTTCTTTTTTTTTCTTTTCGTATTTCTGTCTAAAAATTTACTATAAATTTATAGTTTTGTTTATAGTTAAAAAAAAAAAAATACAGATCAGTCAGCAAGTCTTAAGGTTTCTCATGAAAGCCGATCCCAAGATTAAAATCAAAAGAAAAAAATCCCAAATAAAATCAAATATGGAATAATTAAAATACATATCAACAGTCCTAAGTAAAAGTCATCGGGGCGGCCTAAAGTAGGTATCAGCCAGGCAGCGAGGGAGTCTATCCCCTTTTCAATAGTGCTAGACCAAGGAGATTGTATTGGCGTCTGGGGTGGAGCGCCACACCTACCATCAGCTCCTTACTTTACCGCACATATCCCTGTGCTACTCATATGCTGAGTTGGCGAGGACCGGTATCGAACTAGGAACCTTGTGGTTTCTAGCCGAATGCACTACCGACTGAGATTAATAGGGGAGAGTCTCGTAGCGTCGTGGCTAACGTGTTGGACTGTCATATCGTAGTAAACGATTTCGAACTCCAGTCGTGCTATTATGTTCACTTTCGGATTAATACATTTAAGAAAAGTATGAACCCCCTAATGTCTCCTATATGGGGTTAATACTAGGGTCCGTTCAGCTCAGTCGGTAGAGCGTTCCACTAGAAGCCTCAAGGTTCCTAGTTCGATACCAGTCCTCGCCAACTCAGCGTATGAGTAGCACGGTGATTTGTGCGGTTAAATAAGAAGCTGATGGTAGATGTGACGCTCCACCTCGGACGCAAAAACAATCTCCTTGGTCTAGCGCTAGTGAAAAGGGGATAGATCCCCTCGCTGATTGACTGATTGGCTGATACCGACTTTAGGGCACCCCGACGACTTTACTTTGTTTTACTTACTACCATAACTGTTCTTCTACTAGGATGGCTTTAACATTAAATAACCTATCTTGTTTTTAAACAAAGAAATTAAACTATTAATACTATAGTTAACAATAACGTAAGATAACTCTGTCGGTGGAGCTGGGAATATGTTTACTGTATCCCCTACTGAGGGATAAGACACACAAAGCCCACAAAAAAGAGATATCCTGAAAATGACACTAAACAGTATCTTGTATTTAACTCTTTGCCTATTTTAAACTGCTCACAGCAGCTCTTCGCCACTTCACTACACAGATCCAAGCAAAGCTACTCATGCGCTATGAGGGCTGCTATAAAAGAAGGAACCTTGTGGTTTCGAAATAGACGTTCTACCGACTGAGCTAATTGCTTGAAAAATATTAGTATTAGTCAGAAATAACTAAAAACATGTTTGCGTACTGAGTGCGTACTCATGTATCTTCCTACCTTTATTTATAAACAAGCAGCGGCTACCCGGCGTCGCCAGGGTAGAGGGGATTTTTTTATTTAGTCCCACAGATCCATTATTACTGAATCGTGAATTGAATCCTCATGGGATGCCCCATTTAAATCCCTATGTAAAAAAAATAGACCTTGTTCCAGCTACTCTGAAAAGAAATGTTAATGTCTACTATCTAAAATATTAAAGGAAAAAAATCCATGCTGTTATCATTTACATTTCATTTTTTAATTATCTTTACGAATATGAATCAAATCTCTACTATTTTTGCTTAAAAACCAAGCCCTGGTGATATTTAATGTGTATATATATTTACTTTGTCGTTAATCGTTTTATTTTCGAAGTTTCCCCCGGACATATATATACACACAACGGCCCATTATATATGTATATACTAGCAAAAATATGTTTCCTCCGAGTACAAATATATAAATTTTAAATATTCTGTTGAATTAGAAAAACGAACGCAAAAAAGATTACATTTATTTTTACTTTATCTAATTGATTTCAATATAAAATTATGCATAAGATTCATTTGAATACGTTTGAGAATAAAACACTAAGATTAGAAATCAATAACACCAAGCAATTATTTATTAAACATGGTTTTGTTAAAACCAGTATGGAAATTATTCACACCAAATGCTATGTAAACTTGTATTTCTTAATTATATGTATAACACACATTGCAGGATTTTTAAACACATTAATACCATCGGCTGTTTTGAGACAAAATCTATCTCAACTGGACCTTAATAGAACATTGTTAATAAATAAAATGCTGATTAAATAAGGTTTATTTAACAACCATTGAGAATATAAGTTAAATAACTACGGAAATTGTAACGTCAGTGTTGACGTATTTTCGATTACTGACAGACAGTCGCATAATCTCCATTATAATAAAATGTGATTTTTTTTTAAATTAAGGGATATTTTAAGAAAATATGTTGACTATTTCTTCTGTCTACTCAACAAGGTATTGTGTGTTTGTGTGGATTAAAATGAAATTGAAATAAAATTGAAATAAAAAAAAGATAAAAAAATAACAAAATCCCATGAGCCTTTACAGTGAATAACCCTCCGAGCATGTGCGGGGGAAAAGGACCCACTTCCGACCCCCAAGATAACCTCTCGGACATTTGAACTTTGGCCTTAACTGAGACTACTACTGGGCAGGAAATAATTTCCTTACCACGTTGTGGCTATGACTCGTGAATAAAGCCTGTGTCATAGAATAACTTTCTGTATTTGTCCTTTTTCTTTCCTTGGTTTCCTTCCTTTTCATCATGATCACCCAATAAAATGGGATAAAAAGCAAACCCAATGAACACGCATCAAGAATAACTCCAACTACCGTTTAAACCTAAAACATTAAACCCTCGCCACCCTAAATGTTTATATTGTAAATACTGAAAACTTATTTTTGATAACCAAAGAGTTATTACAAGACAATTTCTATGAAAAACTGGAGTAAATTAAGGAGTATTTTGAAAAATTGAGTATAAAGCGTCTGTATTTACTATTATTACACTCTTTGATTTTGCACCTTTTACTATGTGGTTTAAATTCACCATATTGAACAATTCTGAAAGTTTTTCTTTGAATCACCCATTTAAAAAAAAATATCTAATTATTAATTCTAATCATATTTCGCAGATCAGCAAATAACTTATTTCAATGACTTCAGAAAAATATTCCTAATTTTAAACCTACCTGAAGGGTGGAAAATATGTTGGTCGAAACGTTATAGTAAGAACAAAAGCAAGAGAAAGAAATGTGCTCAATGATTAAAACTAGGTGTTTACAAACTTTCCAGTAGGAATAAAATCGTAAATTTAATAATATTCGTGGGTTGAAATATTAATCTATAGAAAACTGGTACAAAATATCCTTGTGCAGTTCGGCTTGTAGTGATCTCAAAATACCGCGACTGTAATATGTCGACAAACTGATATATCAAGTATTCCTATCTAATACAAATAATTTGCACTCAGTGATATGGTTTCAATTATTCTGATCTAATAATAATAATAATAATAATAATAATAATAATAATAGATAGATAGATAGATAGATAGCATATTGAAAGAGATAGACAGTTCTCTGAACATTCAAATAAGACAACGAGCTATATATATATATATATATATATATATAAGGTGTGCCAAAAAAGTATCGATATTTTTGTACTTTTCACACACCTTGTATTCTGAAAAAAATAACGTTCCATTCATTGTTCATTTCTATCTTGGTAAATTCAACGTTTATCTCGATACTTTTATGACATACATTATATATATATATATATATATATAATATATATATATATATATATATATATATAAATTAAAAGCTAAGGAATCACCTATACCTATTAATAATTTTTGGTTGGTGAAACCTTCATGCTATGTTGTTGTTTTTTTTGTTTTGTTTTTTTTCATTTCTTCCTTATGTGAAATTTGGTAGTATAATTTTACTGACAAAATATTTGCCGTATTTTTTCTTACCGCAAGTGTGTGATGATATATATATATATACATATATATATATATATATATATATATATATATATATATATTATATATATTCAAATAAATTGGTTAAAAATGACAGAATCCTTATTGTTTCAAGTTTTTTTTTTTTTTTTCTTTTAAGTTTTCTAACAATTCTTTTTGATGTTATCATCTTAAAAAGTCGTTAATCAGTTGTCTGAAAGAGTTATTATTGGCAAACCAAGTACTTTCGGTTCTTTTCTTAACCATTATCAAGGCAGTTTATATTTGTCTAAACTATCATTATCAAGATTTTATTATTTGACTTTTTTTTTGTTTTGTTTTGTCGCTAAAGTAACGCTAAATAACAGTGGCAGTTTATCTTTTTAGATATTTCTAACGAGATAGTCAAACGTGATTTAGAATAAAAATTGTTCTATCAGTCTATTTAATGCATTTTAGAATATTGTCGCTCGTTCCAAAGTTAATCATATAATTAATATACATATATATATATATATATATATATATTGGTTTCCACTGATATATACATACATATATCCATGTATACATCTCTTTTTATAATGGAGATTGCGGGTTTGTCTGTAACCGAAATTATATCACTACTCAAGTCACAATTCCCTCTGTTATTTGCATCACATTCTCCATGATTTGATTTTATTTAAACCTCAATTATTAATAAAAAATGTTTTACATCATTAATACTGTTGACCATATCTACATACTAAGAACATCCAATTGTATATATACAACAAAATAGCGGTTTACAGTGTGAATGGGAAGGGTAATTTGCATATTGATCTTAAAAAATGATTTTAATAAATATATGCTTAGTATATTGATTTCTAGAATATAGGTCTGAAAATCTTAGATAGGGTGCATATATAGTATATCGTAGACTGATAGATAGATAGATAGATAGACTAATGGATATTAAAGTACGAGTTAACTTTGAATAAAGTTTTGTCCCATAATA
>CM042143.1:121678040-121680540 GCA_023376005.1 Doryteuthis pealeii | reverse complement strand
TACATGAGCTTCGGTTTGTGGGTGGCCCACGTTAAAACGAGGCCTTGTGCCCAGCCCATACAAGTGGGGTATGAGGCAAATACCCACTACACTACCAGTCCTGGAGGAAGTAAAAGTTGTTTACGGTAAATTGATGTCGACTGTATCAAAGACTCAAGGGTACAGAAGACCAATAAAAACCTGTGAAAATCAAAAACACTTTGTTCTTCCTAATGCTGGTACATCTCTAGATATCAACTTCTCCATCCAGTCATACCTACATTTGTACGCCTTCTGGGCCAGCTTGTTGGATTTGTTTATTATGTGGTTTGCTGTTTTAATTTAGAATATACAATATATATTCACCAACACCTTCGCACGAGCAGGATACAACACAAGGTAAATATTTTAAAGGGGAGTTTAACAGGTTTGAATTCAGAGTTTTCAATCTCCTATACTTTTTGTCTAACCAAGGTTAAATAGCTCAATATTCCCTACATTTTTCTAACCAAGATTAAATAGCTCAATATTTCCCTACATTTGTCTAACCAAGGTTAAATAGCTCAATATTCCCTAGATTTGTCTAACCACGGTTAAATAGCTCAATATTCCCTAGATTTGTCTAACCAAGGTTTAAATAGCTCAATATTCCCTAGATTTGTCTAACCAAGGTTAAATAGCTCAATATTCCCTAGATTTGTCTAACCAAGGTTAAATAGCTCAATATTCCCTAATTTGTCTAACCAAGGTTAAATAGCTCAATATTCCCTACATTTGTCTAACCACGGTTAAATAGCTCAATATTCCCTAGATTTGTCTAACCACGGTTAAATAGCTCAATATTCCCTACTAACCAAGGTCTCTAACCACGGTTAAATAGCTCAATATTCCCTAGATTTGTCTAACCAAGGTTAAATAGCTCAATATTCCCTAGATTTGTAACCAAGGTTAAATAGCCTCAATATTCCAACATATTATGCTTAGCTGGTATAATATAGTTAGATGCATGTATTTCCCAAGGGTATTAGCACTGTGTTAAATACAAACAACCTTGTCCAGGATTTTATACGACAATAACCATTACACGACCCGCCTCTCTTATTCAGCTGTTTATGTTTTGTTTGGATTAGTTTTGTTTGTTTGTTTTTTAACTCATAAATCTTATTAAATCCTTTGATCTTCGGAGTAAACTGCATGAAATTAACTTCCAACTATACTTGAACTAACATCCCTCACTTGGGAAGATTTCTCTTTCACATCAAACGATTCTGTCACCAAAATGTTGCTGATTAAGCAATTAATAAAACGTCACCCCTTACTATTCGCTTCACGGTGCCATGTTGGTTTTACTTTAATTTGATAGTCACACCCGAAATTTTGGCTTTAGATAGGCTCGAACGTGAATACTCTAATCTGTTATAGACTCGGCATGACTACCTTAACATATAAAGCCAGAAACCAACTGCACAATGGGGCCACCTGTTGGGCGTGTGTGGCGACCCGTGATGCTTAAGGATGGAATCGCGGTGGCTGAGCTGACCATGGCATATACAACTCCCCTTTAGCTCTTACTTGGGTAAGACGTGCGGTCAGAGAGGCACCCTCTGATCAATTGGCTGGTATGTCTGTTCATCAGTTTGTCTGCCACACACACACACACACACACACACACACACACACACATATATATATATATGTGTGTGTGTGTATGTGTGTGTGTGTGTGTGTGTGTTAAAAGAAAGGAAATGAATCCGACTGTATGAGTATAGATAAAAGGATATGAAAACACCACAAAATGCTGTTAAAGTGAAAACATTTTATAACATATTCATAGCTGATATTGAACAATATTTCGATTTTATAAAAATCATCTTCAGAGCTTGCTTACACTCCGTGTTGTTAAGAGCAGAGACAAAAGTCATGACTTTTGAATTTTGTCTCCGCTCTGATATATATCATATCTATATATATGTATATATATATACCTTGTTGGTAAACCCTTGCGGTAAGAAAGAAAAAAACCGGCAAATAGTTTTATTGTAAAATATACTACAAACATTATAAAAACCAAGATTAGTAAGAAAATAATCGGTTGATTCCAAAAGAAAAAAAATGTATATATATATATATATATATATATATATATATATATATATATATACCGCCAGGATACGCTAAAGAATCAGATCTTAGCCCTGAAGATCACTAAGCCAAACCGTTAGTAGGTATCTCTAACTCATTAGATTTAAACTTATATATATATATATATATATATATATATATATATATATATATATATAACAACTACATGTATTCAGATACGAACTAATCATGAGAATAGTATAACACAAAATCTAGTTAACGTATTATAAGATATAATCACATCCAGGAAAAAAGAATCTAGTTACATAAATGCATGTTATTCGGAATTACATTCAATTTATATATATTATATATATATATATATATATATACCTGTGTGTATGTACGTTTGTATGCACATATGCATGCACTTGCTGGG
>CM042143.1:121660540-121673040 GCA_023376005.1 Doryteuthis pealeii | reverse complement strand
ATGAACTGCTCATCCACCTGGGCTCTATCCTTAAGCATCACGGGTCGCCACCCACAGCCACCAGGTGGCCCCATTGGGGGAGTCTTACCCCTCCGCAGAGGTGCAGTCGGTGCATTCTAACGCCCCAGCCGACAGGGCGGTAACCAGGTGTTGACTTTATGTCTACGCTATCTTAACTCATATCTATATCTTTATCTATATACATATATATTTATGTATGGTATAATTACATAAATACCCGTTATATTCATACGAAATAGATCAATCATAAGTTGAATGTTATTCATTAATATTCACTGTATACGTAGGTATCTTATTATAATAGAGATTAGGAAATGTCTGTATGTACTCGAAACTACGTCAGCACTGACGTCACGATTTCTTTAGTTATTAAATTTATAGTCTCAACGATTATGAAATAGTCATTATTTAATCTTAATTAGTATATCAATGACTACCGATGTCTCTATTAAAGTCTAGAAGAGTTAAATTTGCCGCAAAAACTCAATTTTATCAATTCATTTAAAACACTGAGATAAGTGTTGTATATCTCTAAGAAATAAAGATTTACATAATATATAGTAAGAATAATTTACACGGTGATTTTAACAGAACTGGGTTTAATACTTTAAATATACGCTCCTACATTTGAGGCGCTGGTAGGTGTCGTCAGTAATGTAGTATGCATGGGTCACTGAGAAGTTTCGGTCTTTCAACATCATACTTCGCTCGCCATGCGGACCCTATCAGAGATGGTCAAAACTCTGATCCACCCACAACTTGAGACGCTAAAAGACTCTTTTTATTGTTTTTGAGCGAGTGTAAAATTCTCTACTGGGGCATCTGATTGGCTGGTACTAACAACCAGTCAAATGCACGGCAAATTCTATTTAAGCGGTGTACGTGGACAATAACACTTTTCTTTCTTCAAAACGGATTACAAGCTTCAGGGGGAAAAGGTAAGTTTACCCTTTATTATTACAGACGTGAGAGGACTTTTTTCTAATTTCCCCTTTAGCTGTTACTGATTTCTAATACAACTATTTTTGTAAACGAATCAATCAAAGGGAAATACTGTTAAAATTTAGCCGTTATTTTTTCTTCTTTGTGATGCATTATTTATCTAAATCAACATTTTCATTTTCCTTTGAAATAATTAGCCCTTATGAAAGTAGTTTAGTGCTACTAATAATAGAAGTTCATTTTTTCACTTGGAATTTCCTCCTTCGTAGCTATGTTCAAGTCATCTTATGTACAATTTCCTTTGTCGATTATTATTATTATTATTATTATTAGTAGTAGTAGTAGTAGTAGTAGTAGTAATATATGCACCTCCGGGGCAAGTACTTAAGTTTTAATATAATAAAATATCATATTAAATTAGAAAGGCTAATGAAATGAATAAGACATGCAGATAAAAAGATTGGAACAGAAGGGGGTATAATCGAAAAATAGAACAACTGTTGAAACTAACTCTTCCATCATATTCCATTACTCTCGTCTTTCATTTGGAAATTTTCCTAATTTAACTATTTAGTTAAAATAGGAAGTAAAGAATAATACAGTTATTTCTCTTGTTAATGAATTCTTTTAAGATTATCCCCGAGATTGTTGCTTATTCAATAAGAAAAAAAACAATTTGAAATCAATAATACTAAGCATATATTTTATTAAAATCAAATTTTTAAGATCAATATGCAAATAGCCTCCCATTCATACTGAAACCGCCTTTGTTTGTATATTAAATACAATTGCATGTTATTAGCATGTAGATATGGTCAACAGTCTTTATTTTATTAATAATCGGAGGTTTAAATAAAAATAAAATCATGGAGAATGTGATGTAAATAACAAAAGGAATTGTGATTTGTATAGTAATATAGTTCGGTACAGACAGAAAAACACACCAATCTCCATATAATAAGATTATTATTATTATTATTATTATTATTATATTATTTTTATATTATTATTATCTTCAGAAGTGAACCAATACCAATATATGCACAGAAAAAGCATTGACTGCTATCGAAAGATAATCGAACATATGAAAATCTGATCTCCCTGATGAGACAAAATGAAAATTCTTCCAAGGTTTAAACGTGTCAGTTTACTGTATGGCTGCCCACCTCATGACTCTAATGAAACGCTAGGAGAAAAACTTTACGGAACAACTGTAATGTTGTCAGTGACTTGGGTAAAGAAAAAGTTTGCGAATGAAATATGCTATTGAAAAAAGTTTGATAAAATCAGTGAATAATTGTTTATTCTCAAATATATAAAAGCAATCCTATATACAGTTTTATAGAGAAAATCATTAAAATAACATTAAAATAAGTGATATTATGTATATTCGTCTTATTTAATTTCGATTGTCTTTCTATTTAATTATAACATATTACTACATTAAATCTTAAATACTTGCGTCCAGCGGTGGCGGATACTTTGCTAGTATTAATAAATCATCATCCTAATGATAAACAATATTGTTTATTTACGAATACATATTTATCTTTCAATGCACCTCTACTTCCTTGTCAGGGAATCAATTAAAACGAACATTAAGTGCATGACAAGAAGGAATCATATTTCTGTAAAATAAAATAATCTGTAATATAAACATATTTTCATCATTAGGCTATTATTAATTATTATATATATATATATCAAGGTGTGTCAAAAAAGTATTGAGAATAACTGCGTTATACCAAGATAGGAATGAACAATAAAATGTAAAGATAAGTTTTTTCAAGAATACAAGGTGTGTCAAAAAGTACAGGTTTTTAAAGCTGTATTTACCGAGATAGAAGAAATGAAGAAGGAATGGAACGTTAATTTTTCAGAATACAAGGTGTGTCAAAAAGTACGGAAAATCTCGATATTGTGATACACCCTTATATACTATAATATTATATATATATATATATATACTATCTATATATATGGAGAATATGTTGCTTAATTGAAGTCGAACCTAATTTTTGAAAGTTAATTCATTAATAATTAATTAGGCGAACTTTCAAAAATTAGGTTCGACTTCAATTAAGCACCTATCTCCCAAATTATTGTCGGCTGAAAATAGCCATATCACAAACATCGTCTGTTTGTTTACTTCTCATATATATATCATATATATATATATATTATATATAACTTATATTACAGAGTTTCACAGATCAATGTTCATTATAAACAGCGACCCAGGTTTCATGCTAAGGGGCAATCATCAGGCTGTTGAGCCAAGATCCATGGGTTTGTTGAAGACTCCTTACTCAATCAGATTGAGTAAAGATCTTCAACAAACACCATGGGGATCTTGCTGAACGACCTGATGATTGCCCTCTAGCATGAACCTGGTCGCTGTTTATAATAACATTGATCTGTGAAAAACTCTGTAAAATAAATAAATATTAGCTCTCACAATTTGTGATTGAGCACTGTATTTCTTTGTTTCATCACAAAAAATTTGTTTTTACATATACCTATATATATATATATATATATATATATTATATATATATATATATATATATATATACGATTAAGAACCTTTTCTAGGAATATAATTTCGCACCTCCATCTATTCAAGAAAAAAATCCATCACTGTTCAGACAGTGATCTTTCCATGCTATATGTGCTGATGAAAGGTTTATTGATGTCAGTCCCATGGTTATGAATTTCATCTGAGGATTATATTTTCTCTTTATAAATACATGAAACTTACAGTCATAGAGAGGTAGTGAGAAATTTATGTGTTTCATCTGCTCTACTGGCCAGTATTTGAGCACTTTTTGTTTAAGAGAAACATTTATAAACGATTTATTGCACACACACACACACACACACACACACACACACACACACACGGTTTAGCTCAGTCGGTAGAGCGTTCGACTAGAAACCACAAGGTTGCTAGTTCGATACCGGTCCTCGCCAACTCAGCGTATGAGTAGCACAGGGATCTGTGCTGTAAAGTAAGGAGCTGATGGTAGTGTGGCGCTCCACCTCAGACGCCAAAAACAATTCCTTGGTTTAGCGCTATTGAAAAGGGGATAGACTCCCTCGCTGACTGGCTGATACCGACTTTAGGCCGCCCCGACGACTTTACTTTACTTATAATATATGAGTGTATATATATATATATATTAATATATATATTTTATATATATATATAAAATAATATATAGTATTATATATAATATATATATATAATATATATATACTATATAATACTATATATATTATAACATGGCAATACAATACAGTGTGTTCGGATAAATTTGACAGTTTTTCATAAGGAAAAGAAAATGCGCTTGGTAAGTACAAAACTTAATGGATTGTAATAAATTCAACAGGCACGGAATTTAAAATACTGTCAACAATTTTCACTCAGAATAAGCGCCATTAAGAGTCGATCACTGCCTCAATCCTGATCCGGAATCTGGAGCAAGCTGATGTTACAGTTTCCCTGGGAAGTCTTCTCAAAAACTACCTTAATTCTATCGATTAACTGGCTTTTGTATTCACTAGCACCGGCGATTGGTGTCTTTCTCAACAGTGCCACATACATAATAATCCATGGGTCAAGATCTGGGGAGTTCGGAGGCCAAACATTGGGACTGGTGTAGTCGTAAAAATTCATCGTCAACCATTTTTGACATTCCCAGAGGTGTGGCCTACATTGGCTACCCTTGTTATCAGGCTTGACTACAGTTATGAGCAACTTCACGTAAGGCAATCTGAATTCAACTTGATACCTACTCTGAAAAAATTCGGAGGCATCACATCACCCTCAGAGGACACACATCTCGAAAACCATCACAGTTGTGGGGAATTTAGTCTGCATGACACGAGGACTGTCCTTTGGCTGTATGCAAGCCATCTGTTATTCTGCGTGTTGTGCTTTTGATCTTTGCAAAGGTTTTCTTCATCGGAAAATAACCAAGATTGTTTGTGGTTCAGCAGGATATTGCACTTTGCTCAGATATATAAATCTCTTTAAATTAGTTCACAATTAATCAAAATAAAACCGGTAAGCCAAATGTATTCCTTGAATATAGTCCATCTAAATTATAGTTATATATTGTCCCCTCTAAAAATCCTGCATTTTGTTTTATAACCTTGTTATATAATATATATATATATATATATATATATATATATATTATATATAACGAATAATAATACATCCAGTTTCCCAAGCATTCGACTCGTCCATAGCCGAGCACCCTCTATAAATGCTTGTAGAAGGGACTACTCAGATGAGTGCTTCTCTGTTTTGCACAGGCTAGGTCAAAACAGCATTTAACCATCCTTTAAGCTGTTTACATCTCCTTTTTCGCGCCTACTCTGTGCAAACAGACACCAAAGCACTCCCTCTATTTATTGGGAGACACTTCCAACCCTATTTCCATCTAGGGTTCAAACATAACCCCCTCTCTCCCCCTATTTCTTTTCTCCTTTTTTTTTTTTTTTTTTTCGTTCCCCCTCTGGCTCACCCCATTCGTTTCTTACAAAATTCTTGTACAATTTTACTTTTACTTTTATTCGTCACCGGTGTATCACTTGAAAAGATCGTCGGTTGAAAAAGGCCTTCGTGAAACCCCCCCCCCATTTATTTTATATTTCATTAATAAAATATTTCTCCCAAATTACAATAGATTCCTCCACTTTTAGTGTTATATAATATATATATATATATTATATTATATAATATATATATGAGAGAGGAGAGAGAGAGAGAGAGAGAGAGAGAGAGAGACCTAACAGGGTTATGAAATATATATGGTGCAACTGAAAACAATTGGAAAAATAGGTGGGATAACCCTAATTAAGCTTTGACAACAGAAAATATGCAAACAGTTCTACCTTATCCAATATATGTATGACACATTAATGATACAACGGACAAAACACTACTGATAAAATGGGAAATCATAAAAAAAGGCCCAGGCGTCAAAGGCGGCCAGCGTTAAATGCGATCTCTGAATCGAAGAAAAATTGTGTATACTACAAAATACAAAAACAAAAAACTTATTAAACAAGAGAAGTGAACTCGTTCGAAATGCAGGCATTTGAACAAATTTTTATGTGCCACTTCCCACGCTGATCCTAATAATCCCTTAATTTCGGCCTTCTTTATTTATTTAAAAAAAATAAATCATCTGGACACCAGGTGCATTAAGACCAAAGTAAGTTTGTTTTATTATCATTTTTTAAACATAACTTTAGCTTCATAACATTCCATTACGTGAACACGCTTCACGTCATAAAAACGCTAAACAAGCCACAGTTTTAAAAAATTAACTTTAGCATTATAATATTCCATCGCGTGAACACACTTCACGTTATATAAACGCTAAAAAACTACAGGTTTTTAAAATCTCACCCTTTTGACTCATCTGAAGATTGCATAAGCTTGAAACTTATAGTTATGAATTAATATCCGTAATATCATTATTATATATATATATATATATATATATATATATATATATATATATATACACGTTTAAAATCGAACGGTTTAAAAGCTACCGGCTTAAGTTTCACGCAGAAGCGTGAAGCTTCAGGGTATTTTCAGGCGATACTGGGTAGTCGCTTCTAGTATTTTAAAAAGGAGACATTATTTTTTCTTTTCAGAGTGTCTGTGCACATTTTTTCTGATGTCCCACCACGCCAGATCAATAGGATTTTTATGGGGCATCCTGCGATAATCTAACTCACGATTCTGTCATGATGGATCCACGAGACTAACTTTTACCCCAGCCCACAACACACTTCTACCAAAGTGATACCGGGTAGCCGCTTAGGGCCAGCTTAGCTCAGCCGGTAGAATATCCGAGGTTCCTGGTTCGATTCCGGCCCTCGCGTATAAGTAGCACATGGGTATGTGCGGTAAAGTGAGGAGCTGATGGTAGGAGTGGCGCTCCGCCTCAGATGCGCAAACAATCTCCTTGGTCTAGCGCCAGTGAAAAGGGGATAGACTCTCTGGCTGTCTGGCTGATACCGACTTTAGGCCACCTCGACGACGATTTAGTTTTTGAACAAACACCTATCTTGATGTATGCCGAAATCACTATTTGACAAGTGTCTTTGAATTAGGCATTTAGAGTCTTGCAAAATAGTAATATGTCTTTATGTTTATGGACATATGATTTTGGCAGTGCTCATAAATGTATCTCTCTCTCAAATGAAATAATTGATTATGATAATATTATCGATTAAGAAATACACAGAAAAAGAAAAATATTACATATTTGGCCATGCTCCCCTGTACGTACTGATATTAACACGTTGTTTTTTTTTTGGGGGGGGTTAAGTTCTTGGCTAAAGCTAACAAGCCTGATAAATACAAATGCGTGGGACAAACAAAAGAACACATTTTTCTTTTTTTTTTTTTTTTACTATACAAATAAACGGTATTCGTAAATAAAAAGATTGGTAATATATTTCTCTTGGAATAGACAATTTCTTTAGACAGTTCTTGATTAAAAAAAGAAAAAAAAACAGGAAAAGAGATTTTATTCAGAATAATTAGGATAGGAAATAACTTAGTAAATAAGAAAGTTATGTAATGAATACAATACTCACCGGGAGTCCCTATACTAATTTATCAGCAGAATAAATTTTTCAACCCCTACAATATATATATATGAGTATATATAAAGATATGAAAACACCACAAAATGCTGTTAAAGTGAAAACATTTTATAACTTAGCTGATATTGAACAATATTTCGATTTTATGAAAATCGTCATCAGAGCTTGTTTATACTCCGTGTTGTTTAGAGCGGAGACAAAAGAAAATGAACGTTTCATTCATTGTTCATTTCTATCTTTGTTAATCACGTGCTGTGCACCAATCTTGATACTTTTTTAACACATTTCGTATTTGGAAGAAAATTAACGTTTCATTCATGGTTCATTTCTATCTTGGTAAATATAGCTTCAGTCTCAATACTTTTTCAACTCAGCTCGTATTTTGAAAAAACGTACGTTTCATTCATTGTCCATATCTGTCAATATACAACTTCAGTCTTGATACATTTCAACATAGCTCGTCTTTTGCAGGATAAATGTTTCATTCATTGTTTATTTCTATCTTTTTATTATTTTGATTTTGTGCGTCCTTGGACGCACATAATATTTAAATTCAATGAGTTCCCGGGAAAATTTATAGGTTCCAACTAAAGCCGGCTAACTCCTACCTTGTAACCCCTATCCTGTGTAATTCGTTTCCAAGAAACTATTGAAATGTATTTACAGTTAGCTTGAATATTGTGACGGAAGAAAAAAGAAAAAAACAAACTCTGGGACGAATGGATCCAATTTCACTGCATCCTTTTAGATTTTTGCATCAGGTACGTAGGGCGTCTACCTATCAGTATCTCTGCATCTGCTCCCCATTATACCAAACAGATCTAAGCTGTGTTACTCATAGGCTGAGTTGGTGATGGCCGGTATCGATCTCGAGCCTTGTGGTTTCTAGTTGGATGCTCTACCGACAGCTAAACCCATGTATCACTTGTGTTTAGTAGCATAATGTAGTGTATACATGATTTGCCTAGTAAAATCGAATCAATATTTACAGATATAGATTTTTTTAAGGAAGAGTTTGTTATAAAACCAGCGCTTCCTAACGGCTTTATATCATCCCGAGGAAAGGCTAGGGGGGGGGGGCTAAACCACGTAAACAAATCCGAAACTGGAATCCCTAAGGTGATGTGTTGCTGAATTTCAACGTGACCCAGTAACTAATGCGACACTGCCATTGCCAAACTACATTGGTTTCTTATCTTTCATTTAGATCACAACGAGAGGATCTGCTGCTTGGGTAACAGCTCATCCTCCATATCAACTCGCCCAAGCTACGTAGGTCCACATTTTTTAGACACTACGCCATCGTTTTAGCAGATGCCAACACAGATTTTTTCGGGGTTGGGGGTGCAGCATGTTCTCTATCATTTAGATACCGATATTAATTTTAAAACATATGTAAACATACAAATGTTAATTATATTTCCATAATTAATGGAATATTGATTAATTTGGTTTGTTTGTTTTGTTTTACGGCATATCAACCTCAGTGGGTCATTTAATGCCGATAAAGTTTTGAAATAAATCAATTCTTAATGGATAATACAATTTTTTTATAAATACATTTTTCTATTTAACCCATAAATGGGACTCTAACAGGTACTACCACTCCGGGTCAGAGTGGACCAGGGAGCAATGGTGATGAAGGGGTGCTCTACATTCCCCAAACCTCCAAAACTGGAACCTCACCATCAGATAGAGTTTAACGTCATTCCCAGGACATGTAGACTCGCAGCCACCGCTTTCTAGCACCCATATGATAAAAAGTGGTTGGGGCTTGCCATAAGGGCAATAGGGTTGGGAAAATCATATAGGTGCTAGGACTTGACGTGACCAGCCGATTGATTGGAGGGGGCCTCTCCGAATGCCCGTCTAGCCCAAGATAGGGCCAAAGTGGAGTATTGCATGTCATGAACTGCTCATCCACCTGGGCTCTATCCTTAAGCATCACGGGTCGCCACCCAAGGCCAACAGGTGGCCCCATTGGGGGAGTTTTACCCCTCTGCAGAGGTGCAGTCGGTGCATTCTAACGCCACAGCCGAGACGAGAATATTGATTAAATATGTAAATATATGTATTACATTGTTGCTTCTCTCATATGTGTGTAAGCAAATTCCTATGATTTCTGAGTCCTGGGTATGGCGCTAAACTGCATATAATGGTGAAGTTCGAATTTTGGAGCTCTGGGGAGAGTGAAGTACCCCTTCAACGCCATTACTTCCAGCTGCAATTTGGCGCTGGCTGGTAGTACCTGTTAGGGACCCATCTATGATTAAATAGAAAAAAAGAAGAGTTTTAAAGAATTGTTTTAAAAATTGAATACGTATTAAGAATGAATGAAAAAAAAAGTCTTCGGTATATAATAACCAATCAAGGGTTAACATGCCGTGTATGTGTGGCTATCTTCTTAAGAGATTTTCAGAGGGTTATCTCTGTCTACCATATTACTATAGTGGCACTGCACTTGTCGAGAATTGAACTCGGGTTTACGAGTCCATTTCCTACGACTCTAACCATTAGACCACGCGCCTTCATGTGTACATTCATATATGGTTATACATAATCACACACCACACACACACACACACACACACATATATATATATACATATATATATATATATATATATGTGTGTGTGTGTGTGTGTGTGTGCGTGCGTGCGTGTGTGCGTGTGTGTGCAATCATTTCTCTGCTTTTTCATTCTGTTTCACGCGCCTTCATGTGTGCATTCCTTTATATTCATACATAATCACACACCACACACACACACACACACACACACATATATATATATATATATATATATATATGTGTGTGTGTGTGTGTGTGTGTGTGTGTGTGTGTGCAATCATTTCTCTGCTTTTTCATTCTGTTTTTCCCGACATTTTCCCTACTTTTCTCATATCACGTCTATAAATCAACCAGTCACATATTTCCCCTTCTTCTGTGATTTTCTTCTTCATAAAATCAAAAGACGCATTTATGAGGTCAACATGAAGGTCACATCTCTTGACGGTGATTTTCGCCTTTTTATCGAAAACCCAATAATCCCTTTATCCCCCTAAGATGAACCAATTTTCAGGATTAAGCTAAAGGCCGATTATCAGGCTTCATCAACATCAAATCGCCAATTCATTAGACATCTGACAGCTAAAAGATTATTTCAATATTAGAATCGATAATCACAAAATCAGTTTTAATACCATAGCTTGCTAGGTTTGTTTGGTTTTACGGCATGTCAAACGGCATTTGGTTATTTTACGCCGAATAAATTTATTTTTCTCTGAATTTTTGAGATGGCGCTTGATAATTAGTATTATTTGGATTATTCGGACTATTGTCCTCATCTTTATTGTTAGCTGCACAACGTTTCAACCGATGTGCCCTCCGACCTTCTTCGGGTATTTCTTGTCGGACTCGGGAGCCTTCACAAACTCGGGGACCTTCTTGTCGTAATCGGGAGCCTTCACTGAAATTTGAACCTAACTTTTTATTCAATCCACGTGGGCATCCTGTTCTCATGCCGCTAACCATAGCTGGGGTACAGGTGTTAAGCAGTGTTTATTATTCTATGTTACTGTCGCCCCCGATCAGGATTGAACCTGCAGCCTAGAGATAACTCTCACTTAGAACTGTCTTAAACCAACGCCTTTATCCACTATGCTATGTGTTTAATTGGACGTTTGTTAAGTTCGTTCTTGCTGGATACTCAATGTTTTTATAAACTTCATTTTTTTCTATTTGACCTATAGATCGAACCCTAACAGGTACTACCAATTTTAAATCAGTTTTACTTTCATGGATTGATTGGTTGATTTGTTATGTTTTACGGCATGTCAACCCATTGGGTTATTTTATGCCTAAGAAGTTTTGTTTTATTCATTCTTCATGGCTACTCAATTTTTTTATAAACTCAATTTTTAAACTCATTTTACAAATCACTTTGTTCTATTACTCCTATAAATGGAATCCCAACAGGTACTACCACTCCGGGTCAGAGTGGACCTGGGAGTAATGGTGATGAAGGGATATTCCACATTCTCTCAGAGCTCCAGAACTGGAACTTCACCATCAGAGAGTTTTACGGCATGCCCAGGACACTAAGACCCTCAGTTACGACCTTCTAGCAGATATATGATAAAAAAGATTGGGGTTATCACAAGGGCCATAGGGTTGGGACAATCGTATAGGGGCTAGGGTTTGACGTGACCAGCTGATTGATCGGAGGAGGCCTCTCCGACCAAAATCCTTAGATATCTGACAGATAAAATATTATTTTAATATTAAAATCGATAATCACAAAGTAAGTTTTTATGTCCTAGGATTTATCGTTGATGGTATTAGATCCGACATTTCTACATAGTACCAATAGTTATTGGAGCACTGGAAACGGTTGCAGATAACTTTGCAAAAAAATTGTAGAGATCAAAGAACGGAATAAAACCATTCATTTTGTCTGATTTTTATATATATATATATATATATATATATATATATATATATATATATATATATCGACAGTAAATAAGTACTCTGTTGAGAATTTTTGTAAAAAGGCAGTATCAACCAGACAGCGATGAGTCTATCCCCTTTTCACTAGTGCTAGGCCAAGGAGATTGTTTTTTAAGCATCTGAGGTGCAGCGCCACACCTACCATCAGCTCTTTTCTTTACCACACAGATCCCCGTGCTACTCATACGCTGAGTTGGCGAGGGCCCGTATCGAACCAGGAACCTTGTAGTTCACAAACGAACACACTAACGGCTGATAAAAAAAGCGGATATTATTTAGCATTATTTATTATCGAACTCTACACATTTGAAAAACAGTAACCAAAAGAGATAAAGACTTGGCAGTCAAAGAATTTGCTACTATGTACATTAAATGCAGTTTATACTTA
>CM042143.1:121645540-121650540 GCA_023376005.1 Doryteuthis pealeii | reverse complement strand
AATACGTAGTGAGTGTGTACTTCATTGGTGTTAACATTACATGTATGTGCATATATGTGCATGGAATAAACTGCCCGCGTCTGTTGTAGGCTGCCGAAACACTGAATCTTTCAAAGCCTCCATGCTTCCTGTAGTCCACCGACACTATACCTGATGCCCCTCTCCACATACATATGCACACACGCGCACACATAGATGCATATTACTACTGTAAACTGTTCATGTTCCTGACACTAATACATTATTCTGTGTACTTGACATGAGACTTTGATGAGTTGTGGTACACCTGAGCACTGTACACAATAAATTTCATTATTATTATTATTATTATTATTATTATTATTATTATTATTATTATTATTATTATATGCATGTATATATATGCGTGTGTGAATAGGGTGGTTGGTTGGATTTGAAGGTATGTCAACCCCTGTTGGGTCATTTTATGCCAAAGACATTTTGTCTTATTCATTCTTGTTGTGTATTCAATTCTTTTCAAACTCATTTATTTTTAATCTATTTAACCCATAGATGGAACCCTAACAGGTACTACCACTCCTAGTATGTAGGTATATGTGTGTATAAACAGTGAAGCTGAAATAATTGTACATTTTGAAGTAGAAAATGAAAGTAAATAACTTCATAGCATTCAATGACCACTGAAGCTTTGTGTCTTAAGATCACTCACATTTAAAGAATTGTGAGTGATTATATATATAATATCGTATGAAGGTATACATATACATATATAGAGTATAATATAATATCATAAAGGGTATATATATATATATATATTATATATATATATATATATATATATATATATATATATCTTTGTTGGGTACAAGTTTCTTGGTACAAGGTGATTAAAACTGAATTTGGCCATTTGCCAGTAAAATAAATAAAAAACGTGGTCTGACGAAGCTCGGTGGGCCAGTACCCACGAGTGGAAATTGTCTATAAGCACGATGCCCATGGTATTTAAGGCCCTTTTATTCACAAATATATATATATATATATATATATATATATATATATATATTATATATATATATATATAAAGACTATATGCATAAAGAATGTATAATATATATATATATATATATATATATATTATATATATATATATATATATATATATATATATATATATATATATATATATATATATATATATATATATAGTTGACACAGTAAAGACTCAAAGGTACTCGGGATGTAAATTGTGGTGCTCTAATTAACAGATTCCATCGTGATATTAATAAATTAGCACGGAAATTTGAAAGGATCTAAAAATAAACTCGTCAGACACACATCAGATGTCCATTTTTTTAAATACATTAAAGAAATGATACCAAATATACTCATAACACATGCACACACACACACACACACACACACACACACACATACATATATATATATATATATATATATATATATATATATATACATACATATATATATATATATATATATATATATATATATATATATATATATATATTTGATCAGTCAAATTTTAATGTGTATATCCTATCTGTTTATACATGTGATATATATCATCTATTTATATAATGTCTATAATTTAAAAAAAATTAGTACGAAGTATGGGTAAATGTGAAATAAATGAGAAACTATGTTGGATGTTACGTACTAAATTTCATCATATATATATATGTATATATATATATATAAATATATATATGTGTGTGTGTGTGTGTGTGTGTGTGTGTGAGTGTGTGTGTGTATAAGTATATTTGGTCTGCATTTTTTCTTTAAAGAATACTGATTTAAACAAAACGTATTTTCCTTCGATCCTTTAAAGTATCATGTTTGTAAAAATATTTATCTTTTTGATAATTTTATTTCTATTCTTTAAGTGGGGAAATCTTTTTTTTTTTATTTGATATTGCGAGGTTTATTTTTAAACAAATAATTGTCTGGTTCGAAAAAGCATTTTTAGTTACGAACATTGTTTCAAATCCTGCTCAAATACCACTCATGTATACAAAGCCTAAAAGAAAACAAAAAAAAATGATGTATTTTTCGACCCTTATAAAAAACGTTTCAATAAAAAAAATCACAGTTTAATTTAACATTTCTTCTTTTTTTGTGACTAATAAAAATAAACCCCATTCCAAACGAAGCGATTTTATTTGCTTTTTAAATATTCCTAACGAAGACTAATAATGTTGTACGCTACACCAGTAACAGCAAGATAATGGTCAAGTGTTTTCTGTGTTGAACCGAAGATAATGTGGTGGGGGTCTAAAGTGGCTACTATAGGGTCAGAGGTCAGGAAATGTGTTCGTTTAGGCGAGGGTAATTTTAATAGTTTATGAGAGGTGTTACGACTTGAAGTCCAAGGATACACATCCTTACTCAAACTTGTAAGGAAACCACACAAAAATACACACGTCTAAACCCACAAATTAAAACACACACAGACATATTCATTTAACATGCATTCATATATATAATTGTGTTCAAAATATTTATCTCATCATATTATAATGGAGATTCGGTGTCTGTCTGTAAGAGAAACTACGTCACTGCCTACTACACAATAACGCCAGAAATTGCGTAAATTTATCAATGAGTATTTAATTATAATCAAAATAATTAATACATAGAATATTATTTATCATTATTAACGATGTCTCTGTGAAAATCTGAGTTAGATTTGCCTCAAAACAGCCCATGTTATTAGTGCGTTTAAAATCCTGCAATGTGTCTTATGTATCTGTAAGAAATAAAGGTTTACATAATATATGGTGTGGTTAATTTGCATACTGGTTTTAACAAAATAATAATTACTTGTTATCATTGATCTCTTATATTATTGTTTTGCTCTGTAACATATTAAAATCTATCCTACGATTTTATATAGAAATCAATGAAAATATAATTAAGACAAGTGTAATCTTTTTATATGCGTTCTTATTTAATTTCGTTAGTCTTTCAAATGTAATATATCTTTTTAAATTAAATCCTAAATACTTACGCCCGGATGGTTCATATTCTTGCTAGTTATAAACAAATATATAACTTGTATAGGTAAAATTTATAGAGATATTTGTAGGGTGACATGAGTCAGTATCTGAACCTTGCTAGAGAACTGAAGATATTGGGGAACATGATGGTTGCAGTTCTGTTAGAGCAGTGGTTCCCAACTTTATCCCCGCCCCTTAAAAGGGTTTGCTCTGACCTTGCACCCCTACAATTTATATTTTTGTTCAAAAATATAGAATGTGAATCCATACTACAGTTTTATCAAAGGAGCATATATATATATATATATATATATACCTCGAAAGGTAATGATCATAATGTGAAACGAAAATATAAATATTAAGTACAAAAAAAAATATTAATCTAAATTTGAACGGATGCTCCCCCCCCTCCGAATGATGCTCGCACAACCAGGCGGTGTGGGCACCCCTGGTTGGGAACCCCTGTGTTATAGGGAAAATCCCGCTAGATGTGATATAATCGAATATGACTTAAAGAAATTATATATGATTACACAGAAGTGGATTTTTCATAAATATTGACCAACTTACGTGATTTTTTATTTATTTAAACACCTTGAGATATACTGTTGAATTAAAAAAATACAATGTATATCGTTTAATGGATGTTTAACGAAATTAAATAATAACTTATATAAAACTTATTAAACGTTTCTATTCTGATTTGAGAATCTGAATATGAACGTGAAAATATTCACCTATGTATGTCTGTATGTATCCAGATGTGTATGTAGGCATATATTCGGATTTCCATGTATTTATATGTATGTAAGTTTGTATATACGTATATATCTATGTATGCACGCATGCATCTATCTATCTATCTATCTCTCTCTCTCTCTCTCTCTCTCTATATATATATATATATATATATATATATATATATATATGTGTGTGTGTGTTTGTGTAAAATACATATACGTACATGTGTGTGTGTCTATCTATATCTATCTATCAATTTCTACGTATTTGTATCTATTTGAGTCTATTTGTAGGTATCTATTCAGATTTAGACATGAATATGACGGTGATAACACGTACATATGTATGTATAGTGCGTATACATATAGTGTATACATATGTATATATATATATGCACTTTTTCATAATGTTCACATATATGAATCAAATGTATGTGTGTACGCATGTACTGTCATATATATATATATATATATATATATATATATATATATATATATATATATATATATATATATATATAGAGAGAGAGAGAGAGAGAGAGAGAGATGGATGGATGGATGGATAGATAAGTTTATTTCAAAATTTTCAGATTATCAATTGGCTGAAATAATAAAATGCAAATAAGCATTTGTTTCCTTCAGTTCATGAGAAAACAAGTTTTAAAATATTTATATTTAGGATATATATATATATATATATATATATATATATATATATATATTATATATATATATATATATATATATATATATATATATATATATATATATATACCGCTTCCTACAATCATTAAATGATTTTAATTAGATATACATAGGTAATTCTGTTTGCCTTAATGAAGATCTAATAATATGAAATTTAATAATAATAATAATAATAATAATAAT
Source organism: Doryteuthis pealeii (assembly GCA_023376005.1). Lineage (NCBI taxonomy): Eukaryota > Metazoa > Mollusca > Cephalopoda > Myopsida > Loliginidae > Doryteuthis > Doryteuthis pealeii. The sequence continues at coordinate 121,645,916 of CM042143.1, read as the reverse complement.
AATAATAATAATAATGATAATAATGATAATAACAAATATATATATATATATATATATATATATATATATATATATATATATATATATATATATATATATATAATATATTGATAATTTGCTTGAAGCATTGTTAAATATATTATTATTTATTTATATTAAGAAGGCAATTTCAATGCGTATAAAAAAAACATGGACATTATTTTATTTTTGTATACGCATTGTAATTGCCTTAAATAAATAATAGTATATATAATATATATATATATATATATATATATATATATATATATATATATATATATATATATATATATATGGTTTGTTTGTATGAGAATATAGATATATATTTTCAGTGTAATATATTTCATGTAATCGG
>CM042143.1:121588040-121633040 GCA_023376005.1 Doryteuthis pealeii | reverse complement strand
TGACAAGGTCTAAGATTGACTTCTTTCATCTTCACTCTGTGATCCACCGGAATGGCAAACTCCACGAGATGACAAGTTCTTATTCTTTTTAATTAACACTAGCTCTAATCCTCAGGCTGGGATAAGGTGCTCTATCTGTATCTCAAAACCCAAGAGATTTTCATGCCTTTAATTCTCTTGGACGGATTTTGGTTTGCATACAATTAATAGTTTGGTCAAAATTAACTTTCTTGCACAATTCCCAGTTGATTCCCACTCCCACCCAGTCGGGCCAAGTTTTGAACTCCCTTTGTGCTAGTCAGCTGCATTCACTAAGTACATTAAAATTATCAAAACAATAATGGTGATTTACGGCAAGCTGTCATATAATAAAAACTGAAAGATTTCGTAAAGGTTATTCTTATAGTCATTATATTAAAATTAAATTAAGTGGAGTGACTTTTTTCGGTATCAGCCAGACAACGAGGGAGTCTATCCCTTTTTTGAAACATCAAATCAAATGTTTTCTTCGGAAATTCACATATATTTTTTCTTTTAATAGATTCATTTTGCTCTAGTTATTTTTTTATTTTTTTATTTCTCATGTACCTAACTGAATTCACTTAACATGTTAAAGCAACTTAAGGGGACCCTAACCAAAAGGGTCCCAATTAGATTTACCTTGGGCATCCAATATCTAAATCCGGCCCTGTCTCTTGTCGTCAGGCAAAGGTTAAAAATCTAATCTTACAATACTTTAATCCTTTTCTTAGCATGTCTAAGTTTGGCACAAGGCCAGATGTATGAGAGCATTCATTGAGAGTTGCTCACTAACTGACGCGACTCAATTAATCAATTAACACCATTAAAAATCCGGAAAAAGGTTTATTACCTTTCGTACATGAAATAAATAATAGAGTCAACGCGCAGTTCTCCATCAGTATGCCTTGCTACTCGATTAGTAGTGACTAATACTACTACTGCGTAATTCGACTACGAATAACCTCGCATATTCGTATCTTTATATGTGTTCCAATGGACGAGTCCAACTATTTTGTAGGGAAATATATTCCCTTATAACACTAACAATATTCACTTAGCTGTAACTTGTACAGTTCTTGCATATCTGGGGGATAACTTCTACTGTAAATATATATACACATTAAATATCACCATTTCTTGCTTTTTGTGTAAAATTTCTGATTTATGATGTGATTATATTCGAAACTAGTAAATAATTAAAATATACATAGAAATAGCATTGAAATTTTAATTAAAAAGTCCAGCATTTGTAAATCTCGAAAATAAACAAATGAATACACCAGAGTTATTTTTGATTGTTTTTTTTTTTCACCACCTACCCAGGCGATGTTGGGTAGCCGCTTCTAATATTAACTCGATACCAATTGCCTGCGCCAAAATTCTTTTTCCAAAGGTCAAAGGTTAATATATGATCGCTTTTCTATGCTGGATTAAAAAATACCATTCATTATGTTTGCTCAGGTCTGGTTTTTAAGATGTGCTTGAATACTTCACAACAAGTTGTACATAATAATAACGCTTATTCAAAATCCTGTGGACTGTACTTGTCATGGATATGATACTGTTAAATACATTTCAAGTAAAGCTTGTATCTTATGCATTTGATCTGACTAGAAAAATGATGTTATGAAGATGCATATACATGGGTTCCCTCACAGTAATATGATTGGCTGATGTCATCCATAAATACTAAACAATGTAGAGATACAATGGCCTACAACGACTACGCCTTCTACTACTACACCCACTACTACGACGTCGCACCAGCCTACCTGTTCGAGTGTACCCTACTACTACTTCTACTAATATATCCCTTACCCGGATATATAAAAAAAATATGTATGATTTTTTTGATTCAGCGTAAAAAAAACCCGCCTTAAAAACAGCTATTAAATATTTGACCTTGAAAACAACAAAGGCCAGTGTAATCATAACATCACGCGAGAGCTACACAAGGTCGACGTGCCCGGACGACTTAGGTTATTCCCTTTGTAGCCTTCACCTTTGACCTCGTAAACTCCGAGGCTTAGTCTCGTAAATAGAAATAATTCCGCAGGTATTTTAAATGCATTGAAATTGGAGAAAACCTCTTTGATGATATTACAGTTCAGCCATAATTCAATTCAGACTGTATTTTAAATAACACGTCTCTTTTGCCGCCGATGGAAAATGTGTTGCCAGGCCAATCAATAGGGGAATAATTATCATCAAAGATAATAAAAGCAAGCAAAGAATATGGGTAAAAGATCAAAGGAAGTGTCATGGATGCATGCGCAATGTTAACTGGTTTTGTTCTGGTTCAGACAACTTCCGGATGTATTTTCTTTGCTCTTTTTTTTTCTACCCCCGGAGCAGATGGGAAAGGTACAAAGAATTTGAAAAAAAAAAGACGGGGAAGTGATTTATGTTAAATATGCAGTGTATGTGTTTTGTGTAAAGGATTTCTCTTTACACTTGGTTCTTTAATATATATATATATATATATATATATATATATATACGAGTAGTTAATTAATTGACACATCTGTATTTTTAAAAAATCAAAGCAAAGAATTATGTAAAATTAGAAGCGGCTACCCAACATCGCCTGGGTAGGGGGGGACACCAATCAAAAATAACTCTGGTGTATTCATTTGTTTATTTTCGAGAGTTACAAATACTGGACTTTTTTAAATTAAAATTTCAATGCTATTTCTATGTATATTTTAATTATTTACTAGTTTCGAATATAAATCACATCATAAATCACAATTTTACACAAAAAGCAAGAAATGGTGATATTTAATGTGTATATATATATTTGTAGAAGTTACAGATATGCAAAGACTGTATTTAAGTTACAGCTTGCATGTTCTTCTTGTCTGCTAACTCGACGGTAGTTAGAATCCCACTGCGATGGTGAGTATTGTATTGTTTCTATGATATCTGGAGTACCTCCAAAAAACTTTCCGTTTTAATTTTCCGACCTAAAGCAGAAGTCAGCCAGGATTATTTTGCATTTGTGTATCGGATAAGCAACAGTGCCTTCAGGTCAGGTTTTTTGGGGAAAGGGCAGGGTAAAGTCCACTAGAGGCGTCAAGATTGTTCTAATGTTCGCTGTGTTTATAGACACATATGCACATGTATACGTGAAGCACGCGCATGCATGCACACGTGTGGTTATACCAGCGTTGTTGAATTATCTAAGTTACGACTTAGTATAAGTCCACGTGCCATTTACTTATACCAAAATCCTGCTTGAAGAGTCTACCCTACAAGCTTCTTTATCTATTAGTCTGGACAATAGTGTGTGTGTGTGTGTGTGTGTGTGTGTGTGTGTGTGTGTGTGTGTGTGTGTGTGTGTGTGTGTGATTACTTACTGAAAAGAAGATCGAGAAAAAGCATAGAAAGGTGAATCATTAGAAATGAGAGACTTTTCCCATAAAAGACACATCAATAAAATTCTTGTAAGAATGATGGACGTTGTATTAGAAAGAAATCAAACGAAATTTTTGCTGCTAGATTTTCTGTTTAACATATTCCAAAATTCCTACTCCAGTACATGAAACAAAAAAACTCGTTTTAAGTCCAAATGGTCAAGTTAAAAGGAACCATTGCTACATTTTGATGAGGGAAAAAAGAAAAGAAGAAAAATGGTCGCCCACTAAAAACAAAAATAAATATAAAAGCATAAAAAATAAATAATAAATAGATAATTCCTCCAAAAGTTATTGAGTATTACTATCATGACGTCATTTCATCCTCCCGCTCATCTTTTAGAGCTTCATTTTGAAAACAGATCATTAATCCAGGTCGTAAATTGGAGTGCGAGATGTCGATCTGTCACGACGGCACATCTAAAACCGTAGTTACAGTTCAAGTATATCTATCTATCTATCTATCTATCTATATATATATATATATATATATATATATCAATGTGTTTGATATGGCCTTAGCCGACAATTTTTGGGAGAATATGTGCTTAATTGAAGTCAAACCTAATTTTGAAATTTAATTAATTGATAATTAATGAAGTAGGCGGGCATATCTGTTCAAATGTAAGGCTAAACACATCGAGAAAAAAGTCAATCTCTGCATGTACATTTCGGCCTATTATGCCTCATCAGCAGAGTTATAGTCAGGAAGACTGCTCTGTGTGTGATTCGACCCCTAACTGCCAGGCTGACAGAAGGGGATTATAACCATTACAGTAGCTGGTTTTTCCCCAGATTTTTCGTTTGTTTTGAACTCAGTTATATTCCGCTTTTAGTGACTTGCTACACGACAGTATGAAAAGTAAACAATATATATATATATATATATATATATATATATATATATATATATACCAAACCTTCCGCAAGAGCAGGAAGCGATACAAGGTCAATTTCTTAAGCGGAGTTTAACAGGTTCGAATTCAGAGTTTTCTCCTAGACTGGTTACCTATCCAAGGTTAAAGAGCCCTTTTATTTACCCATAGCTGGAGAGAGAATATTTTAATTCATACCTTTCCCAAGGGTATTAGTGCTATGTGAAATGCTAAAGCCTCATCAATGATTTGAACCCGGGTTGACGAGTCCACTCTGACCGCTTGTTTAATCTAAGGGCCAAAGGTGAGTGTTGCATATCATAGACTGCTCATCCACCAGGATTCTTCCTTAAGCATAAGATTTCACCACCCACGGCCAAGGGGTGGCCTCATTGAAGGAAGGGGTCTAGAGATCGGGTTAAGGGTCACCATTTATAAAAGGACCCAGCGAGGATTGAACTCGCTATTCTGTAGTAATTTAAGAAAATTGGAATCGTGATCAATATGTTTATTCATCTGTTTCTTATCACTTATTTGTAAGTAAGTCGTCGAGGTGACCTAAAGTCGGTATCAGCCAATCAGCGAGGGAGTCTATCCCCTTTTCATTAGCGCTAGTCCGAGGAGATTTTTTTTGCGTCTTTGGTGGAGCGCCGTACTTACCATCAGCTCCTTACTTTACCGCACAGATCTGTGCTACTCATATGCTGAATTGGCGTGGGCCGGTATCGAACTAGGAACCTTGTGGTTTCTAGCCGAACGCTCTACAGACTGAGATGTATCAATGGAAATTAGTAGCTAACGTAAGATTTTTAGGTTATGATAGATAGATAGATAGATAGATAGAGAGAGAGAGAGAGAGAGAGAGAGAGAGAGAGAAGAGTTGTGTGTGTGAGAGAGAGAGAGAGAGAGAGAGAGACAGAGAGAGAGAGTGAGAGAGAGAGAGAGAGAGAGAGAAAGAAAGAGTGAAATCGGAAGAGGTGCTTTTCAGGAAAATTCCGTTATCTATTTTGAAGAATGTTCATTATTGTGGCATTTTCTATGGAAAGGAAACTCTATCTCTGCTCCGTGTACCTTTTCAGGCATCACTGACTTTACAAGTACGCAAAAGTACTGACCTGGGTCGGCAAAGAGTGATATCGAATGTAGGTGGGAACCGACGGGGAAAAAAATAGGCCCATGGTTGGATGGTCGCTTCCTGACTTAGATCCAAACCACCCAGGTTGATGGAGAGAGAGAGAGAGAGAGAGAGAGAGAGAGAGAGAGAGAGAGAGGGGGGGGTGAAGTTAAGGAAGAGAAAGTATAAGAGTAAAGAAAGGATAATAAAATGAAGAGAGATCGGCTAAGTTATTAGTAGGATGAGTCACAGAAAGTGTAATCACCCGTCGTCCATTTGACAAGAATAGACATACTCTTAAAAATGAAGACATCTATGTTTAAACGTATAACCGAAAGCTAATATATAAACGAGGATTTCTGTCCGATTAACATATCTTGGTTGGTTGGTTGGATTTTACGGCATGTCAATCCTTGTTGGGTTATTTCATGACAAAGACACGATTTATTCTTAAAGGTTACTCATTTTTATCTATTCAACCCATCTGGGCAATAGGGTTGGGACAATTATATGGTGCTAGGGCTTGACGTGATTAGCCGATTGGACCGCTCGACTAAACTAAGTAAGGGTAAAAGGGAGTGTTGCAAATCATGGACTGCTCAGACGCTGGGACTCCGTCCTTAAGCATCTAGGATCAAAGGTGTAGTCTGTGTATTCTAGAGCTCCAGTAGACAGAGCAGAACAAATCTTGGAGACATTTCGAGTAATTTCACATTCACATCTTCAGGAAAATTTTCTTTTGATTTGACACGTCATACATTAGGAATCTATGTTTTAAATCCACTAAAACGAATATTAACTCTTACTTATCAAATTATACCACGGCTGTACCAAAATTTATTGGTATTTTTAACTGAATGATGGGATATTTCAAAGTTCACTCTCTATTCACCTCAGGATTCATTCTATTCTAATAAAGTTCAATTATTATTGTCATCTTAGTCCTCTGCTCTATTAATAAAATAACTATCATTTTTTGCCCTTTGCTTGGTGTGGTGCGAGAGCCGCTATGAGCGGTTTAAAATATACAATGAGTTAAACCATGCACATCTCTGTGTTCTTGGATAGGTAAGAAGCAAGAAACTGTGCTAAACAATGCCAAATAAAAAGAACCGAAGAGTATATAAAGATTGTGTAGTGTCAATTTCAAAAAATACTGCCACTGATAATGATTGCGAAATTGTAGAAAGCGGGTTCCAATTATAATCACGCCATTACGTTCACTTTCAGACTAGTTCCCTAGGGGGGGGGGGTATATGAGCAACTTCATTCCCCAGAGATGTATTAACTCTTTGCCAACTAAATTTTCCCCACGGCTGTATCAATTTTCTTCAGTATTTTTTACCTGTATGGTGGGATATTTCAAAGTTCACTATAGATTCACATCAAAACTCATTTCATTCACATAAAGTCATATTAATATTTTAATCTGAGTCCTTTTGCTCAATTATAATGAACTAAGCACAGTAAAAAACGCAGTAGCTAGCGGTTTAAATTAGGCAAATAATTAAATATTACCACTACTGTTCTTCTAAACGTATAGCTTTGACATTAGATAAGTCATGCTGTTAGATAAAAAACAATCGAAACCAATGATATTTGAAGCTCATATGTGTTTAACACTTTGGAGAGGATTTCACTGACGACTGCCAACTAAGTTTAAAGGCAAAGCTCTCCTATAAAACGGACATAGCACGTTTTGGTGTTTTTTTACATATATACAGATTTATGTATTTAACCATTATCCAATACCCACACTAAATCTATGTGAGTCTGTCTCTACCTCTGATTAGGTATCACTCTTGTATCTTCAGGATTAAATCCACTGGATTAATGAAGATATTGATCAATTGCAGTTGATATCACGTGAAATCGACTGCAATTAATCAATATCTTCCTTAATCCAATGGATTTAACCCTGAAGATCCTTATGGTGAAACTCGAGTAGGTTATTACCGTGTACCATTATGATAATAAATTTGCTCTACTAACGTATTGAGCACTTTATATTTGTTTGTCTTATCATTGTGAAACTTGCATCAACTAACCATTGTGGCCATTTTCACCGGTAAGTCACCTTTTCCACAAATACCACATCAAATACCATATATATATATATATATATATATAGAGAGAGAGAGAGAGGGGGAGGGATAGATAAATAGATAGGTAGATAGTTTAAAGAATAAAAATAGTGAGATTTTTGAAGCATGAATAACTGTGAGTGTAGGTGTATAAACTAGACTAATCTTGAAAAGAATATATAAATAACTTACCGGTCGTGTTAGAATTGGTATTGTAAGTGATATTTAACACAGGAGATTCATAGACCATATATTATTTCCTATTGTCTAAAAGGTTCACGTAAAAACAATTGAAACGAGATGCCCCCTAAATCATCCTGCCACCCACTTCTCGAAAAAAACAAAAACAAATTAGACACCAATACCAAGCCCCCGTCAATACTCTAAATATAAAAGTTCAATATACCTATGACTCGCCACAATTTAAGAATTATCCAATTCACTTTTAGTGAAAATTATTAAATCCTTTAGTAACCCTTCTTAGTAAATAATTTTCTAAATTAACCACTTTCCAATAAAAATCCAATAACTACAAAAAAAATTACATGTGACTTAACCGGCAAAATAACAATTAATATAGATCTCCCGTGTTCAATATCACTTACAATACCAATTCTAACACGACGGGTAGGTCATTTATATTTTTTTAACATTAGTCTAGTTTGACCACCTGCACTCACAACAAAATCAGGATTTTTATTCCTAAATCTCTATTTGTATTAAAAACAAGTGAAGGATACGTGGAAACTCTTACACACACACACACACACACACACACACACACACACACACACACACACATATATATATATGTGTGTGTGTGTGTGTGTGTGTATGTGTGTTACATTTGAACATATATGCCCGCCTAAATTCATTAAACTAATTAATTTTCAAAATTAGGTATGACTTCAATTAAGCACATATCCTCCAAAAATTGTCGACCTAAAACCATATAAAATAAACACATTTGTGTTTATAATCATATATATATATATATATATATATATATATATATATATATATATATAAAACTTCAGTAGGATTAAGATATCAATGAATTACAGGACATTTTAATAAACGTTCGATTATTCATCTCTCAATTAATCTCCATTTATTTGAATCTATCGATCTCTCATTTGTTATCTTAATTTAATTTCTCATTTACGACTTTTAAACATGGATTAACTGGTGGCCCTTGATTGAGATGAAGTTATAACTCCTTTCAGTATTCCTTGACCTCTTCTATTCCTTCTTATTATTATCATCAACATCACCATTTATATTATTATTATTATTATTATTATTATTATTATTATTATTATTCCAGAAAAACAGAAAAAAAAAAGAAAAAGAAAAGAAGAAAGAACGTGTCAACTAGTGAACTTTGCGGTCCCAGCAGATCACAGGGTGAAGCTGAAGGAAAATGAACAGATGGATAAATACCTGGACCTTGCCAGAGAATTAAAAAGGCTGTGGAATATGAGTGAAAGTGATAGCAATTCTAGTTGGTGCACTTGGAACGGTCCCAATAAACTTGGAAAAAAGACTGGAGGATCTGGAAATCAGAGGAAGAATTGAGACCCTCCAGACTACTGCACTGCTGCAATCGGCTAGAATACTCAGAAGAGTCCTGGAGACCAGAGGAGACTCATTGTCACTCCTGGTGTAACGCTGATCCGAAAAACTCATAATAATAATAACAGTGATTCACTGGGAATTGTGCAAGAAATAACATTTTCAACATGCAACAAAATGGTAAGCGCACAAACCTGAATCTGTTCATTGAGAATGAGACGCATAAGATTCTATCGGACGTCGAGATACAGATAGCTCTTCAAATTAAGGCCAGGAGACCATACCTAACTTGCACTCTCGTGTATTTTACCGACCCGGCGTATCACCGAATGAAAGAAAAAGAAAGCGAAAAGATAGACCTTGCCAGAGAACTGAAACTGTGAAACACGAAGGTAAAAGTCGTACCAATTGGTGCACTGTGAACGATTCTAGAAAAGTATCAGGATGAACTGAAAATCAGAGGAAGAATCGAGACCATCCAAACTACAGAATTTTGGGATCGGCTAGAAGGCGCAGATAAGTCCTGGAGACCTGAGAGACTTGCTGTCACTTAGCCTCCAGTAAACCACCGACCAAGGCAGGAGAGAAAGCACTAATAATAATAATAACAAATAGTTAATGATTAGTCAAATCAGACATTCTATAATATTTGCTGAGTGTGTATACATGTGTGTACACAACGTGTGTATGTGTTTTCCATTTTCTATATTCCACCCCTCCCTTCCCACAACGCAATCGGCTTGCCTCCTCTTCCCGTTATTTTCCCTTCTCATCCCTAAACCCGATCAACCCCACCCTAATATCTATACGTCCTTCGTATTCGCTGCAGTGTTGATTGCACGCCCCACCCTCGCATTATCCCTTTACCATTCATTGTTCACCATTTCGAACTACTATGGGGAAGGGAAGCGAGTGGGCGGGCGAGATTCCCGCTTTTTCCCTTCCCAAACGTTTATCCTTCTTTAGTCCAGACTTTCTAACCCTTTTTTCTTTCTTTCTCTTTTTACTCCTTCATATTTACTCCTGACTTTTTTGTTTGTTTGTTTTGTATTGTTGTTTTTTTATTTTTTTAAAATTTTTTGTTTTGTGTTTTTGGTCTTTTTAATATCTTGCTGCTTTTATATTTTTGTCACTATACATCTTTTTTCTCTCTCTCTCTCTCTCTCTCTCTCTCTCTCTCTCTCGTCCATTCTCTCTGTCTTCCTCTCTCTTTTCTTTCTCTTTCTCTCTCTCGTCATTCTTCTCCTCTCTCTTTTCTCTCCCTCTCTATTTTCTCTCTCTCTCTCTCGTCCATTCTCTGTCTCTTCTCTCTTTTCTCTCTCTCCTCTCTCTCCCTCTCTCTCTCCTTCTCTTTTTCTCTCTCTCTCTCGTCCATTCTCTCTGTCTCCCTCTCTCTTTTCTTTCTCTTTCTCTCTCTCTCTCGTCCTTTCTCTCTCCCTCTCTCTTTTTCTTTTCTCTCTGTCCATTCTCTATCTCTCCCTCTCTCTCTCTCTCTCTCTCTCTCTCTCTTGTTCAACCCTCTCGGTCAATTTCACCTACTTCCATTCTTTTTTTTCTTCTTTTCTCTTTCATTCTATCGTCATTTTTAAAAATCTTACTGATACTATATATTTTTTTCACTAATTTTATTTACTTTCTTTTCTTTCTGTTTCTTTTATTTTATTTTCTGTTCTTTTTTTTTTTCTGACACCCCCCCCCCAACCAACTTCATTACGTCAATTTTTTTTTTCTGTTTTTTTTTTCCTGTTCTTTTTTTCAACCATTTTAATCATATTTACTTCTTGCCTTTTTGTTGTTTGTATTGTTTCTTTTTTCTATACTTCATTTTTGTGTCCACCTCTCTCTCTCTCTCTTTCTCTCTCTTTCTCTCTCTCTCTCTCTCTCTCTCTCTCTCTTTTCCTCTCAGTCAATTTCTTCTAGGCTCTTTCTTCTTTTTCTTTTTTTCTGTTTTGAATTTATAAAACTTTATAAATGTTCTTTTTTCTTCTTTCCTCTTTGATTTTATCTTTTTTGTTTGTTTTAAATCTTGTTGATAGTAAATCTTATTTATTATTATTATTATTTTTATTATTATTATTATTATTATTATTATTATTATTATTATTATTATTCACTATTTCTATTTTCTTATCTTTTCTTTTTTCTGTTTTTTCTTCTAACTCCCAGCCAACTTCATTCTCGTTTTTCTTTTCTTTTTTACGTCTTTTTTCTTTCTGTTTCTAGAATTTTGTCATTATTTTAATTTTATTTTCCTACCCACCCTTCATTCCTGTGAACTTTCTTTCTTTTATTTATTTTATTCTATTTTTTCCTTTTATTCTAATATTTTTTCTTTTTTCTGTTTTCTTTTTTCTTTTATTCTTTTATTTCTTTCTATTTATTTCATTTCTTATTTATTTTATCTATTTTTTACATTCCTTTTATTTTTTTTAATTTCTTTTATTCCCTTTTTCTTTTCGCATTTTTCAATCGTTCTGTTTCTCTATTTCTGTCACTATTTTTCTTCTTTTTTTAAATACTTTTATGGTAATAAAGGACTATTTGCTCGTAAATTCCTACCATAAAATAAACCCCCATGTTATGTCCGTGTTTTTGCAATAAATGTTTTATTTTTCTTGCACCCGTTATGTTACAATAATAAATATATTTCCTTTATTTATTTTAATATTCACTTCAATGTGTATATTCTAAAAGTGTTTATTTCGTGAGAATGTTAGTTTTAAAGTGGGGGTTCGTTTTTACACTTCAACTTTTTACTCGTAAATTCCTACCATAAAATGCCCAAGCCTAATTTTATGGCAGGAATTTACGAGTATAAAGTTGAATATTTCCTTTTGTTATTGTTATTTCTTTTCTTTTTGGCTTTGATACTCTAAAAAAAATTTTAATTATCGTCGACGAAAAAACAAAATTACGGTCATAAAAGGAGAATCCAATTTATGCCTAAATTGTAAAACGTGCCCCCACTTTAAAACTAAACATTCTCACAAAATAAAAACTTTTAGAATATACACATTGAAATGAATATTAAAATAAATAGATAAAATATATTTTGTATTGTAACATAACGGGTGCAAGAAAAATAAAAACATTTAATACAAAAACACGGACATAAAATGGGGGTTCAGTTTATTTTATGGTAGGAATTTACGAGCAAATAATCCTTTATTACCCACTAACATTCCTGCCAACCATCTTTCTTTTGTTTTATTTCTAGATTGTTAGTATTATTTGGATTAATCGGACTATTGTCCTCATCTGTATTGTTATCTATACAACGTTTCGGCCGATATGTGCTCCGGCCTTCTTAAGGTATTTCTTGTTGGACTCGGGAGACTTCTTGAACTAGGAAGCTTCGTTACGAACTCGGGAACTTTTTTGTCGCAATCGGGAGTCATACAGCTAATAATAAAGATGAGGACAATAGTCCGAATAATCCAGATAATACTAGTTATCAAGATTCATCGCAAAAATTCAGAGAAATCCAAAGTTTTTCTATTATTTATTTATTTATTTATTAGTTTTTCTTCGTTTCCGTTTTTTAAATATTTTTTCATTTTTTATTTTTATTTTTTCGTTGTTTTGTTTCATGTTTTCATCTTGATCTTACAGCTTCTATATTTTTGTTCCTTTTTTAAAAAATTGTGTTGTATTCTCTCCAACCAACTCCATTTGCGTTTTTTTTTGTCTTTTTTTTATCTTTCTGTTTCTATATTTTTCTAACTATTTTTTTTAATCTATTTTAACCCCACTTGAAAAATTTCTTATATTTCATTTTAAAATTTTTCTTACATTTAATTTTTTTTTTTAATTCTGTTTTCTTTTTCCTTTTATTCTTTTTATTTTTCTCTCTCGTTTTTTTTCCATCGTGCTGTTTCTATATCTCACAATTTCTTTAATTTCATTTTTTCAGTTCATTTTTTCTTTTCTTTTTTCCTCTTTCTTTTTTCTTTCATTTTTTTCTTTCATTTTTTCTCCCTTTCTTTCTGTTTTTTTTTCGTGTTTCCATCTTTATCTTGCAGCTTCTATATTTTTGTCACTTTAAAAAAAATGTGTTGTATTCCCCTCCTCCCAGCCAACTTCATTTACATTCTTCGTTTTTCTTTCTCTCTTTCTTTCTTTCCTTCTTTCTTTCTTTCTTTCTTCCCTACTCTCTTTGTTTTTTCTTTAACCCATTCTAAAACGTTGGCCTGACTGGTCAACCAACAGCGTCATTTTCTGTTGGTGTTTTCTTATCGTCTTTTTCTTCCCTATTTTCAAGCAAAGCGTTCCGACTTTATTTCATACAGCTACAACATAAACCCGCTACTTAGGCAATAATACGCGCGTGTGTGTGCAACACTTAGCTTTCTGTGTTCGTGTGTTCGTGTATAATCTGATTATTTCTCGTCTAATACTTTCATTCGTCTCCTTCACTCTTCAATGTTTTCCCTTCGTTCTTTACCAAATGTAGTTGTTAGTGCCATGCAATTTCTACGAGTTATACGATTATGGCCCTCCACAGCTTCTTTTATTATTTGACTACCAAATCCCCCGCGAATATTACTCCGATTATTCCATTAAGGGGCTGGTTTAACTCGGTAGTGATACTGCCTAGGAATCGCAAGGTTCCTGGTGCAATACCACTACCCCCCCCCAACTCGGTGCATGAGTAGCACAAATTGGGTATTCTTGATTCGTGCGGTAAATGGGGATGTGACGGCAGATGTGGCGCCCACCTGAGCAAAGACAATTTCCTTGGACTAGCGCTAGCGAAAAGGGGATAGACTCCCTTGCTGTCTGGTTGATTATTCTGTTCAACTGGTTCAGTATTACAAAGGGATCAAGTACCAGAGTATTTAGCATTGGTTTACAGACAAAAGAAAAGATGACAGGGATGTTCAGGTAGTGAGTTTTCATTGTGACACAAGAACCTTCATGGAACTTCGAACCGAACCCTATTATTCAATCCACCGACTGTTCTCATTCCGTTAACCATGACTGGATACAATTGTTAAGCTATGTTATGTATTCTATGTTATCATTGCCCTTGGCCAGGATTGATCCAGCAACCTACAGATGATTATCACTTAGAACTGTATTATTATCAATACCCTATATCTGTTGCGCTATGTCTCCAAGTCTGAACAAGCCACATAATACAAATTATCACGCCTCATCTAAAAAAAAGAAAGTCAGACTAATTTTAAATTTTGATATTAGCAGGATTTTTTAGTGGGTTGGATAAATATATACTTTTCAGTGTATTTTTCAAATGGTTAATTCTTTTAATAGTTCTTTAATAAGAACATAAATGCTTCTTTCTTTCTTTTTTTTTATTATGGGTCGGTTTAGCTCAGTCGGTAGAGCGTCGGACTAGGGACCACAAGGTTCCTGGTCCGATACCGGCCCTCGCCAACTCAGTGAATGAGTAGCACAGGGATCTTTGCGGCAAATTGAGGAGCAGATGGTAGGTGTGACGCTTCACCTCAGACGCCAAAAACTATCTCCTTGGTCTAGCACTAGTGAAAACGGGAAAGTCTCCTTCGTTGTCTGGCTGATACCGACTTTAGTCCACCCCGACGACTTTACTTTTTACTTTATTCCTTTGAAAAAATAACTAACAAACTTATATTTATAAGAGCAGGATGTGACGTACAAACAAATTTTAAGCAGAGTAAAGATGGATTGAATTCAGGGTTTTCCCTCGCCTAGACTTGTTGTCTAATAAAGGCTAAAAAGACCAGTTCTCTCTATTATTTACCTTTTGAAGGAAACAGATTTAAGCCAATGCCGAGGACATAAGCACGAAGTGAAACACCAAGTCTTACTGGCTGCACAGATATCCATGAAAATCTCTCGCTAACCATCCCTATCTGATATTGCTAACGGAAGGTCCTCTGTGAAGCATCCAGAATCCACGCAGAGCTGATCTATGTAGGTTCTTGCTGGGCGGCCTATGTGTAGGTTTGTGTTCGTACTATTGTACAGCTGTACCACTTGGACTCGTAGGAAATGGAATCGTCGAAATCCTAGTTTGTATTTCACATAGCGCTAATACCCTTGGAAAAGGTATGCATCCAACTACTCTCCCCGTAGCTATGCTCTTTAATCTTGGCTAGGTAGCCAGTCTAAAAGAAGGAAAACTCCGAATGCAAACCAGTTAAACTCCGCTTAAGAAATTGACCCTGTGTCGCATCCTACTCGTGCGAAAGGGTTGGTAAATATGTATATATATATATTATATGCTCCCAAAACCAGAAGAGCTCTCTAGGGGCTCAATTGGCGGGTTATATTTCATATATATATGCGATAGGCTCCTGACCCGATAGTGGTTAACGTGCTTGGGTGTTTTAGTCAGATTTGTCCTCTGCTGTTCTTGGGCTAACTAACATATGAAATTTAACCGGATGGTTCTGAATGTTCATCAGTGCTCTCGAACATGATCGATATATATATATATATATATATATATATATATATATATAGTAACTGTTTCAGCTTTTGCTGGAATGGTGTACCCAATTGGTAGAGTACTCAAATATAAAATAGAGCTGACGATTGCCTCGCATATATGAATTGTCACCAAATTAGTGATATGTAAAATATATATATATATATATATATATATATATATATATATATGGGAAACGAAAGTTTTGCCGTTTTTACCAACCGTGGATAAGTGAAACCGTGGTTGATTTTTTTTCTCGTGGATTGTGAAGTCGTGCCGTTTGTTGAGAAAGCATCAGTCAAGGGTTAGGGTTAGGGTTAGAGGGAAATACCCAGGGGATTTATTTACTTTCGGCTTTCTTTGATGCGGCAGGAAATCTGTTCTGGCAACAACAGCAACATTCGACAGCTGTTCGTACGTTGTCAGTCGGGATAAACACTAAAATAAGCTTCATGTCGACTATAATATAAAGTAGGAAAATATCGATAGGCCATTCATTATTTTCTTTTGGATATACTGACATGCCAAAAACGAGCCGTTAGCCAATGAATTTTCATGTAAATCTACTCAAATATTAAAGACTTGTAATTCGGTAAGCTTAAAGACACTGTCCAGTACTTTACAGCCTCATGTCAGTTCGTCTTTACCAGTACGATTTAATACGAGGTGCTGTCAAACAGTATTGCATTTTCTTGCCGGTGTGAAGTTCTTTATAAAACTAAGGCCTACATTGAGACCCTAACGAGGTTCAATGCAAGAATCTGACAGATGAGACCCAATTGACAATGTCCTTCTACGTGACAATGCTCGACCACATACAAGAATCAGGACAAGGGAGAAAATCGCCTCATTCGGGTGGGTAACTTTACCGTATCCTCCATACTCACAAGATTTAGCGCCTACAGACTCTCATCTATTCGGTCCCATGAAAGAGGTTTTGAGAGGCAAAGATTATTCCGATGCCAAGGAAGTGAAATATGAATTTACGAGGCGGGGCATATACGCTCTCGTTCGAAGGTGGAAAATTGCTATTGAGAGAAACAGGGACTATGTGGAAAAGTAGGGATGTGATCCACTGAGGACCTGTGTTGGTAATTATACCTGTCCTAAACAAATGGCATCACTTTTTGTCTCACCCACGTATAATAATATTCGTGTTCCTCAATCTTCCAACAGTTATCATCCTGCAACACCCTATGGCTAAAAATGAAACCGTCCAAATTGTCCAAGATGGAATGCAAAAATGTAAACCCTGGTGATGCTTATCCGTCAAATTCTTATTTCTTATGAGTGTCGTCACCTCAGCTGAATAATGGACCATTCTGTTATTATAAAGAAAAAAAGACAGCTACACAGAAAAATATAATGAGAAAGAAAGAAAGAGAGGAGAAAGATATATAGAGAGGGGATGAGCTCTTGGAAGCGCGAACATATTGAGAATATGAAAAGAAGGAAAGGAAAAAGAGAGAGTTAAATCAAGATTCTTATACATTTATATATTGAACTATTTTACAATAGCTCTTAAGTAAACATGCCAAACGTTGTAATAATTACATTATCATACCGTGGTATATCAACAGGTCATGCTAGTTATGTATAAATTCTCAAATTGTTTTTTTCGTGGAGTAATTAAGTTTGGTTGGTCGGTTGTATGAATTATACGGCATGTCAACCCTTGTTGGGTTATTTTATGCCAAAGTTATTTTATATATTCTTGTTGGATATTAATTTTTTTAGAACTCATTTTCCTCCCTGTCGGCTGAGGCTGAAAAATTCACCAACAGTCGGAAAAGCTTCTCTGATCAATCGGCTGGTCACGATAAGCCATAGCACCTATATGATTGTCCCCACCCTACTGTCTTTATGGCAAATCCCCAATACTTTTTATCGTATATGTGCTAGAAGAAGTCGCTGAGAGTTTTAGTGATTTGGGTATGATCTTAAATTGCATATAATGGTGAATCACCCATCAGGATTGAATAAAACAAAACGTCTTTGGGATAAAATTACCCATGGGTTGACATGCCGTAAAATCCACCCAAACTAACCAGAAATCGTTTTTAAATACATTCTTTAAAATTCATTTTATCTATTTAACTACCATTTCGGGTCTGAGTGGAGCTGGGAGTAATGGCAATGACGGAGTACACTACACTCCCTATAGCTCCAGAATTGGAACCTCACCACTAGATGCAGTTTAACGCCATACACAGTACACATAGACGCCTTCTATCACATATGATAAAAAGGTTTGGGGTTTGATATAAGAGAAATTGAGGAAACGGTCGGGATAATCATATAAGTGTTAAGGCTTGATGTGAGAAGTCAATAGATTAGAGCAGGCCTCTTCGATAGCCCGTCTAGCTTCGTAAGGAATAATAGATAATAATAGAAAACGAAAAGTCAGACCAATACCTAGACCTTGCTAGAGAATTGAAAAAAAATGTTGAATATGAGGGTGAAAGTGATATCAATTGTACTTGGTAAACTTGGAACGGTTCCCAAAGTTTAGTAAAAAGACGAGAAGAACAGAAAATCAGAAGAGGAATTGTTGAAATCGGCTAGAATACTCAGAAGAGTCCTGGAGACCTTAATAAACTTTTTGTTACTCAGACTCCAACGCAACACCATCAGTTTACGCTGGTGTGAAAAACTCTAATAATAATAATAATGAAATAATTATTTGTATGTATTCAATCTTGTTAAAATAGTATTTGGTATGAAAAGAAAAAGACAAGTTAATTAATGTTCCAGAATTCTCGCTGTATTCCATCTGATTTTGGTTTTGGGATGGTTAGAATTCTTCATTGGATTTCCATTTCTTCCAGCCTTTTTGCTTGTTTCATCGGAACGGTTCCTTCTGAAAGGTCTTGTAGGTTTTGTACAATTAATCATTGATTTTGCGAAATCTAATCAGGAATTTTCCATTCTAATAAACTTCAGACCTTCAGGCCAATCAGAATATTTAAATACATTTATGGTCATTGGTCTTCAAAAGAAATTGAATTACAAATCAATTTTCTGTTTCGAAACTTTATCGCCAACACATTACGCACAGAAATCTTTACCTAATTCATTTTTTTTAAACTAGTACCAACTTTATAACAAATTATAAAGACCATGCCGATGTTAAAGATGTCGCTGCTTAGAAGCTTTGCAACAGATGCCAGTTCTCTTTGAATGTCAAACAGATCATGGCATTAACTTTAGGGATTATATAACGTTTTATTATCGTTAGAAATAGTTTTATTCTTTTAAGTAAAAATCAAATTCTCTGCTAAATAGAGTTTAAAATCTTGGTACTATTCGCAGAGTTCCGTCTTGGCCTCTTGCCCTAAAAACGCGGGGCGGTGATAGCTCAAAAAACAAACCACCTATGAATATATTATTTAAAGTAAGCCATATTTTTGAAAATATTGAAAAAAAAAAAAAAAAAAAAAAAAACCTGTGAATAGTACCAAAATATTTTCTTAGATAATCCTAACAATCGCTGAATGTTTTATTAAAAAATGACTAAAAATGGCGGTGCCTTGGTGGTACGGAAGGGCGGATATTAAGTGAGTTATAAGATACACTGATAACATCCAATATGATAACTCTAGATGATATCTAAGTCCGACTATGACTAGAGATATCATATTTGTTGTTATAGTCACAAGGTTTCGGTTGTTGTATCCTCTGACATTTTTTCAGGTGTTTGGTCATTCTTGCCAATGTGTGAATTTCAAACCTAACACTCTTTATTCAGTCGATAGCGACAGATGGTTCTCTTTTAGTTGCCCATGTTTATATCATATTTCATAGTACTCTATTCTCCGTGTTCATTTTACATTGTGATATTACTTATCTCTTCATTGAACCAGAGTATATAACTTATTCCCTATGTTTACTAATTTTCATGAAATACTTTTATCTAAATTTGTTATGTAAACAAATCTATTTAAATTATGATTCCAGGCTCTTTTAGCCATAGATTTTCCAATATTTATGGAAAAAATATTGGTCCACGCGAAGTTGGAATAATCTTCAGAAATCATGAAGAATTAACCGTCCGTATGCCTTTCTATGACAGTGCTCCTCAGCCGTTTCACCTGCACGGTGTCCGTTCGTGGAGTACTACCCGCCGGTCCGCAGGTGACACACATGATTTTAAAAAACCGCACAACTCTCAATATGCTACTCTCATTTCCATCAACATATCTATGTCAGACTGCTTTTTCAACAATGAATATGATAAAAATAAAGTTCAGGTATAATTTGGATATTCGAGAACCATTTCGTGTGACACTCTCTTCCATCGAGCCAAGACTTGACTAATTGAAAAATAAGGAATAGTCTCACTGTTCCCATTGACTGAACACTGGGGTATTATATTATAGATAGATTTCTGTATTAAATAAAGACAATTTTAAGATGCCTGCATGAATACTTTTGTCGAAGTTTAATAAATTCTTTAATTTTATACACCGGTCCGTGGATCGATAAAAAATATCAACTAGTCCCCAACTTCCAAAACCTTGAAAAGAATTGGTCTATGATTTTCTTAGTTCTCTTTTCTAAAAGAAAACTTGAATTATGAGAGGTACAAAACATTGCCCGGTATTTATATTTTCCTTTACTTTCTTCATAGTACCTCCAGCATTTTTCAACAAGGCTCATATTTCAATAGAATAAATCTATTAATAATGGAGATTCGCTTCCGGTTTTTGTCTGTAACAAAAATTACGTCACTGGTTACGTCACATTACCCAAAATCGTCATAACATAGAATAAATACACTCAAAATTTAAAATGCAAAATTAGACAGTCCTCATTGTTTTTCAAAACAAGTTTTAATAGATACATCCCCAGTATCATATATTTATATATAATTTGTTTTATTTTAATAGATATTCAAAGTTAATAAAACTTAGTTTCGATTTCAAATTGTTTTATTTCACATTACGCAAATCGTCATATCATAGAATAAATACACTCAAAATTTGAACATACAACACTAGACAGTCCTCATTGTTTTTTAAAACAAGTTTTAATAAATACATGACTGTTATTATATATCTATATATAGTTTGTTTTATTTTAATACATATCTAAAGTTTATATTTCAAATTGTTTTATTTTCTAATCCTTTAATGAATTTGATGTTTTTACTTACTTAGGGTACAAACTCGCTGACATTGAATTTTTTACTCCCATCCCTCAGGCAATATGTTTCAAAAATCTATTTTTACATCGCCCGGGGGTGTTTTTTTTATTTTGTACTAGTTCTCTTAATTTCCTCTCCGTTCTTAGCTTAGCCTCTTTTTTTTCTTTCTATCTATTTTTCTCATAACTGCTCTCTTTCCGCTCCCTGCCCTCTTCAGCCTACCACTTCATTGTCCTATCACCGTTTTAAGAGTCAAAATAGATACCATTACATCCCAAATGGGATTCAGTATCTTCCTATCTATACTTTCCGTTAGCACTTCCACCATCACCAAAATGGATTCTTTCTTTTCCTTGTCTTCTATACAAAAAAAAGGGGGGGCGGTTACGCTTCTTTCATTGTTGCTCTCCATTAGAAATACCATTCATTACTTCTTACTCTCCCTCTTATCAATTCACACAAACGTTACCAATGTATTCCTTATAGTCCATCCTTTCCCAATAGAAAATTATTTCTTTTAAAGGTTCTTTTGTTGCTTTGAAGGGATCTTCAAGTTACGGAGTGTGCTCAAACATAATCCTTTTTTTTAAGCTTTTAAATTTCTTGTGGCAACAAAAAGACAATCTTGTTTATTCATAATAGAATATAAAGCCAGTATTTAACATGCATATTCCCCGTAAACATGCAAATATTGATAAAAGGATACTGCATCCTGTCGTGAACAAATATTGGAAGAAGCAACCCACAAAAAGTAGCTGTACGGCCACTTACCTCCTATCACACACATCATCCAAGTAATTCGAACCATTTGCCAGTGTAGGCGACCAGCAAGAACCTATATCAATCAGCTAAAAAGCGGGTTCTGGATACCATTTGGAAGACCTGCCAGTGGTGATGACAAATAGAAACGGCTGAAGAAAGTCATGGGTATCCGTGCTTTCAAAGCAATGATGATGATGATGATGATGATGATGAGGATGATGATGATGATATTTATGCGGTCGTCGACACCGGTGTCAGGTTTTATTTATAGGGATCTGCACAGTTTTCTGACCTGATGACGATATTCTACTCCTACAATCGTTTGGGCTGCTACTATTTTGATAACTCTATATATATATATATATATATATATATATATATATATATATATATATATATATATATATATATATATATATATATATATATGTAAAATGAAACTGGAAGTGAATCCGACGGTATGTTGAAAAAATAAATAGAGGAAAGAAATAATAGAATGGATAACATAGGATATTTTGATAAATTTTACTTACACGTGTTTTCTCCGCTTTTTCCAACGAATTTCATTTCAAATAACGATTTACTCTGATGAAGGTCGAATTTTCTTTGTGTGCGGAACATTTCTACATTTTTTCTATCATTATCATTATTATTTCATTTCATTTGGTTATTTAAAAATGATAATAGTTCGAATAATGTACACATGGAAAAACTCGTGTAAGTAATATTGATTAAAATATCCTATATTATCCATCCTATACTTTCTTTCCTTTCTTTCTTTTTTCAACACACACACACACACACACACACACACACACACAACACATATATATATATAATATATATTTTGGTGGGGGTATGTGTATTAGGGAAACGCCATGGCCAATATATCTAACAAATATTAGCAACTAAAACATACGGTTGAAAAAGAAAGTGTTGAAAATCGCATTGAAAAAATTATATATAAAGCATAATCTACTTATGCTTTATATACTCACACAACACACACACACACACACACACACACACACAACACACACACACACACACACACACACACATACATATATATATATATATATATATATATGCGCACGTGCATTGTATGTTAATATATTACCCAGACTGTATTTAGCAAAATACCCAGAACAATGGACAAAGCGGTATTTTTTCTCTAACTAGTCCCCGGTATTTAACACTATTATTCCAGTGATCTTCTCCTTAGTTGGATATATATATATATATATATATATATATATATATGAACATATTTATATGTGTGTGTGTGTATATATATATACGTGTATTATATATATATACATATATATATATACGGGAAAATAATTTCATATATATATATATATATATATATATATATATATATATATATATACATATGGGTGGGTTATTATCAATTCTCATTGTATAGCATGTTTTATAATTCGGTTTCATTCATAATCAATTATTATTTCCTTTAATCTTTTTTCCGCTTCATTAAATGTATAAATTCAAATGAATTATTCATTTTATTCTTTTTTCCCTTTGTTTGCTTATATTTTTTATTATTTATTCAATATTTCCTTTTTCTTCTTTCTTTATTTTATTTTTTTTTCCTGTCTTATTTTTCGGTAATTTTTGATATTTAGTCGTCCCGGCCTCCTGTCTTAATTTACGCTATGCCGTCTTCAGGCGAATTTCTGTCCTAACTTAGATTTTTCTGATTTCTTATATTTTCTAAGACGTTTTTGTCACTTTTTGTCGGCAATTTAATGTAGATATTTTACACGCTCGCGCCCGTAGATTTTTATCGACAAAATAGATAATTAACAACCTCCATTTTTAAAAAATGACTTTACGATTGAATTTGTACAAATTTCAAATGAATTTGACAAAACTCAAACTCAAGATCTAAAATAATTTCCATACCGTACGCTCTGTCTCTGAGCGTACTCTCTGAGATTTGAAATTTCTACAAATTTTCAAAGTCATTCATTTCTGTTTAATCTACGGATCTGACATTAACAGGTACCACCACTCCTAAATTGACCACGTGACAGCTCAAAAACTCGGAAACTCGTAAGTCAAGGTACCACTGTATTTCTATGGTTCGATTTTTTTTCAATCCTTTTTTTCGTTCTATTTTTCTCTTTCTCAAAAAAAAAAAAATTGATAATTTGATGTGTATATCGTGAATTCAAGGGCCAAATGTTTTTTTTTACCATAACATAGGAGAGCACCAGCGATAGATATTGTTGCTATGGATGGCCAACAATGTAAAAAATTAAAATAGTTAAATAAACATAAACCAATCTTCAAAGAAAGCAAAGAGATAAATTAAGGAAAAGAACAGGATTTATTTATCCTTATGGTTAATCTCGAGTAGGTTATTTCTATACACACTGTATATATATATATATATATATATATATATATATATATATATATATATATATGTATATATATATATATATATATATATATATATATATATATATATATATATATATATATATATATATATAATGCTGAAGAAATGAAATAAGTAAATAATAATGTCTACTACACACCTAGATATACTCAAATATTGGTAAATATAAATATTTACTTATTTGGCTGACTTCTGATTTAGATCGGAAAATTAAAACGGAAAGTTTTTTTGGTGGTGGAACTACAGTCATGAATTTAACATTTTGCGAATTGGGTTATGGTTTTAGGGGATTAAGTTTGTTTTAATACGTATTGCTTAAAAAAAACAACAAAACCCAAATTACTATACATTTAATGTTGAAAAATATTTTTAAACTAAGTTTAATTGAAATTATACATTGCAATACTAACACAAACAACTGTCTCAATATAGATTCAATAATTAATTTCAATGGTTAATTAAATGTATAGTAATTTGTTTTTGTTTTTTTTTTTTTTTTTTTTAAAAGCAGTATGTAATTAAAAACAACCTTAATCCTCTAAAACCGTAACCCAATTCGCAAAATTTAATTCATAGACTGTAGTTAAACTGTCATTGGGGACCACCAAAAAACTTTCCGTTTTAATTTTCCGACCTAAATCAGAAGTCAGCCTCCTGTTCTTATTGTATTTCTTTTCCTTAATCTAAAATATTTTGTATTGCTTTGCTTTCATTGGAGAATCGGTTTATTATTATTTAGCTATTCTAATTTTTAAATCGTTGTCCATATATTGCAACCAAATCTATCACTGGTACGCTTCTATTTTATGGCAAAAAATGTCGCACTTGAATTCACGATATACCTTTTTAGTGGAAGCTTCTCTACAAACGAGTCATTTTACTGAAATGTTTCGCCTCTTTCTAAGACATTAACTTTCTGACTTTCTCGAACTATAAGAGCCTCTTATTGTCTAACGTCTTGCTAATAGTTTTAAGGATAACGATAGGAGAGTCGGTAAGAGAGTCGATCGTGAATCTCTGGGTGTGGGCGGGTCTTTGCACTTAGGGGATAGGACGATATTGCTCCTATTACTCAGTCACCCACTGGCGTCAACAATGTACGTCGTCTTGCACCTAGAGTACTCGTGTCATCCGATTTTTTTCTAAGAAAGAAAGTGAAAGGTTGGAACGACAATAGATGAAATGAATACAAAACAAAAAGTGGGGGACGTCTCTTGAGGCGAGGAGGAAAACGGAGCAAATTCAAGGGTGTGATGTCTCGTTGGATAGGACGAACAGTGATGGGGAGAGAAAAAAGTTGCGAAATGGAAATTAGGAGAGAGAGGGGAAATTGTAATGAATAAAAAGAAGGCGTGAATAAATGGGGTGGGTGTGGGGGAGTGTGAGTGACAGGGGTGAAGGTCAGTAGAGAAGAAAAGAAAGACCCAGGAGGACAATTAATTTGCCGAGTTAAGAATGGAGTAAGGTAAAGTGTAAAAAGAAAAGAACAATGAATAAGAAATGTATGGAGAATAAAAATAAGACATTCAAGGATATATATATATATATATATAATATATATATATATATATATATATATATATATATATATATATAGAGAGAGAGAGAGAGAGAGAGAGATGAAAGCGTATGAAGAAGAGATATATAATTCAAGGAAGGGAGAAAGAAAGAAAGATATATAGAGAGAGACAGAGAGAGACATACAGAGACAGAGAGAAAGAAAGAATGAATGAAAGAAAAAGGAAAGCCGATGAAGAATAGGAGGTACACAATTCAAGAGAGAGACACGGAGAGAGAGAGAGAGAGAGAGAGGAGAGAGAGGAGAGAGAGGGGGGGAGAAATAAAAAAAGAGAAAGCAAAAAGAAAAATGAAAGTGAACACAATAATTAGGAAAACAACGTTAAATGTCGGTTAAAAGAAAATACGATCGCCGAAAGAAAGAAAAACAATCTAGGTAAACGAGTGTGAACAGAGAGAGAGAGACAGAGACAGAGACAGAGTGGGGGGAGAGAATGAAATATAAAGAGAAAAAGAGGGAGAGAGAGGGAGAGAGAAAGCAAAAGAAAGAAAGAAAGAAAGAAAGAAAGAAAGAAAGAAAGAAAGAAAGAAAAAGAAAGACAGAGAGAAGGATGGAATAAAAGAAAGATGGAATGAAAGAAAAAAATGGAAAGAAAGAAAGAAAAAGAAAATGAAGAGAGAAAAATGGAAAGAAAGAAAGAAAGAAAGAAAGAAAGAAAAATGGTAGAAAGAAAGAAAAATGGTAGAAAGAAAGAAAGAAGGAAAGAAAGAAAAGGGAAACAATTTTGAAGTCGGATAAAACAAAATAAGAACGAGAAAAGAACGAAAAAAAAACAAGCAAAGGCTAACGAAGAGGAACAGAAATAAATAAAGAAAGAATGAAAGAAGCAAAAATGTAGATTAAGGGAAGGAAAGAAAGAAAGAAAGAAAGAAAAACCATGATAGAAAGAAACAGTTTTAAAAGTTGGGTAAAAGAAAATAAGTTTGAGGAAAGAAAGAAAAAACAAAGCAAAGACGAACAAGTAAGAAAAGAAAAAGAAAGAAAGAGATGTAGAAAGAAAGAAAGAAGGAAAAACGTAGATTGAAAGAAAGAGAAAAAAAACTAGATAGAAATAAACATTTTTAAAAGTCGGGTAAAACAAAATACGATCGAGAAAATAAAGAAAAAATAAAGCAAGGGTGAAGAAGGAGGAACAGAAAGAAAGAAAGAAAGAAAGAAAGAAAGAAAGAAAGAAAGAAAGAAAAAAGGAAAGAAAAAATGAAGGAAGGACAAACGTAAATAGAAAGAAAGAAAATGTTAGATAGAAAGAAACAATATTAAAAGTCGGTTTAAACTAAATAAAACCGAGGAAAAAAAGAAAGAAAAATAACAACAATAAAAAGAAAAAAAAAGAAAGAAAGAAAAAAAGCAAAGGAAAGACAAAGGAGGAAAACGAATGAAATCATTTTGTAATGTAGATTGGTAAATAGCGGATTAGTGCGTCCTGG
Organism: Doryteuthis pealeii; assembly: GCA_023376005.1. Classification (NCBI taxonomy): domain Eukaryota; kingdom Metazoa; phylum Mollusca; class Cephalopoda; order Myopsida; family Loliginidae; genus Doryteuthis; species Doryteuthis pealeii. The sequence goes on along the minus strand of CM042143.1, from coordinate 121,606,180 downwards.
CCTTCTGCGCAAAAAAAAAACAAAAAACGCTAAGCTTTTTTATTTTAATTTTTTTTTTTAATGTCACGACATTTTTAATTAAATAAACGCCTTCAAACCGCTAAAAATATTTAAAAGAGGGGTGTTAAAATACATACATTTACTTGTCGAGAAAAGACTTGGGTAGGGAGTAAGATATCGCTTTCATATTCCATTAACTTTTCGGGAAAAACAACTTCAAACAGCTAAGTAGTTCATAACAAGCACGGGTCACATTTTGAGCAGGCAGCGCTTAGGGTTTTTTTTGGACAGGAGTTCAGGACGCACGAAAGCGATATGCACCAATCATTTTGTAAATACCGAAAGAAAGAATGAAAAATGATAATTTCAAAAACTTCAAGATTTTAAAAGAATCAAAACATTCATGAAAAGGCTCTCTATAGTTTAGAAAGAAAAGATATATATTCTATAATTCTTATTGATTTCAAATGTTAGAATTATAAAAAAAAATCTAAAAGAACCCGTGGATATAAAATAGTATGATAATTTAATTATTAAAACGTTTGTTTAAGAGCTATTGCTAAATAGTTCAATATATAAAAACAGATGCTTGCGTTACTCATATGCTGAGTTGATTTCAAATGTTAGAATTATAAAAAAATCTAAAAGAACCCGTGGATATAAAATAGTATGATAATTTAATTATTAAAACGTTTGTTTAAGAGCTATTGCTAAATAGTTCAATATATAAAAACAGATGTTTGCGCTACTCATATGCTGAGTTGGGGAGAGCCGGTATCGAACCCGGAAACTTGTGGTTCCCAGGCGAACGCTCTAAACCAAACCTTAACAACACAAAAAAAGAAAGAAAGAAAAACGAGAAATGAAAATTGGAATAAGAAAAAATAAAGGTCCACGATGATTGAATACAACAATCTTCAGTTGTGAGGGTGAGGGCAGAAAAAAGCAGAAAGTAGAAAAAATAAAATAAGTAAAAAAGTAAATAAAATAAAACAAAATAAAAGTAAAAACAAAATAACAAAAAAATAACAAAAACAAAAAACAAAACAAATAAACAAAAAATGAGAAGACAAAATTGGAATAAGAAAAAATAAAGCTTCACAATGATTGAAAACAATGATCTTCAGTTGTGGGGGTGGGGCATATTGAACGTGGGGGTCCGCGCACTAAGTTGTCAGACTAATCAGACGTGCAAGAGTCATAATATTAATGACTACGAAAAGACCCACCCACTTTTTTTATTCTTATCATTTATTTATTCATTTATTTATTTATTCATCTGCCTTAAGTAAAACTAAACTAAAATCACGTCATAATCCCCCTGTCAAGCTCTCTACTCCCCATTGTCCACTTCCCTCACCAATTACCAGCCCGGGTGTTTTACCCCGCCTCTTTTTCACTCAGACCCCAGCACCGTCCACGTTATTCACCCGTCACCACCCAGCCACTCATATCACATTGTCTTGTCAAAATGTTCTTCTACCAATCGTATACATATGAGATCTCATTATAATGGGATCTGAAATTAGATAAGGAAAAAAATGACAACAGAAAGAAGAGATTAATGAATGAATTATTTAAAGAAAAAAGAAAAAGGAGATATTATTGAAAATCTAAGAACGACTGAGTATTGTCTCCTGTCTATTTGATGAACTCGATCTAAGTCTTTCCATTAATGAAGTAACCTGATCTCTCGCATTTTTCTCTTCTCTTTCATTTGTTTTCCGTTTGCCAATTTTTAATCCGACGTCTTTGTCCGGGATTCTGTCTCCTTTGTCTATCTAAGATATTTTCCATACTTCTTTGTTATTTATTATAATTTGCTAAATCATTTGCGATTAGTAAAGAAATAGAAAAATGTATAATAAGAATACAGCGATTCGAAATAGAATATGGATAATATTGAATAATACTAGAATAACTAAAGAATTTTAAAAACTAGTCTAAACTAGAGAGAAGCGAATACACATATATTAAAGTAATGCATCTCAACATTTTATATTCCTCATGCCACTAAAAACCACTGAAAATATTCACAGTAATAACTGATACATTCAAATATCTATAAAATTCTAAATACAAATTGGTTATCAGATAAATTTGAAAAAAAAAACAACTGATAAATAATACTCGGAACTAACCAGTGAGGCGTCTGCTCGTGGTGTAATGGTTATGTAAATATATATTTTTTTTTAATGTTTTTTTTAGAAGTATTGTTGAATAAAGTATATATTATTATTTATATTTTGCTTGAAGGCAATTACAATGCGTATATCGCATGAAATTCGATAATTATAGAAGATAATCATGACAACTGAACCTCGGCAAAGAATTGTACGGTGTGTAGAATATCGTACAGACTGTTTCGACTTTATTAAGTCTCATATATATATATATATATATATATATATATATATTATAAAAAAGAAGGTCCGCAAGATAGATTATGTTTTTAGAAAAAAAGATTTTTTAATATTTTTTATAAAAAAATAATAACAATTTTTTTCTAGAAACATAATCCATTTTGGAGACCTTATTTTTTTTTTATAAAATATTGAATTTTCTCCCGTTGGAACCAGAACAACACTTTATATATATATATATATATATATATATATATATATATATATATATATATATATGACATGTATTTTTTCTACGAATTTCTTGATCATAACAATGAAATAAATCCCGTTAAAAAGAGCACATCTACAAGAGAGAGGAAAAAAACGAGAAAAACGCCATTTTGAAAAATACGGATTCATAAAAATCTTTCGTTTTAAAACAAATATTTTTTACATGTAATTTTTTAATCCCCCTCTTCATGAGAGAATTAAAATTTCATTAAGTTTCATTCATTTTTTTTCCGATTTTTTTTTTTCAATTTCAATGTATTTTGGGAGGTGGGGTTAATAAAAAACAAAAACATGTGAAATTTTGGAGATGCCAACATCAATGTTTATAGAGGCCGAGATTTTCACCTGCTAAGACCCTAAGCTATATCTGATATAATTTTTGATGAATTTCTGTTAAAGAATAAAAATTAATGAGAAAATAAAAATGAGGCCTCGGGGGCGTGTTTCTCTAATCCAGCACGGTGTTCATCCAATTCCAATCGATTTAACTGGAGATATTAATCTTTAAAAAAAAAGGAAAATGCAAAATATCGCGCAAGAGATAATATCATAAGAATTGCATTTTACCTATAAATAGTACTACATACCGGAAATTCCCGAAGTAACCTAAACCTAACCGTAACCCTAACTCTAACCCTAACCCTAACCCGTACCTTAACGCTTATTAAAACACTAACCCTAGCGTCTTAAATGTTTCGAGTATTTTTGTGAAATGTAAAGAAATGTAATGCTTTTTATGTGTAATCTAATATTATCTCCTGCACGCTATTGTTAATTAGTATCTTATCTATACTATCAAAATAAAAAAACACCCCCCGGGCGATGTAAAAATACATTTTTTTAAAGATATTGCTTGAGGAGGTGTAAGTTAAAAATTAAATGTCGGAGAGTTTGAACAATAAATCATGAAATCATCAAATTTATTAAAGGAGTAAAAAAAAATAAAGCAATTTGAAAACCGAAACTAAGTTCTATTAACTTTGAATATCTATTAAAATAAAACAAACTATATATAAATATATGATACTGGTTATCTATCTATTAAAATTTGTTTTAAAAAACAATGAGGACTGTCTAATGTTGCATGCTCAAATTTTGAGTGTGTTTATTCTATGTTATGACGATTTCGGGTATAGAGACGTAGTTTTTTGACAGACAAAAACTGGAAGCGAATCTCCATTATTAATACTAGTACAAAATAAAAAACACCCTCCGGGCGATGTAAAAATAATTTTTTGAAAGATATTGTTTGAGGAGGTGGAAGTTAAAAATTAAATGTCGGAGAGTTTGAACCATAAATCATCAAATCATCAAATTTATTAAAGGAGTAAAAAAAAAAAACAAATTGAAATCGAAACTAAGTTCTATTAACTTTGAATATCTGTTAAAATAAGACAAACTATATATAAATATATGATACTGGGGATGTATCTATTAAAACTTGTTTTGAAAAACAATGAGGACTGTCTAATGTTGCATGCTCAAATTTTGAGTGTGTTTATTCTATGTTATGACAATTTATGACGGGTATAGAGACGTAAGCAGTGACAAACAAATCGATTTTTCTCGATTTGTTTAGCCTTATATTTCAATAGGTATGCCCGCCTAATTCATCAATTACTAATTAATTAATTAATTTTCAAAATCAGGTACGACTTCAATTAAGTACATATCCCCCCAAATATATATATATATATATATATATATATATATATATATAATATATATATATATATATATATAGAGAGAGAGAGAGAGAGAGAGAGAGAGAGAGAGAGGCGGGTTAGCTCAGTCGGTAGAAACTACAAGGTTCCTAGTTCGATACCAGTCCTCGCCAACTCAGCGTATGAGTAGCACAGGGATCTGTACGGTAAAGTAAGGAGCTGATGGTAGGTGTGGCGCTCCACCTCAGATGCTAAAAAACAATCTCCATAGTCTAGCGCTATTGAAAAGGGGATAGACTCCCTCGCTGATGGCTATATATATATATATATATATATATATATATATATATATATTTGAATGTTCATAAATGCGCTAAAACATGGGTTTAGTCAAAAAGACAGTCTTTAAGTAGAAGAGAATACTTTATCTTGTTTTTTCATTTGATTATTCATTTGCAATTCATTATAATAGAATCTTCCACGAGATTGAACTTAAAGGGTGTCAAAGATGACCTTTAAGCGCATATAATTAACATTTTAGGTGTGTAGAATTTTTGGATAATTTGTACCCAAATGGCGGGAGATTATTTAAAGATAATTCATAATAGAAATATTTCAAACTGGAACTTGATATTAAGTGGTAATGGATAAAGCCATCAATCAATTCTTAAATATCTCGGAAGATTATATTAATAAGCAAAAAAACTATTTTAATTTTCTTTAATAAGACGAAAAAAAAAAGAAGAAAAATCAGGGAGAGTAAGGAGTAGTGGTGAGTAAGGAGGAGTGGAGAGTTATGAAGAGAGGAGAGTTGTTTATGGAATTTCTCGAAGAGAGAACCAAAAATTTGAAAACGACATTTAAAATTGAGTTTAAAATGACATGAAACATCAGATAGCAAAATTGAGCCATCGTTTGAGAATTTAAATAAATCATCTAGAAAAGTTTTTTTTTTTTTAAAATACAAATTTGAATTATTCACCTTCTATTTTGGGTCACTCCGTTTACTGATTGAAATCTAAATCTGTTATCGAGATGGAATATATACGCACCAACACGCATACACATACACGCACAACTGTACAAACGGACAAATAGATACATATACATACATACACACACACACACGTATATATATATATATATATATATATATATATATATATATATATATATATATTAGAGACGCTGGCGCCCACCACGGTAAATTTAAAAAAAATGTTTAAACTATACATGTACATGCATTATATATGCAACCAGCTATTGTTGACAGACAGATAGATAGATAGATAGATAGATGAGAAGACTTGGATAGATAGATACGTATATAGATAGAAAGACAAACTAACTGAGATAGATAAATAGATAGATAAGATAAATACATAGATAAGCAGAGATAGATAGATGAACAGAATAGGATAGATATATAGATAGATAGTTATATTGATGAAGAGACTGACCCAAGCACTCACGGCACGCACACACACACACACATATATATATAATATATATATATAATAGAGAGAGAGAGAGAGAGAGAGAGAGAGAGAGAGAGAGAGAGAGAGAGAGAGATTGAAACATAGAGGAAAATATAGATATATAATAAGACTTGGATAGATAGATAGATAAATAGATAGCTAGATACATACATACATATATACATACATACATGCATAGATACATAATCTTATTTTTCAGTAAGTGATTGTATATTTCCAGCATATTTCAGGAAATAATTTTGACATAATAAAAGTCCAATGGATAGGTCTCTTTACACAAGATAAGAAACAGCTAAATATCATCAAACGTTGAAAAAATCTAGAGGTTGCTCAAAATTACAGGGTGTTCGAGAGAAATTTGACAGTTTCGTAAGGAAAAGGAAAACGTGCTTGGGAACTACAAAATTTAATTGATTGTAAAGAAATTCAACAGACACGGAAATTAGTCCATTGTCAACAAGTTTCACAAAATAACCGCCATTAGCGTCGATCACAGCAACAATCCTGCTCCGGAACCTGGAGTAGGCTGATGTTATAGTTTACCTGGGAAGGGTCTCAAAAAACCAAAAAAATTAATTCTGTCGATTAACTGGGCTTTTGTAGTACTGGCACGGTGATTGGTGTTTTTATCAACAGCGCCCCATACGTGTGTGTGTGTGCGTGTGCTTGTGCTGGATATTCAAATCTATTTCGACTCCTTTAATTTTAAATGCTAATGCTCGTTTGCGTGATTGTTGTGTGCTTGATTGTATGAATTTAATGTAATTCATAGAAAAAAGAAAACGAAAAAAAAAAAACAAGAAAAAACCCCGAAAACCGATCGTAAAACTTTTTTATGGTCTTCTATTTTCAATACAATATTTTATAAGCCAAATACAGATATTACATTTGTATCGATTTCCATTATATCTCAATGCGAATGATTGATTTCTCTAAAACTTTTATGCTGATTTCGATTTGCGTATTCAATTCGGTTATCAATTTTAACGATATCTCTTTGACGCACACAATCATTTCCAAGTCATTTTCGGTATAGATCTATTTCAATCAATTTACTTACCCATTGGTCCGCATCAGTATTGGAGAATTTTCAAGAATTGATATTTTCTCTGTCTGGCTTAATTTGGTCATTTGTGCTCAATCAGTCGAATTCTATAGAAAACAAAATAAGAAATAAACAAGGCATTATATAATTCATTGCTGTTCATGGCTATAACATTATTAGGTAATATATATTTTTTTATTTTTTGTAACTATCTAAGGTTAAAGTTTTTGGTAAATATATACGAAACGATCGCGTTGCTAGTTTGCTGTTTTAACCATTGAACTAAACTATGTAATTTCATAGAAAAAAGACTCTGATGATTTGTCATTGATTAATAAATCATTGATGGTTAAAATATGCGTTATTGGTTAGCAATGATACAAAACTATTTTTGTTTTTTTAAAGTTGACAGAACTAAGTAAAAAGTACATATTTACCTACCCCTCCACACGAGTAGGATGTGACACAAGGTCAATTTTTAGGCGGAGTTTAAAATATGCGTTATTGGTTAGCAATGATACAAAACTATTTTTGTTTTGTTAAAGTTGACAGAACTAAGTAAAAAGTACATACTTACCTACCCCTCCACACGAGTAGGATGTGACACAAGGTAATTTTTTAGGCGGAGTTTAAAATATGCGTTATTGGTTAGCAATAATACAAAACTATTTTTGTTTTTTTAAGTTGACAGAACTAAGTAAAAAGTACATACTTACCTACCCCATCCGCACGAGTAGGATGTGACACAAGGTCAATTTTTAGGCGGAGTTTTACAGGTTTGAATTCAGAATTTTCCTTCTCCTAAACTGATTACGTAACCAAAGTTAAAGAGCCCAGTCTGTCCTGCTATTTGCCCACAGCTGGAGGGTGAGCAAGTTGATACATACCTTTCGTAAGTGTATTAGCGCTAAGTAAAATGTAGACAGCCTCGTCTAGGATTTGAACTCGGGTTGACGAGTCCATTTTCTTACGACTCTAGACATTACAGCACGCGCTTCCTTACAAGTAAAAAGGTAAAATTGGCGGAGTCACATTTTGTCGGTATCAATCGGACAATGAAAAGAGTATATCCTCTTTTCGCTAACGCTAGACTAGAGAGATTATTTCGCTGAGGTGGAGCGCCACACTGAGCTTTGAAAACAAAAACAAAAGAAATACAAAATTACTCTTTTACTATAATTTATTAATAAATTTAGCTTAAAATAGTCCTGCGAACTTAGGGGCCGGTTTAGCTCAGTCGGTAGAGCATCCGCCTTGGAATCGCAAGGTTCTGAGTTCGATACCGGTCCCCGCCAACTCATCGTATGACTAGCACAAATTGGGTAATCTGATCTGTGTGTTGAAGTAGGGTGCTGACGGTAGGTGTGGCGATTCCACATCAGTCCCCACTCCCCCTCCAAAAAAAAAAAAAAATCTTCCTTGTCTAGGGCTAGCGAAAATGAGATAATCTCCCTCGCCGTCCGGATAATACCGGCAATTGGCCACTCCAGCAATTTTACTTACTTATTCCCAGCTATTGAATTATTTTATTGGCATGTTTAGGGATATTTTATGCTTAGGGGTTAGTGAACTATATTTACATTTTGTGTATGTTTCTGCCTACGGTTTTATATGATATCAGATATTCCAATGAAATACAAATAATTTTGCAAAGATCTATTTGAACAGGACCAGAGTGACTCTGAGAGGAAACGGAAATGAAGGTGTACTATACACACATAAAAGCTTTAGAACTCAAGCCTCTCCATCAGACGCAGTTTACTATGATACACATGGTACGGTTTTCTTTGAGGTTCTGCAAATCTGTCGCTTTTGGTAGCGTTGGTTATAGAAGGCAAAGAAAACTTGAGTTCGAATCACACACAGAGCTATTCTTTATCATTTCTTATTTTCTATTTTCCTGCTGTTCATATATATATATATATTTATATATATATATAATATATATATATATATTATATATATATATATATATATATATATTCCTCTATCAAAAATCAAAAATTCAATATATATATATATATATATATATATGTGTGTGTGTGTGTGTGTGTGTGCGTGCGGATGTGAGTTTGAATAGTGAAGATACAGAGTCAGCTTCTAATGAAACTGAATTAATTAATTAATTAATTAATTAATAATAATAATAATAATAATAATACTGAGGAGACCTGAGGAGACTTGCTGTCACTCAGACTCCAGTGAAAGACCATCAGCTAACACTGATGTGAAAACTCAAAAGGAATAATAATAACAATAATAATAATAATAATAATAATAATAATAATCTGTCTTTGAGAATGAAACATAAAATTATCTGGAAAAAGATCACCTTATACCAGCCAGAAGACAAAACCTAGTATTGATTAACAAGAAAAAGAAAACTTGTCATCTGGTAGATCTTACAGTTCCAGCAGATCACAGGGTGAAGATGAAAGAAAGCAAAAAGATAGACAAATACCTGGGCCTTTCTAGAGAACTGAAACAAATGTGGAAGTGATACCAATTGTAGTTGGTGCACCAGAGGAGACTCGTTGACACTCAAATTCCAGCGAAAGACTCACAGGGAGTGAAATAATAATAATAATAATAATAATAATAATAATAATAATAATAATCAAGAAAGACACACAAAAGAGAACCATCCCTAGCCATTATAAACCACCAATATTGTGGAAAATTCTGACTACACTAATTAAAGAAGAAATATATTACTCACTTAATTTGTTCCAACTCTTTCCAGAGGAACAGAAAAGATGTCACTTGGGAAAAAGAGGAACACATGACCTCCATTATATTGATCAACACATCCTTAAAGAGGTTAAAATTTGGCACAAAATCTCACAATAAGATCGATCGACTATAAAACGGACAATGACATAGTCCCACAAACTTGGATTATAGAATTCTTAAAAACGTATTGAATATCTGACAATGTCGTAAATTTAATCAAAAAAGCTATGATCGGCTCGTCAGTTGGGTTATTTCATGCCAAAGATATTTTGTTTTATTCATTCTTCATAGGTTCTCAATTTTTATTTTTGGACCATATGACCTTAAGTGCCTTAAGTGATCTTGTTTCATAAGGATCTCGTTTCATAAGGAGATTTTTTCATTTACACCGTCAACATCCGGTTGTTTGTTAAGAGATGATTTTTAGAGTTTTTTTTTTAAATATAAAACTAAACCCTAACCCTAACCCCTAACCCTAAATGAAAAAAAATGTTCTTATGAAACGAGATCGCTAAAGGGGTGCCTAAAGGTCATATGGTCCTTATTTTTTTACTCATTTTTTAAACACATTTTTTTATTTAATCCATTGATGGGACCCTAACAGGTACTACCCCTCTGGGTCAGTGTGGACCTGGAAGCAATGAAGATTGAGGGGTAATCTACTTTCCTCAGAGCTCCAAAATTGGAACCTCACCATCAGATAGAGTTTAACGTCATACCCAGGACATTAAGACCCTCAGTCACTGCATTCAAGCACATATATAAAAAAATTGGTTGGGGTTTACCATATGAGTAATAGGTTTTGGACAATCATTTAGGTGTTGGGGCTTGAAGTGACCAGCCACTTGATCATGGGGAGCCTCTCCGATCGCCCGTCTAGGCTTAGTAATTGCCAAAGAGGAGTGTTGCATGTCATTGACTGCTTAGCCACTAGGGTTCCATCCGTAATCACCACAGGTTGCTACTCATGGCCAACAGGTGGATCGATTGGATTTGGGGTTTACCCCTCTACAGGTGCACTCGGTGTGTTTTAAAAAACTGGTCGACAGTTATCACGTGAGAGTGTTAACCATACACTGTGGTAATATATATATATATATATATATATATATATATATATATATATTCTCACACCAGCTATGGGTTAAATAGTAGGGCAGACTGGGTTATTTAGCCTCGGGTAGGTAATCAGTATAGGTGAGGGATAACTCTGAATTCAAAATTCCTGAGGTCAGTCGTTGATTGGGTTCGTGGCATTCCTTGATACACCAATTCTTTACTATCGACTCTGCCAAAAAGTGCGGAATGGTCCTACACAAGCCTTCACCACAATAAACAAATCACTGTGTTGGTTTTCATTAGATGAACACTCATGCGTCGAAAATTGACGAGAGAGTCCATTTATATAATATATATATATATTATATATATATATGTGTGTGTGTGTGTGTGTGTATGTGTGTATTATATATATATATATATATATATATATAAAGACAGACAGACACACACAGAGAGAGAGAGAGAGAGAGAGAGAGAGAGAAGAGGGGGGGGAGCGATGACTAGACAGATATACACAGCTCATCTGCACAAGCATACTATGACACATGGACAATGTTTAATCTGAGTTAAAATGGTGAATACACTGCCTTCTGATATCTTACAATCCTTCGCTATCTCACTCAACTTCAATTTACGATCGGTCAAAACGAGTTTGTGGAGTTTTTCGTGTTTTCCAGGACAACTGCCGAATTTGGACAACCTGAGCGTCCAACACCATTTCTGTCTGTACGATCGCTTTTAAAGTCAGCCTACCACCTTTTAACCATTGTTTCCGACGGAACAGAGTCCGAATAACACTTATTAAGCCATTGCTTTGCTTGAATAGCATTTTTCCATCAGAAAGCGATGCTTTATCAACACACGAAATTCAGATTTTTCCATTGCTTTGAAAATGTGCAACAGTAGCTTCACTTAAGTAACTTTAATTTGTAAATTAATTATCCGATTGGGCTCAAATTTTGAAATGAGCCATTTGAAGGTTAGTACCTTATGAAAGTTATATGGATTTTTTATTAGTGGCAACATCTGTATATATGAACCGGGACTTATTGACTAATGTTTTAATTCATTTATTTATTTGGTATATTTCTGAGCCCCGACCACACCTCTATTTCATTCATGTTAATAATTCGGCCATAATAAAGTAATTATATTTTAATGTGTCTGCATATTTATTGATTTGAACGATTGTAACATTTCGGAAATCACTATTTACAGAAAACGAAAAATCTTTTAAATCAAAGTTAGATTTTTACATCACATGTTAACTTATGCATCTTAAATTTTTATATACCATTTAACTTAAATTTCAATTTTTGCATCTTAAAATGTTTTTATATAAAGCTTAATTTATTTTTATCTCAAAAGTTTTTTTCTATTAAAATTCGATACATACACACACACACACACACACACACATATATATATATATATATATATATATATATATATATATATATATATGTTGAAAAGAAAAATAAAGGAAAGAAAGTATATAATGGATAAATAGGATATTGTAATTAATTTTACATACACGTGTTTTGGTCCAGAGTTTATCCATGTGTACATTAATCAATCTATTATTATTTTTAAATAATAACATGCATTGAAAAAATAATAATAGACACAATGTAGAAATGTTCCGCACAAAGAAAAGTATCGACCTTCCTCAGAGTAAATCCTTTTTTTTTTTTTTATAAAATTCGTTGGAAAGCGGAAAATATTTGAAATGTTCGAAAAAATAACTTTTTAAAAAATCACGTAAAGAGAGTGTTCAAACGCGGTCGAGAAAGACGTTTATAATGACGTCATGTCTCACGCGACAGATTTTGAAACGGAGAGAGGATGGCTGGAATAAAGTTATGTGGAATTTTAATTTTCAAAGCATGAGGGATTTCTTTTAATAGAAATTATACGTATGTGTGATTTGTTGGTGTTTCATTATTAATGAAAATGTGTTGTTTTAGTAAAATAAAAGTGAGTATTTATATATATATATATATATATATATATATATATATATATATATGTGTGTGTGTGTGTGTTGTGTGTGTGTGTGTGTGTGTGTGTGTATGTGTGTGTGTGTGTGTTTAGAGCTAATAAATAATCAAGTAAGCCTAATGAGTCAGAGAATATCTATCTATCCTAACGAATCATCAGGATAATCCTGACTCATAATGATCCGTTAAGAGAAACCTAGGTAGATATTCTCTGACTCATTGGGCTTACTTTTTATTTATTAGCTCTACTTTTTGTATTGAGCACTTTAGTATATTCAACGTAGGCAACTCTTGCAGTATTTATTTTTTGTTAGGGGGGAGGGCATTTTAATAGCAGCATCTGATTATTTTCAGGAGGTGCATATGATTTGGACTATTCATTTTTTAATATATTTTTTCTCCAGGAAAATGTTTGTATTGTGTAATTACAAACTATATAGCAGGTTTTTTCATACTGTCGTTTATACTGTGAGTTTAGATATAACATACACACACACACACACACACACACACACACATATATATATATATATATATATATATATATATATATATATATATATATATATATGGGGGGGTAGAATGAGGAAAAATAAATCCAACAGTATGTAAAGAAATGTAGACAAACACTGAATATCACACTGAATGGAAGTTTATTATTAATCGTAATGTCGACGTTCGAACGTTTTGGTTAATATAAAAACCTTCTTCTGGACAATATGAAACAAATAAAAAATAAAGGAAAAAAGAATCCCTACCAAGGTAACAAAACGAAAGAAATCCACATTTCTCCTCAACATGGATGACTTCAGACTGATCGGTAAGTACAAAAAATGTTCTCATCCCCCCACTCCGTTCAAAACAGAGAATACTTTCTCAAAGGTTGTCCCCCCACCCAGCATAGCAAGCACTTTTAAACCTTCCCACCATATAATCCAAATATATATATAAAAAAAACATACCTCTAGACCTCGGTACAGCACCTAAAATATTCTGAAAAGCAAACTTTTGATGATACCAGAATACTCCGCATTGAAAATCAGAACAGAGACCTCCTACATAAACCACAACTAGATCCCCGGACTGAAACTAAAATTACTCTGCTTAATCAATAAAAGTGTCTGGAAACAACTCAGCCAACGAGAAATGTCTGTTATGGTCCCATCCAGGCCCCGACACTAACTTTTTTCATGACCGTCCCGAACAAAAATTATCAACCGTCCCGAATGGGGTTTGGACCGTCCCAAAATCAAAATATTTTTGTTTAATTCATTAGCATCATCTATACTTGTCAGTCATCAGTAGCATAATAACATGTAATAAAACATTAAGAAAAACTGAAGCAGTGATAATTCTGGATATTTGGACAAAAAATCTATTTCCTAGTGTGTTTTGTGCTAAGAAAAATACTTTTTTACTTTAAGTTACCCTGCGTAGGGTTAGTAGTACATAATTCGGTCCTTTTAAACTATTTCACTCCACAGTTATTCATTACATGGCTTTGAGAATAGACCAACGGTGCCGTGGCCTCATTTAAGGTCAGCATTCGGGCAATCACTGGACTGCCAATATTGGAATGTAGTACTAACTTTTAGGAAAAAATTTCACCGTCCCCGGCAAACTGTTCCGGGTGACGAATTGATCGTCCCGGATGTAATTTTTATCGTCCCCGGGACGACATTAATTTCGAGCCCTGGTCCTCTCTATGAGTTAAATAGATGCAAAAATGAGTGTAAAATAACCCAAGTGTTGACATGCTGTAAAATCTAACCAAACCACAGGCCAGGTGAATCCTGGCCCGGAGTGAAAGTACCTTTTATGGTCCCATCTATGAATTAAATACTTGTAAAAATGAGTTTAAAATATGTTAAAAATATTGAGTTAAAAAATTTGAATACCCATCAAAAATGGATAAAAAAAAACGTTTTCGGCATAAAATGACCCAACAAACGTTGAGATGCCGTAAAATCTAACCAACCAGCAGACCAGGTACACCCTGACCCGGAGTGGAAGTACCTGTTATCTAACCAACCAACAGACCCCAGAAATAGTGCCTTACTGATATCGGAGTCTTTTCGCCTCTAGAGACCAAATACACGACTGATCGTTACTGTACAATAATACAAAGAAAATAAAACTCAAAACCTGACATAATTATATTTTCGGTGTCAAATATAAGAGCAACAAATAGATAAATAAATAAATGAATAACAAGAGATAAGAGATGGAGTCAGTGTGGCTAGCTCTGTCTTCTGATATCACGAGAGGTGGGGGGAGGGCAGGGGTAATCTAAAGAACTCACGAAAGTAGATATGATTCTGGCAGTTACATCTTTCAACAAATCGCAGAGTGTTCACCAAATTTCCGAGATAGTCGTTATTTTGACTTTTAGATCGGGAGCGTGAACGAATTTCCGAACACGGATAAGAGTCAATATATATTATATATATATATATATATATATATATATTAATATATATATATATATATATATATAGTAAAAATAATATATATATAGAAAAATTATATATATATATATATATATATATACTAAAAAATAATATATATATATATATAGAGAGAGAAAAAATATATATAATATATATATATATATATATATATATATATAGTAAAATAATATATATATATTATATATATATATATATATACATATATATATACATATATATATATACATATATATATATATACATATATATATAATATATATATATATATATACATATATATACATAATATATATATATATATATATAATATATATATATATATATGTATATAAAGGAAAAGTTGACTTACCGGTGAATTTGGTCACGATGGTTAGTAAGTGTAGAATTTAGAGGGGTAAGTCAGCGATATAACAAATACAAAGTGCTCAATACGAAGTAGAGCAAATTTATTATAAAATGGGTACAAGAGATAACCTACTCGAGTTTCACTATAAGGAATTACTTCAGGGTTAAATCCACTGAATTAATTGAGACACCGGACCACACACGTGAGATCGACTGCTATTAATCGGTGTCTCGATTAATTCAGTGTATTTAACCCTGAAGTAATTCCTTATAGTGAAACTCGAGTAGGTTATCTCTTGTACCCATTTTATAATATAATATATATATATATATATATATATATATATTATATATATATATTTTTACTTCTAAACTGTACCGGTGTGGAAAAAACCCAGGTAATTCAGTTTTCACAATAAAATAATTTTTAAAACTGACATCTGGGGCAAAAACAAAAAACAAAACAAAACAAAAAAAACGGTACATCCGTACTTTCTGAAAATAATCATCAGTACCGTATGTATTGCCCCCCCCCCAAGAAAACACCGGGGGAGTTTTCTAAGTTGTATATGTAAAAAGTGCTCAATACATTAAGTAGAGCATGATTATAAGGACCTACATGAGTTAGAAACTATCTACCTAGGTTTCACCCGAATGGTTCTTCAAGATAATTGTGAGTGAAGGAGGTTGTCACAAACTTTTTTTATTACTGTATCGGGTATCTGATTTGGTAAAAAAAAAACTCTCTCATTTTCGCCTATTCAAGTTTCGCCATAAATTACCAAGAGCGCCATAATGTTTATTTTCGTTCTTTCTTTCGCTCAGCGTCTGAACTCTTTTTAAACAAGGATTTTTTGTCAACATTGAAATCAGCAGCTAAACGAAACCTTCTTTTCTCTTTAGATCCGTCAATACTTTCTCCAATGATTTCATCTTCTGGAACAATTTTGTGCGGTCTGCTCTAAAAGTAAGACTTTTTATTGAATTAATAAGACTTTTTATTGTAATAAATATTTTATTATAATTTTTATTGTAAAGGAAATGCATTTTTGTGTTAAAGCATGCAGTTGTATTGTTTTCGAAAAAGTTGTAATTGTACTTTTTATTGTCATAAATATTTTATTGTAATTTTTGTACATTTAATTATTCAGCTAAACAAAACCTTTTTTCCTCTTTAGATCCGTCAATACTTTCTCCGATGATTTCATCTTCTGAAACAATTTTGTGCGGTCTTCTCTAAAACATAAAGTACAATCATGAAGTGATAGTAAATTTTAGATAAGAAAATCCTTGTAAAAACAACTTTTTGTAAATGATTACGTTTTACCCAATTGGTGGACGATATTATAAAGTCAAATTCTGAATAATTTTGATTTTTAGGATTGTTGATCTCATCTTTAATGTAGGATGTGTAAACACATGATGGAGGTGCGTGGGCTAGTGGTTAGAGTCGTGGAAAATGGACTCGTCGATTCGAGTTCAATTCTTAGACGAAGCTGATGGCATTTCACATAGCGCTAATACCCTTGGGAAATGTATGAATCCATATGTTCTCCCTCCAACTATGGGTTAGTAGGGCAGACTGGGCCCTTCAGCCTTGGGTAGGTAACCAGTCTAGGAGAGGGATAACTCTGAATTCAAAAATTCCCTCCAGCTATGGGTTAAATAGTAGGGCAGACTGGGGCCTTTCAACCTTGGTAGGTAACCAGTCTAGGAGAGGGATAACTCTGAATTCAAAAATTCCCTCCAGCTATGGGTTAAATAGTAGGGCAGACTGGGGCCTTTCAGCCTTGTGTAGGTAACCAGTCTAGGAGAGGGATAACTCTGAATTCAAAAATTCCCTCCAGCTATGGGTTAAATAGTAGGGCAGACTGGGCCCTTCAGCCTTGGGTAGGTAACCAGTCTAGGAGAGGAAAAACTCTGAATTCAAAATTCACGAGGTCGGTCGTTGATTGGGTTTGTGGCAACCCTTGATGCACCAATTCTTTCCTATCGACTGTGCCAAAAAATGTGGATGGTCCAACACAAACCTTCACCACTATAAACAAATCACTGTGTGGGTGTTCATTGTATGAACACTCATACGTCGATCGACAGGAGAGTCCATCATAAATACAACCTTTTGGCCGCTGTATCTTCCGACCTTCCTCAGGTGTTCTCTGTGTATCTGTGCCTAGTAATGATCGAACTTGGGAAATCATTTTTAATAGACAATTGGTGAAACAAGCATCAAAGAACTTTTGAAGCCAAACATCTGTTAGCGTCTTAAAAGTCAGTAGGTGGATCAGGGTTTGATCATCTCTGATAGGATCGGCCTGGGGAGGGGAGTATGATGCTGAAAGACCCAAAACTTCCCAGTGACCCATGCATACTACATCACTGACGACAGCTACTAGCGTCATCATAATAATAATTACAAATAATGAGATATTCAAAACATACTTTAGATATACACTCCTACATTTGGGGCGCTATTTGTAATGATAATTATAAATCATGCGATATTCAAAACATACTTTAAATATACGCTCTTACATTTGGGGCTCTAGTAGGTGTCGTCAGTGATGTAGTGAATGAAATATCAAAATTTTTCGACGCCTGTTTGATCAACTGTCAAACTATTAAAAACGATTACTCAGATTGGATCATACCTATGATCTGATGCATAAAACACAACTGAAGGAG
>CM042143.1:121575540-121583040 GCA_023376005.1 Doryteuthis pealeii | reverse complement strand
ATAAGGCATGAGGTAAATGGTCACTCCTAAATATAGACTCGTTGACTACCACGTGACCTGGGATGGATTTCTATTGTCCAATCACTGGCACTGCTGCTGCTGCTTATGCTGTATTAATAGACCCCATTCTGAGCTTATGTCATTGATACTTGGATTATCTTGGACGACGGACTTACAACTCGTACGTTGACTTAGCGAGGGCCGGTATCGAACCAGGAACCTTGCGATCCCTAGGCAATTGCTCTACCGACTGAGCTAAACCGACAATATACATAGTTACTTGAAATTGTATATATAAATTATTATTAGAATGGAATACTGGCAACCATACTTCTCTATGCAAAAATACTCTTACGAAACTACATAAATCAAAATATACAACGAACGTAACTTCCTAAACTCTAAGCATAGCAAGCCCTATAAAGGTTGACATGGCATTAAAACCAACCAGACTTAATGTAAATTAAGTATTACTAGCAAAATAAAAAACACCCTCCGGGCGATGTAAAAATAATTTTTTTGAAAGATATTTCTTGAGGTGGTGGAAATTAAAAATTAAATGTCGGAGAGTTTGCATCATAAATTATGAAATCACCAAATTTATTAAAGAAGTAAAAAAAAACAATTTGAAATCGAAACTAAGTTCTATTAACTTTGAATATCTATTAAAATAAAACAAACTATATATAAATACTGGGGATGTATCAATTAAAACTTGTTTTAAAAAACAATGAGGACTGTCTAATGTTGCGTGCTCAAATTTTGAGTGTATTTATGCTATGTTATGCTTTAAATCTCTAAGCAGGAAAAAACTTTCCGTCCACTACGATGGCGTAGTGTCCAAATATTAATAAATAAATTATCTGCATATGTGCAAGTGGCTGTACATGCCTATCCCTGTGTGACATTCTTTGGGGCACTGACTGCACACAAACTGTGATGCTTTCTGTGTCTGCTGTTTTTTCTCCCTCTTTCTGGCTCTCTTTGCGGTCGAGGCTAGTTTCCGCTCCACTCACCCCCTCTCCGTGCCTTGCTTAACGTTAAGGCGCCAGGCGACGTTATTTCTGCATCTACCTATCACGAGTTTGTGTCAATGTCTTCAATATCATCATCATCATGTCCCGCAATTAGCACGTATATCCATGACAATCTCTCGCCAACCTTCTCAATCATTCATTGTCCCAGGGAGGTCCTCCGCGCAGCATCCAGTATCCACGCAGAGTTAATCAATGTACGTCCTTGCTGGGCGGCCAACATTAGCATGTCCATGTGCTGGCTTCCACGTCGATTATGAGTTCGTCCTTGCTCGTCCAGCAGTGTCCAGCATGTCTTGTCCGTATCACTCGGATGGTTTGTGAGATAGGGGCAGGTGGCCGTACAGCTGCTTTCTTGTGGGGTGCTGTTTCCACGACTGCACGTAACATTCTTGTGCAGCTCTCATCCAGCTTATTGTCAAGGCGCCTCGTTAGGGTCCAAGTGGTACAGCCATACAGCAGCACTGATACAACCACAGCTTGGAAGAATTGTCTTTTTAACCTGTCAGTGAGATCGGATTTCCATAGGACTGATAATCTGTTTATAGCCGACCATACCTTTCCTATTCGTGTATTAACATCGCTTTCTGTGGATGAGATATTACTACCTAGGTATGTGAATTGTTCCACTGGATTTAGAGGCTTATCGTCAAGTATGGATATGTTTCCTTTCTTTTTGAAACACATCGATAATTACATATTAACTGTTTTTTTGTTTTTTTTTTTGGGGGGGGACATCTCTCCCTTATTCCGATAAAAGTAAAAGTAAAGTCGTCGGGGGCGGTCTAAAGTCGGTATCAGCCAATCAACGAGGAAGTCTATCCCCTTCTCACTAGCGCTAGACCAAGGAGATTGTTTTGGCATCAAAGGTGGAGCGCCACAATCGAACTAGGAACCATGATGTTTCTAGCCGAACGCTCTACCGACTGAGCTAACCCGATAAAGATAAAATATTATGCATAAACATTTAAGGTTTTTGGTTGTGTCTTTTATTTGTTTTTTGTTTTTTTTTTTTGTTTTTTGTTGTTGTTTTTTTGCTCGAATTATCTGAACCACGTAAATACCTATAACATGTGGAAGTTGACATCCCAAAATGATAAAAGTATTCGTCTTGCTCTGGCGGAAACTCAGTCACAAACAAACAAACAAACAAAAAGAAAAATGACAGACAGACACCGTGTAAAAGCGACAAAGAACATGAACAGTTAACGAGAAAGTTGAACCAACCATCTGTGTAAGTCACAAAGCGACATATTCATTCAATCTTTTGTAGCAACTGATATTTTTTTGTCGCATAACACAATTGTTAACCAGGTTCAAAGTTTCAAAAAACTTTCGGTGAACATTTTTTCAATTAAAACGCTTAATAATCACAAACGAATATCTACAAAGACAAATCGAGACGTTTCTTCATGAGTATTTTTTTTTTTTTGCGGGGGAATTTATTTGCGAAATGACTTTGTTCCGCCCAGCCGAACATTACTCGTCACAATGCAGTGTATTTAGTGATGTCTGACAAAAAAGGTGCCATGTAAATTGGGGGGGGGGGATCTTTCTTAGAAGATCTGATTTAGACATTTCCTTACAAATGATTCGACAAGAGATAAAACAAGTTAGAATAAATATAATTTCTCATCAAACGGAAGTTCACTCAATTACCTATTGTCTGTTTCTGTAAAACGGATAGGAATCATGGTTATGTCATGTGCTTCAGTAGAAATGGATCTGTGAAACCAGCTTGCTAACCATTACGCCATCATGAGACAATCAAGGAAGGTAACAAGTATGGGGCTTCCAGTGAGGATCGAACTGGTTATTCATTCAGACGCTCGAGGCAGGTGTTTCCCCAAACTGTTCACCACGGTTAGGATGATTATCACCAAGAGGAGACATTCAATGGAGGTCACAAATTTGGGGTATCCAGCAAGGTTCAAACTCATTATTTCTTATTATAATGGAGATTGTGTGTTTTTCTGTCTGTAACCGAAACTATATTACTATTCAAGTCACAATTCCCTTAGTTATTGACATCAAATTCTCCATGATTTTATTTTTATTTAAACCTCAATCATTAATAAAATTATTTTACATTATTAATACTGTTAACCATGTCTACATACTGACAACATGCTATTATATTTATATATACAACAAAATAGTGGTTTACAGTGTAAACGGAAGGCTAATTTGCATACTAATATTAAAAAATCGAATTTAATAAATATGTGCTTAGTATTATTGATTTCTAACTGTTTGGTTTTATTTTAATAATATAAGCAACAAAATCTTCAAATGAATCTTAAATGAAATCCATTAACAAGAAAAATAACTGTCATTTTATTCTTTACTTCCTCTTTTAACTAAATACTTAAATTAGAAAAAATAACAATGAAAGACGAGAGTGATGGAATAGTAAGTTTCAGTTGTTCCATTTTTTATTATACTCCCTCGGTTTCAAATCTTTTATTATATTCCCTCTGTTTTAAATCTTTTTATCTGTATTCTTATTTAGTTTCATTAGCCTTTCTGATTTAATACAATATTTTATTACATTAAAACTTAAATACTTGCACCCGGAGGGTTCATATATTTGCTAGTACTAATAATGGATCTGCGAAACAAGCTTGCTAATCTTAATAACACGATGAGACGCTACCCAAATTTTTCGCTACGGTTATGATGTGACAAAACGGTTGCAATTTTTCTGTAGTGATAGTTCTGCGAGACGAGTTTGCCGACCATTACAATACGATTGACGAGTAAAAATAATTGTTTGGTCTTGTCGAATATATTAATTGAAACAAGTAATGAGATTCTGTTAATTTTGAAACATTATTTTAAACATCACCTCAAAGACATAAAAGTCGTTCACAGTGCGGGGATTATTCTTCTTACTTGCCAGAGTTTTTTGTTAGACAACTAGGGGGCGTTGTGAGCGGTAGTATAAAAAGACTGTCTCGCTAAAACCTCTTTTCTCTTAAACTCTTCAGCTTTAGGACTGAGGGCTTGGCACCTGCAGATTTTCCATCTATCTATTATACGACCGTTTCTTCATCATTTGGATTCACGCGGTCAAACGCACCAGTTTACATCGACATTTACTTAGAAGAGATTCAACAAGAGATAGAAAAACTAAGATTAGATATAATCTCTCATCAAACGGAAGTTCACACAAATATCTTGGATTTGATTTGATTTGGTTTTGTTTTACGGCATATCAACCTCAGTGGGTTATTTAATGCTGATAAAGTTTTGAAATAAATCAATTCTTAATGGATAATACAATTTTTTATAAATACATTTTTCTATTTAACCCATAGATGGGACCCTAACAGGTACTACCACTCCGGGTCAGAGTGGACCAGGGAGCAATGGTGATAAAGGGGTGCTCCACATTCCCCAAACCTCCAAAACTGGAACCTCACCATCAGATAGAGTTTAACATCATTCCCAGGACATGTAGACCCGCAGCCACCGCCTTCTAGCACCCATATGATAAAAAGGGGTTGGGGCTTGCCATAAGGGCAATAGGGTTGGGAAACTCATATAGATGCTAGGGCTTGACTTGACCAGCCGATTGATCGGAGGGGGCCTCTCCGACGGCCCGTCTAGCCCAAGATAGGGCCAAAGTGGAGTATTGCAAGTCATGAACTGCTCATCAACCTGGGTTCTATTCTTAAGCATCACGGTTCGCCACCCACGACCGGTGGTCCCATTGGGGGAGTCTTGCCCCTTTGCAGAGGTGTAGTCGGTGCATTCTAACGCCCCAGCCGACAGGGTGGACAAATATCTTTCGTCTGTTTCTAAAAAAACTGACGGATATGAATAACGATTTGGTCCTGTCGCTTTTAATAGTTAAAACAAGTATTGATATTCTGGAAATTTTAAGGCATATTTTTTCTAACACTCCGACGGACAAATAAGCAAGAACAACAACATAAAATATAAGCATATATTTCATACAGCCGAATTGAAAATAAAAAGAGCATAAACAGATTGTTACTAACCATAACACAAGAATCTTTCTTTAACAATAACGAAGTCAAAGTTAACACCAGATAGCACAGGCCAAGTAATGCATGAAGTTCCACGCACATCTAACTGCACGGTATCTCTATTCTTAGATATATAATATTAGCATGAATCCCAGCCGGACATCCCCCAGGCAATATCGTCCCCGTCGTGCAAGAGGTGGAGAGCTGGGCGTATTGTGCAAAGCCTGGGGCGATTCAAAAGAGGTATGCCGACGTAACACACGCAATTATATTACTGGTCACTGCATAAGCTTCGGCTATTGCGTGGGTGCCCTCAATAATAGGACATCAATTTTTTACTTACCCGGCCTTGGAGCCCTATGTCCACTGGCTTCGGCCATTGGACTGGTAACATATATAACATTATCGTGAATGCCACTAGGGCCGTCGTCTAAAAAGAGCAAGGCTAGGTTTATTAGCCGGTGGCACCTCAAATGAGGAATACCCAGCGGATACGTGCAATTTTTTACACGGTCCACCGCATGAGCATCGGTTTGTGCGTAGCTCCTCACAATAATTAGACTTTATGTTCATCTGACGTGAGAAGAAGCCAGAAAAGATCTTAAAACGTTGATCTAACTAATTTGCATATTTTTGTTTGTCCCCGGAAAGTTTCTGACTACTCTTCTACTTTTCTGAGTGTTTTATGCGGTTTACTCATATAAAAGTAATAAAAACGATTTCAACACATTTTGTAGGCTAAATGATGTAATTGATTCAACAGAGGATATACATCGCTTCTCCATTAGTCGAGGAAGTATAGTTGTATGGAAAAATGAGACATTATTTTTTCTGCTTCTTCTTTCGTAATAATAAACAAGAAAAAAGTATCTGCTATCCAGATAATAAATACTTGGTAAATAAAACGAAAAGAAAGATTTTCTTTTCTTTTTGTCAATGATCCGTGTGTCAAGATGAAAGAGAAAATGAACAACAAAGAAGAAGGAAAAAGTATGGAAGACGGGAAATGAATGAAGAATAAAATGTGTTGAAAATGAAGAACGAAGAGACAACCATGAATGAAATATACATATATAGATAAAAAAAAGTAAAAGAGGGGGAATATTATTGAAAGAAAGAATGAAAGAGGGAAATAAATAAAATAGGAAATTATTTTTAAATTAAAAGGTGATGAATGAAACAAAGAAATCAGAAGGAAGGAAAGAAAGAAAAGAAAGATGATATTCTCGAAAAAAAAACAAGGTTGAGAGAGAAAAGAGAAAGAAAGAAAGAACTATGGAAAGAAGGAGAGAACAGAGAGATAGAAAGAAAGAAAGAAATTCTTCCCAAAAACAAAATAGTGGAATGAAAGAATTAATGAAAGAATGAAAGAAAGTAAGAAATTAGTCAAATCAAATAATTATATAAAGAAAGAAATGAAGAAAGAAAGAAAAAGAAAGAAAGAAAAAGAAAGAAAGAAATCATTTTATGAAAAAGTAGTATAGAAATAAATAAATAAATAAATAAACAAATTATTCTAAAAATAAGGGATAGAAAGAAACAACAAACAATAAGAAACAAAGAAAAAGAAAGAAAGAAAGTGGAATAAAGAAAGAATCAGTAATAAAAGAGGGAAAAAACTTTAGAAAAAGATGAACTTAGAATTTTATCTATTTAATTAGATATTTCTGTATATAGAGTATTTTTGTTGTTGATTTCTAAGACTTTTTCTGGTAAGATTTTTTTTTTCCGAATTTAATTGATTAAAATAAATTAAAAAATCAATGACATAAAGTAATATATCTTGCATATTACGTATGCAATTCATTCTTAATACATTTTACAATCAAATTTAGCCAAAAAATCTTAAAAGAAAAAAATAAGTCAATGAGATTGATGTTCCTTATTTGTTATGTTTGGGAAGAAACAGGAAATAAATGATCTGCCATTATCGAATCACCGTAATAATAACCCTTTTTTTGGCCATATTGTTCAAATCACTAGATCACGAGGACTGCATGTTTTAACACGAAAATATCATAAAATGTGTTTTTAGTAATAATTAAGTTCATTCTAAATAATGCTCAAGTACAATTTTATGGTAGGAATTTAGTCACTTACAATTCAAGATACATATTTTTCCTTAAATTGTCGGGCTTATCTAAAATCTGTTTTTTTTAAAAACGAAATAAGCAAAGAAATACAAGGGTATTTAGAAATACAGAAAAGAAGAAAGAAAGAAAGAAGAAAGAAAGGGTGAACTTTGAAAAACAGAAAAAGATGAAAATGTGATATACATATAAAAGAGAAAGAAAGAAAGAAAGAAAGAAAAAAGAAAGTAAGAAAGAAAGAAGAAAGAAAGAAAGAAGAAAGAGTGAACTTTGAAAAAAAAAAAGATGAATGTGATATACATAAAAAGAGAAAGAGAAGAGAAGAAGAAAGAAGTAAAGAATAGAAAGAAAGGAAAGACGGAAGGAGTGAAACTATCGAAA
>CM042143.1:121554697-121575440 GCA_023376005.1 Doryteuthis pealeii | reverse complement strand
AGAAAAGATGGAATAAAAGAAACATGGATTGAAAGAGAGAAAAAAAGAGAGAAGATGAATAAAAGAAACTGGAATGAAAGAAATAAAAATGGGTAAAGAAAGAAAGAAAGAAGGAAGAGAAAGAGAAAGAAAAAGAAAGAAGAAAGAAGAAAGATGGAATAAGAAGAAACATGGAAATTATTGCAGAAAGAAAAATTGGAAAAGAAAGAAAGAAGAAAAGACAAAAAAAGAAAAAGAAGAAAGAAAGAAGATCAGAAAGAAGAAAAGAAAGAAAGAAAGAAAGAGAAAAGATGTGGAATGAGAAGACAATGAATAAAGGAATAATAAGGGAACCAATTTTAAAAGTCGGTAAACAAAATAAGAACGAGGAAAAGAAAGAAAAAAACAAGCGAAGTCTAACGGAGAGAACAGAAATATAAAGAAAGAATGAGGAAGCAAAAAATGTAGATTAAGGAAGGAAGAAGGAAGAAGGAAGGAAAGAAAGAAAGAAAAACCTTGATAGAAAGAAACAGTTTTAAAAGTCGGGTAAAAGAAAATAGGTTTGAGGAAAGAAAGAAAAAAGAAAGCAAAGACGAACAAGTAGGGAAAGGAAAAGAAAGAAAGAAATGTAGAAAGAAAGAAATAATGAAAAACGTAGATTGAAAGAAAGAGAGAAAAAACTATATAGAAATAAACATTTTTAAAAGTTGGGTAAAACAAAATATGATCGAGAAAATAAAGAAAAAATAAAGAAAAAATAAAGCAAGGGTGAAGAAGGAGGAACAGAAAGAAAGAAAGAAAGAAAGAAAGAAAGAAAGAAAGAAAGAAAAAGAAGAAAAAGAGGAAGGAAGAAAAAACGTAAATAGAAAGAAAGGAAAGGTTAGATAGAAAGAAACAATATTAAAAGTCGGTTTAAACTAAATAAAACCGAGGAAAGAAAGAAAAAAACAAAAAGAAAAAAAGAAAAAAACAAATCAAAGACAAAGAAGGAAAACGAATGAAATCATTTTGAAAAATGAATAAATTCGCAAATAGCGGACTAGTGCGTCCTGGCCGCCTGCGCTAAAAAAAGCTAAGCTTTTTTATTTTAATTAAAAAAAAAATGTCACATTATTTTTAATTAAATAAACGCCTTCAAACCGCTAAAAAATATTTAAAAGAGGGGGGATAAAATACATACATTTACTTGTCGAGAAAAGATTTGGGGAGGGGGTAAGATATCGCTTTCATATCCCATTAACTTTTCGGAAAAAAAAAACACCTTCAAACAGCTAAGTAGTTCATAACAAGCATGGGTCACATTTTGAGCAGGCAGCACTTAACGTTTTTTTGGACAGGAGTTCAGGACGCACGAAAGCGATATGCACCAATAATTTTGTAAATACCGAAAGAAAGAATGAAAAAAATGATCATTTAAAACAACTTGATGTTTTTAAAAGAATCAAGACATTCATGAAAAGGCTCTCTACAGTTGAGAAAGAAAAAATATATATTCTATAATTCTTATTGATTTCAAATGTTAGAATTATAAAAAAAATTCTAAAAGAACCTGTGGATATAACACAGTATGATAATTTAATTATTAAAACGTTTGATACGTTTATTTAAGAGCTATTGCTAAATAGTTCAATATACAAAAACAGATGCCTGTGCAACTCATATGCTGGTATCGAACTCGGAAACTTGTGGTTCCCAGGCGAACGCTCTAAACCAAACCTTAACAACACAAAAAAAGAAAGAAAGAAAAACGAGAAATGAAATTGGAATAGAAAAAAATAAAGGTCCACGATATTGAATACAACGATTCTTCAGTTGTGAGGGTGAGGGCAGAAAAAGCAGAAAGTAGAAAAAATAAAATAAGTAAAAAAGTAAATAAAATAAAACAAAATAAAAGTAAAAACAAAATAACAAAACAAAATCAAAAACAAAAAACAAAACAATAACAAAAAAAAATAAGAAGACAAATTGGAATAAGAAAAAATTAAAGCTTCACAATGATTGAAACAATGATCTTCAGTTGTGGGGGTGGGCATATTGAACGTGGGGGTCCCGCACTAAGTTGTCAGACTAATCAGACGTGCAAGAGTCATAATATTAATGACTACGAAAAGACCCACCCACTTTTTTATCTTATTTCATATTATTTATTCATTTATTTATTTATTCATCTGCCTTAAGTAAAACTAAACTAAAATCACGTCATAATCCCCCTGTCAAGCTCTCTATTCCCATTGTCCACTTCCCTCACCAATTACCAGCCCGGGTGTTTTACCCCGCCTCTTTTCACTCATACCCCAGCACCGTCCACGTATTCACCCGTCACCACCCAGCCACTCATATCACATTGTCTGTCAAAATGTTCTTTCTACCAATCGTATACATATGAGATCTCATTATAATGGGATCTGAAATTAGATAAGGAAAAAAATGACAACAGAAAGAAGAGATTAATGAATGAATTATTTAAAGAAAAAAAGAAAAAGGAGATATTATTGAAAATCTAAGAACGACTGAGTATTGTCTCCTGTCTATTTGATGAACTCGATCTAAGTCTTTCCATTAATGAAGTAACCTGATCTCTCGCATTTTTCTCTTCTCTTTCATTTGTTCTTCCGTTTTCCAATTTTTAATCCGACGTCTTTGTCCGGGATTCTGTCTCCTTTGTCTATCTAAGATATTTTCCATACTTCTTTGTTATTTATTATAACTAGCAAATATATGCACCCTCCGGGCGCAAGTATTTAAGTTTTAATGTAATAAAATATTATATTGAATTAGAAAGGCTAATAAAACTAAATAAGAATGCAGATAAAAAGATTTGAAACAGAGGTGGGTATAATCGAAAAATAGAACAACTGAAACTTACTCTTCCATCACTCTCGTCTTTTCATTGTTATTTTTCTAATTTAGTTAAAAGACGAAGTAAAGAATAAAATGACAGTTATTTTTTCTTGTTAATGGATTTCATTTAAGATTTATTCAAGAGATTTTTTGCTTATATTCAATAAATAAAACCAACAATTAGAAATCAATTAATACTAAGCACATATTTATTAAATTCGATTTTTTAATATTAATATGCAAATTAGCCTTCCCATTCACACTTGTAAACTGCTATTTTGTTGTATATAAATATAATTGCATGTTGTTAGTATGTTGATACGGTTAACAGTACTTAATAATGTAAAACAATTTTATTAATGATGAGGTTTAAATAAAATAAAATCATTGATAATGTGATATCAATAACTAAGGGAATTGTGACTTGAGTAATGATATAGTTTCGGTTACAGACAGAAAAACACACAATCTCTATTATAATAAGATTTGCTAAATCATTTGCGATTAGTAAAGAAATAGAAAAATGTATAATAAGAATACAGCGATTTGAAATAGAACATGGATAATATAGAATAATACTAGAATAACTAATGAATTTTAAAAACTAGTCTAAACTAGAGAGAAGCGAATACACATATATTAAAGTAATGCATCTCTACCTTTTATATTCCTCATGCCACTAAAAACCACTGAAAATATTCACAGTAATAACTGATACATTCAAATATCTATAAAATTCTAAATACAAATTGGTTATCAGATAAATTTGAAAAGAAAAAAACTGATAAAAATTACTCGGAACTAACCAGTGAGGCGTCCGCTCGTGGTGTAATGGTTATGTAAATATATATATATATTTTTTATGTTTTTTTTAGAAGTATTGTTGATAAAGTATATATTATTATTTATATTTTGCTTGAAGGCAATTACAATGCGTATATCGCATGAAATTCGATAATTATAGAAAATAATCATGACAACTGAACCTCGGCAAAGAATTGTACGGTGTGTAGAACATCGTACAAACTGTTTCGATTTTATTAAGTCTCATATATATATATATATAATATATATATATATATAATATATATATATATTATAAAAAAGAAGTCCGCAGGATAGATTTGTTTTTAGAAAAAAAAGTTTTTAAATATTAAAAAAAAAAATAACAATTTTTTCTGGAAACATAATCCATTTTGCGGACCTCCTTTTTTTCAATAAAATATTGAATTTTCTCCCGTTGAACCAGAACAACACTTATATATATATATATATATATATATATATATATATATATATATATATATATATAATATATATATATATATATGACATGTATTTTTTTATGAATTCTTGATTTATAACAATGAAATAAATCCCGTTAAAAAGAGCACATCTACAAGAGAGAGAGGGAAAAAACGACAAAAACGCCATTTTGACAAATACGGATTTATAAAATTCTTTCGTTTTAAAACAAATATTTTTTACATGTAATTTTTTAATCCCCCTCTTCATGAGAGAATTCAAATTACATTAAGTTTCATTCATTTTTTTCCGATTTTTTTTTCAATTTCAATATATTTGGGAGGTGGGGTTAATAAAAAAAAAAACATGTGAAATTTTGGAGATGCCAACATCAATGTTTCTGCAGGCCGAGATTTTCACCTGCTAAGACCCTAAGCTATATCTGATATAATTTTTGACGAATTTCTGTTAAAGAATAAAAATTAATGAGAAAATAAAAATGATGCCTCGGGGGCGTGTTTCTCTAATCCAGCACGGTGTTCATCCAATTCCAATCGATTTAACTGGAGATATTAATCTTTTAAACAAAAAAGGAAAATGCAAAATAGCGCGCAAGAGATAATATCATTAGAATCACATTTTACCTATAAATAGCACTAGATGCCGGAAATTCCCGAAGTAGCTTAAACCGAACCGTAACCCTAACTCTAACCCTAACCCTAACCCGTATCTTAACCCTTATTAAAACATTAACCCTAGCGTCTCAAATGAGTATTTTCGTGAAATGTAAAGAAATGTAATGCTTTTTATGTGTAATCTAATATTATCTCCTGCACGCTATTGTGAACTGGTATCTTATATATACTAGCAAAATAAAAAAACGCCCTCCGAGCGAAGTAAAATTATATTTTTGAAAGATATTGCTTGAGGAGGTGGAAATTAAAAATTAAATGTCGGAGAGTTTGAACCATAAATCATGAAATCATCAAATTTATTAAAGGATTAAAAAATAAAACAATTTGAAATCGAAACTAAGTTCTATTAACTTTGAATATCTATTAAAATAAAACAAACTATATATAAATATATGATACCGGTTATCTATCTATTAAAATTTGTTTTAAAAAACAATGAGGACTGTCTAATGTTGCATGCTCAAATTTTGAGTGTGTTTATTCTATGTTATGACGATTTCGGGTATAGTGACGTAGTTTTTTGACAGACAAAACTGGAAGCGAATCTCCATTATTAATACTAGTACAAAATAAAAAACACCCTCCGAGCGATGTAAAATAAATTTTTGAAAGATATTGTTTGAGGAGGTGGAAGTTAAAATTAAATGTCGGAGAGTTTGAACCCATAATCATGAAATCATCAAATTTATTAAAGGAGTAAAAAAATAAACAATTTGAAATCGAAACTAAGTTCTATTAACTTTTGAATATCTATTAAAATAAAAAAACTATATATAAATATATGATACTGGGGATGTATATATTAAACTTGTTTTGAAAAACAATGAGGACTGCTAATGTTGCATGCTCAAATTTTGAGTGTGTTTATTCTATTGTTATGACGATTTATGACGGGTATAGAGACGTAAGCAGTGAAAAAACAAATCGATTTTTTCTCATTTGTTTAGCCTTACATTTCAATAGGTATGCCCGCCTAATTCATCAATTACTAATTATTAATTAATTTTTCAAATTCAGGTACGACTTCAATTAAGTACATATCCCCCCAAATATATATATATATAATATATATATATATTATATATATATATATATAGAGAGAGAGAGAGGAGAGAGAGAGAGAGGCTGGGTAGCTCAGTTGGTAGAAACTACAAGGTTCCTAGTTCGATACCAGTCTCGCCAACTCAGCGTATGAGTAGCACAGGGATCTCTACGGTAAAGTAAGGAGCTGATGGTAGGTTGGCGCTCCACCTCAGATGCTAAAAAACATCTCCATAGTCTAGCGCTATTTGAAAGGGGATAGACTCCCTCGCTGATGGCTTATATATATATTATATTATATATATAATATATATATATATATATATATATTGAATGTTCATAATGCGTAAAACATGGGTTTAGTCAAAAAGACAGTCTTTAAGTAGAAAGAGAATACATTATCTTGTTTTTTTCATTTGATTATTCATTTGCATTTATTATAATAGAATCTTCCACGAGATTGAACTTAAGGGTGTCAAAGATGACCTTTAAGCGCATATAATAACATTTTAGGTGTGTTAGAATTTTTGGATAATTTGTACCCAATGCGGAGATTATTTAAAGATAATTCATAATAGAATATTTTTCAAACTGGAACTTGATATTAAGTGGTAATGGATAAAGCCATCAATCAATTCTTAAATATCTCGAAGATTTATTAATAAGCAAAAAAACTATTTTAATTTTCTTTATAAGACGAAAAAAAAAAAAGAAGAAAATCAGGGAGGTAAGGAGTAGTGGTGAGTAAGGAGGAGTGAAGAGTTATGAAGAGAGGAGAGTTGTTTATGGAATTTCTCGAAGAGAGAACCAAAAATTTGAAAACGACATTTAAAATTGAGTTTAAAATGACATGAAACATCAGATAGCAAAATTGAGCCATCGTTTGAGAATTTAAATAAATCATCTAGAAACGTTTTTTTTTTTATAAATACAAATTTGAGTTATTCACCTTCTATTTTGGGTCACTCCGTTTACTGATTGAAATCTAAATCTGTTATCGAGATGGAATATATACGCACCAACACGCATACACATACACATACACGCACAACTGTACAAACGGACAAATAGATACATATACATACATACACACACACACACATATATATATATATTAGAGACGCTGGCGCCCACCACGGTAAATTTAAAAAAAATATTTTTAAACTATAGATCATGTACATGCATTATATATGGAACCAGCTATTGTTGACAGACAGACTGACAGATAGATAGATAGATAGATAGATAGATAGATTGAGAAGACTTGGATAGATAGATACGTATATAGATAGAAAGACAAAACTAACTGAGATAGATAAATAGATAGATAAGATAAATACATAGATAAGCAGAGATAGATAGATGAACAGAATAGGATAGATATATAGATAGATAGTTATATTGATGAAGAGACTGACCCACGCACTCACGCACGCACACACACACACAAATATATATATATATATATATATATATATATATATATATATAGAGAGAGAGAGAGAGAGAGAGAGAGAGAGAGAGAGAAAAGAGAGAGAGAGAGATAGAGAGAAAGATTGAAACATAGAGGAAAATATAGATATATGATAAACTTTGGATAGATAGATAAATAATAGAGATGCAAGATACATACATACATGCATAGATACATAATCTCATTTTTCAGTAAGTGATTGTATATTTCCAGCATATTTCAGGAAATAATTTGACATAATAAAAGTCCAATGGAGGTTTTCTTTACACAAGATAAAAAACAGCTAAAAATCATCAAACGTTGAAAAAGTCTAGAGGTTGCTCAAAATTACCGGGTGTTCAGTAGAAATTTGACAGTTTCGCGAGGAAAAAGAAAAGTGCTTGGTAACTACAAAATTTAAAAGATTGTAAAGAAATTTAACCGACACGGAAATTAGACCACTGTCAACAAGTTTCACTCAAAATAACCGCCATTAGCGTCGATCACAGCAACAATCCTGCTCCGGAACCTGGAGCAGGCTGATGTTATAGTTTACCTGGGAAGGGTCTCAAAAAACAAAAAAAAAATGAATTCTGTCGATTTACTGGGCTCTTGTAGTACTGGCACGGTGATTGGTGTTTTTATCAACAGCGCCCCATACATGTGTGTATGTGTATGTGTATGTGTATGTGTGTGTGTGTGTGTGTGTGTGTGTATGTGTGTGTGCGTGTGTGTGTGCGTGCGTGTGCTTGTGCTGGATATTCAAATCTATTTCGACTCCTTTAATTTTAAATGCTAATGCTCGTTTGCGTGATTGTTGTCTGCTTGATTGTATGAATTTAATGTAATTCATAGAAAAAAGAAAACGAAAAAAACAAAAAAAAACAAAACAAAAAGAAACCCCAAAAACCGATCGTAAAACTTTTTTATAGTCTTCTATTTTCAATACAATATTTTATAAGCCAAATACAGATATTACATTTGTATCGATTTCCATTATATCTCAATGCGAATGATTGATTTCTCTAAAACTTTTATGCTGATTTCGATTTGCGTATTCAATTCGGTTATCAATTTTAATGATATCTCTTTGACGCACACAATCATTTCCAAGTCATTTTGGGTATAGATCTATTTCAATCAATTTACTTACCCAGTGGTCCGCATCAGTATTGGAGAATTTTCAGAATTGATATTTTCTCTGTCTGGCTTAATTTGGTCATTGTGCTCAATCAGTCGAATTCTATAGAAAACAAATAAGAAATAAACAAGGCATTATATAATTCATTGCTGTTCATGGCTATAACATTATTAGGTAATATATATTTTTTTATTTTTTGTAACTATGTAAGGTTAAAGTTTGTGGTAAATATATACGAAACGATCGCGTTGCTAGTTTGCTGTTTTAACCATTGAACTAAACTATGTAATTTTATAGAAAAAAAGACTCTGATGATTTGTCATTGATTAATAAATCATTGATTGATAAAATATGCGTTATTGGTTAGCAATGATACAAAACTATTTTTGTTTTTTTAAAAGTTGGCAGAACTAAGTAAAAAGTACATATTTACCTACCCCTCCGCACGAGTAGGATGTGACACAAGGTCAATTTTTAGGCGGAGTTTAAAATATGCGTTATTGGTTAGCAATGATACAAAACTATTTTTGTTTTTTTAAAAGTTGGCAGAACTAAGTAAGAACTGCACGAGTAGGATGTGACACAAGGTCAATTTTTAGGCGGAGTTTAAAATATGCGTTATTGGTTAGCAATGATACAAAACATTTTTGTTTTTTTTAAAGTTAACAGAACTAAGTAAAAAGTACATATTTACCTTACCCCTCCGCACGAGTAGGATGTGACACAAGGTCAATTTTTAGCGGAGTTTAAATATGCGTTATTGGTTAGCAATGATACAAAACTATTTTGTTTTTAAAAGTTGGCAGAACTAAGTAAAAAGTACATATTTACCTACCCCTCCGCACGAGTAGATGTTGACACAAGGTCAATTTTAGCGGAGTTTTACAGGTTTGAATTCAGAGTTTCCTTCTCCTAAACTGATTACCTAACCAAAGTTAAGAGCCCAGTCTGCCCTGCTATTTGCCCACAGCTGGAGGGTGAGCAAGTTGATACATACCTTCGTAAGTGTATTAGCGCTAAGTAAAATGTAGACAGCCTCGTCTAGGATTTGAACTCGGGTTGACGAGTCCATTTTCTTACGACTCGAGACATTACAGCACGCGCTTCCTTACAAGTAAAAGGTAAAATTGGCGGAGTCACATTTTGTCGGTATCAATCGGACAATGAAAAGAGTCTATCCTCTTTTCGCTAACGTTAGACTAGAGAGATTATTTCGCTGAGGTGGAGCGCCACACTGAGCTTTGAAAACAAAAACAAAAGAAATACAAAATGACTCTTTTACTATAATTTATTAATAAATTTAGCTTAAAATAGTCCTGCGAACTTAGGGGCCGGTTTAGCTCAGTCGGTAGAGCATCCGCCTTGGAATCGCAAGGTTCTGAGTTCGATACCGGTCCCCGCCAACTCATCGTATGACTAGCACAAATTGGGTAATCTGATCTGTGTGTTGAAGTAGGGTGCTGACGGTAGGTGTGGCGATTCCACATCAGTCCCCACTCCCCCCCCCCAAAAAAAAATTCTCCCTTGTCTAGCGCTAGCGAAAATGAGATAATCTCCCTCGCCGTCCGGATAATACCGGCAATTGGCCACTCCAGCAATTTACTTACTTATTCCCAGCTATTGAATTATTTTATTGGCATGTTTAGGGATATTTTATGCTAGGGGTTAGTGAACTTATTTACATTTTGTGTATGTTTCTGCCTACGGTTTTATATGATATCAGATATTCCAATGAAATACAAATAATTTTGCAAAGATCTATTTGAACAGGACCAGAGTGACTCTGAGAAGAAACGGAAATGAAGGTGTACTATATACACATAAAAAGCTTTAAACTCAGCCTCTCCATCAACGCAGTTTACTATGAATACACATGGTACGGTTTTCTTTGAGGTTCTGCAAATCTGTCGCTTTTGGTAGCGTTGGTTATAGAAGGCAAAGAAAAACTTGAGTTCGAATCCACACACAGAGCTATTCTTTATCATTTCTTATTTTCTATTTTTCCTGCTGTTCATATATATATATATATATATATATGTGTGTGTGTGTGTGTGTGTGTGTGTGTGTGTGTGTGTGTGTGTGTGTGTGTGGCGTGCGTGCGGATGTGAGTTTGAATAGTGAAGATACAGAGTCAACTTCTAATGAAACTGAATTAATAATTAATTAATAATAATAATAATAATAATAATATAATAATAATAATAATAATATTAATAATATACTGAGGAGACCTGAGGAGACTTGCTGTCACTCAGACTCAGTGAAAGACCATCAGCTAACACTGATGTGAAAACTCAAAATGAGTAATAATAATAATAATAATAATAATAATAATAATAATAATAATAATAATGATCTGTCTTTGAGAATGAAACACATAAAATTATCTGGAAAAAGATCACCTTATACCAGCCAGAAGACAAAACCTAGTATTGATTAACAAGAAAAAGAAAACTTGTCATCTGGTAGATCTTACAGTTCCAGCAGATCACAGGGTGAAGATGAAAGAAAGCAAAAAGATAGACAAATACCTGGGCCTTACTAGAGAACTGAAACAAATGTGGAAGTGATACCAATTGTAGTTGGTGCACCAGAGGAGACTCGTTGACACTCAAATTCCAGCGAAAGACTCACAGGGAGTGAAATAATAATAATAATAATAATAATAATAATAATATAATAATAATAATAATGAAAGACACACAAAAGAGAACCATCCCTAGCCATTATAAACCACCAATATTGTGGAAAATTCTGACTACACTAATTAAAGAAGAAATATATTACTCACTTAATTTGTTCCAACTCTTTCCAGAGGAACAGAAAATATGTCACTTGGGAAAAAAGGAACACATGACCTCCATATTATTGATCAAACACATCCTTAAAGAGGTTTAAAATTTGGCACAAAATCTCGCAATAAGATCGATCGACTATAAACGGAACTATGACATGTCCCACAAACTTGGATTATAGATTTTAAAAACGTATTGAATATCTGACAAATGTCGTAAATTTAATCAAAAAAGCTATGGTCGACTCGTCGGTTGGGTTTTGCGACATGCCAACCTTTGTTGGGTTACTTCATGCCAAAGATATTTTGTTTTATTCATTCGTAGGTTCTCAATTTTTATTTTTGGACCATATAACCTTAAGTGCCTTAAGTGATCTTGTTTCATAAAGATCTCGTGTCATTAGGACATTTTTTCATTTACACCGTAAACATCCGGTTGTTTGTTAACAGATGATTTTTAGAGTTTTTTAAAATTATAAAACTAACCCCTATCCCTAACCCCTAACCCTAAATGAAAAAAATGTTCTTATGAAACGAGATCGCAAAAGGGGTGACTAAAGGTCATATGGTCCTTATTTTTTTTACTCATTTTTTAAACACATTTTTTCTGTTTAATCAATTGATGGGACCCTAACAGGTACTTCCACTGTGGGTCAAGGCCGACCTGGAAGCAATGGTGATGAATGGGTAATCCACATTCCTCAGAGCTCCAAAATTGGAACCTCACCATCAGATAGAGTTTAACCTCATACCCAGGACATTAAGACCCACAGTCACTGCGTTCAAGCACATATATATTAAAAATTGGTTGGAGTTTACCATATGAGTAATAGGTTTTGGACAATCATTTAGATGTTGGGGCTTGAAGTGACCAGCCACTTGATCGGGGGAGCCTCTCCGATCGCCAGTCTACGCTAAATAATTGCCAAAGTGGAGTGTTGCATGTCATGGACTGCTCAGCCACTAGGGTTCCTTCTTTAAGCATAACGAGTCACCACCTATGGCCAACAGGTGGCTCGATTGGATTAGGGGCTTAACCCTCTACAGAGGTGCAGTCGATGTGTTTTAAAAACCCAACCGACAGTGCTGAAAAAAATATGACAAACCGGAAATTCCAATAAGGGCAATCCTTATCAAGATGCATTTTTCAACGAAACTAATTCCAATTTGTTATAGGAATGATGACATTCAACTATATTCTTAGAAATAGTACAGGTGTAACAAAATAGGGGAGAGAGAGAATGGAAAGAGCCAGGATTGTAAGTGTTACGTGTAGTTTAGCATGGGAAATTTTTAGGATGAGTCAGCATAACACGACATGGCGTTTCCTTATTCGCCGAGAGGTGTCACGTGGCAAATTTTGGAAGTGTAGAAGTGAGAAGTGAGAGTGTGGAGTCCGTTTGGAATGGGGCAGTGGTTGAGTCAGACGTAAGTCTGCCACCAGTGCATTTTGATTTGCGGGAAAATAAAAATATCTCAAAAGAAAAAAATAAGTTTCGCCTTGTGTTATTACTAAAAACTATAAATAGCACAGGGCAATATATCCTCCTGGAAACCCAAGTTATTTCCAGACTCAAAACATCAAAGAATTGCCAGCCAACTCAACATAAGCCCAGCAACGAGATTCGAGCCTCTCAAAGAAGTACCGGTCCTGAGATAAGAATACCACGATTATTTTTATATAAAACATCATCACACAATTCCAAACGAGGGCTGCTACACAACAGATGGGGCTACACACTTACATGGACACTAATCTGCTAACATATTTCATAGCACTTTTAAATTTAGAAAAAGCATGAAACTAATATGGTTGCCTATTAGTTTCCATGCAATTAGAAATATACAAAATATATATGTTCATTTATTAATATTGCTATATCACATCTATTGAGCACTCTCCTAATAATACTGTATATATTGGCTTATTACTGTCTGATCACGTGAGATTAAAATGGTGAATACACTGCCTTCTGATATCTTCAAATCCTTTTCTATCTCACTCAACTTCAATTTACGATCGGCCAAAAGGAGTTTGTGGAGTTTTTGGTGTTTTCCAGGACAACTGCCGAATTTGGACAACCTGAGCGTTCAACACCATTTCTGTCTGTACGACCGCTTTTAAAATCAGCCTACCACCTTTTAACCATTGTTTCCGACGGAACTGAGTCCGAATAACACTTATCAAGCCATTGCTTTGCTTGAATAGCATTTTTCCATCAGAAAGCGATGCTTTGTCAACACACGAAATTCAGATTTTTCCATTGTTTTGAAAATGTGCAACAGTAGCTTCACTTAAGTAACTTTAATTTGTAAATTAATTATCCAATTTGGCTCAAATTTTGAAACGACCCATTTCAAGGTTAGTACCTTATAAAAGTTATATGGATTTTTTTATTAGTGGCACCATCTGTATTTATGGACCGGGACTTATTGACTGATGTTTTAATTTATTTATTTATTTGGTATATTTCTGAGCCCCGACCACACCTCTATTTCACTCATGTTTATAATTCGGCCATAATAAAGTAATTATATTTTAATGTGTCTGCATATTTATTGATTTGAACGATTGTAACATTTCGGAAATCACTATTTACAGAAAACGAAAAATATTTTAAATCAAAGTTAGATTTTTACATCACATGTTAACTTATGCATCTTAAATTTTTATATACCATTTAACTTAAATTTCAATTTTTGTATCTTAAAATGTTTCTATATAAAGCTTAATTTATTTTTATCTCAAAAGTTTTTTTCTATTAAAATTCGATACACACAACACACACACACACACAACACACACACATATATATATATATATATATATATATATATATGTTGAAAAGAAAAATAAAGGAAAGAAAGTATATAATGGATAAATAGGATATTGTAATTAATGTTACATACACGTGTTTTGGTCCAGAGTTTATCCATGTGTACATTAATCAATCTATTATTATCTTTAAATAATAAAATGCATTGAAATAATAATAATAGAAAAAATCTAGAAATGTCCCGCACAAAGAAAAGTATCGACCTTCCTTAGAGTAAATCCTTATTTTTTTAAATAAAATTCGTTGGAAAGCGGAAAATATTTGAAATGTTCGAAAAAATAACTTTTTAAAAAATCACGTAAAGAGAGTGTTCAAACGCGGTCGAGAAAGACGTTTATAATGACGTCATGTCTCACGCGACAGATTTTGAAACGGAGAGAGGATGGCTGGAATAAAGTTATGTGGAATTTTAATTTTCAAAGCATGAGGGATTTCTTTTAATAGAAATTATACGTATGTGTGATTTGTTGGTGTTTCATTTATTAATGAAAATTTGTTGTTTTAGTAAAATAAAAGTGAGTATTTAAATATATATATATAATATATATATATATAATATATTATATATATATATATATATATTTAAGAATGGAAATGAGTAAACCTACCCGAGTTTCATCGATAGATTCTTCAGGGTTACTTTTAAATTAATCGAGTTTACGATTCATCTTTGGTGTTATAAACATGCCCGTTGGAACGTTCCAACGGGCATGTTTATAACACCAAAGATGAATCGTAAACTCGATTAATTTAAAAGTAACCCTGAAGAATCTATCGATGAAACTCGAGTAGGTTACTCATTTCCATTCTTAAATAAATTTATGCTCTACATTGTATTGAGCACTTTGTATTTGTTTTTCTCTCAACCTTAACCTCTGGATATTGTGCGCTTCCAACGATCGTTCTATATACCCACCGGTAAGTTAATACTTATACATATACAAATATATATAATATATATATATATATATATATATGTGTGTGTGTGTGTGTGTGTGTGTGTGTGTGTGTGTGTGTGTGTGTGTTGAGAGCTAATAAATATCAAGTAAGCCTAATGAGTCAGAGAATATCTATCTATCCTAACGAATCATCAGGATAATCCTGACTCATAATGATCCGTTAAGAGAAACCTAGGTAGATATTCTCTGACTCATTGGGCTTACTTTTTATTTATTAGCTCTACTTTTTGTATTGAGCACTTTAGTATATTCGACGTAGGCAACTCTTGCAGTATTTATTTTTTGGTAGGGGGGAGGGCATTTTAATAGCAGCATCTGATTATTTTCAGGAGGTGCATATGATTTGGACTATTCATTTTTTAATATATTTTTTCTCCAGGAAAATGTTTGTCTTGTGTAATTACAAAATCTAAAGCGGTTTTTTTATACTGTCGTTTATACTGTGAGTTTATATATATATATATATATATATATATATATATATATATATATATATATATATATATATAGTGTGTTATATATATATATATATATATTATATATATATATATGGGGGTAGAATGACGAAATAAATCCAACAGTATGTGAAAAAATGTAGACAAATACTGAATGTTACACTGGATGGAAGTTTATTATTAATCGTAATGTCGACATTCGAACGTTTTGGTTAATCTAAAAACCTTTTTCTGGACAATATGAAACAAGTAAAGGAAAAAATAATCTCTAGCAAAGTAACAACAGGAAAGAAATCCACATATCTTCTCAACATGGATGACTTCAGACTGATCCGTAAGTACAAAAAAATGTTCTCATCCCCCCCACTCCATTCGAAACAGAGGACACTTTCTCAAAAGTTGTCCCCCCACCCGGTATAGCCAGCACTCTTAGACCTACCCACTATATAATCCCACAATATATCAAAACATACCTCTAGACCTCGGCACAGCACCTAAGATATTCTGAAAAGCAAACTTTTGATGATGCCAGAATACTCAGCATTGAAAATCAGAACAGAGACCTGCTACATAAACCACAACCAGATCCCCGGACTGAAACTAAAATTACTCTGCTTAATCAATAAA
This sequence comes from Doryteuthis pealeii, assembly GCA_023376005.1. Taxonomy (NCBI): domain Eukaryota; kingdom Metazoa; phylum Mollusca; class Cephalopoda; order Myopsida; family Loliginidae; genus Doryteuthis; species Doryteuthis pealeii. Next base: position 121,559,373 of record CM042143.1, on the reverse strand, counting down.
AGTGGCTGGAACCAATTCAACCGACAAGAATTTATGGTCCCATCCAGGCCCCGACACTAACTTTTTTCATGATCGTCCCGAACAAAAATGATCAACCGTCCCGAGGTTTGGACCGTCCGAAATGGGGTTTGGACCGTTCCGAAATCAAAGTATTTTTGTTTAATTCATTAGCATCATCTATACTTGTCAGTCATCAGTAGTATAATAACATGTAATAAAACATTAAGAAAAACTGAAGCAGTGATAATTCAGGATATTTGGACAAAAAATCTATTTCCTAGTGTGTTTTGTGCTAAAAAAAATTTTTTTTTTACTTTAAGTTACCCTGCGTAGGGTTAGTAGTACATAATTCGGTCCTTTTAAACTATTTCACTCCACAATTATTCATTACATGGCTTTGAGAATAGACCAACGGTGCCGTAGCCTCATTTAAGGTCAGCATTCGGGCAATCACTGGACTGCCAGCATTGGAATGTAGTACTAACTTTTAGGAAAAAATTTCACCGTCCCCGGCAAACTGTTCCGGGTGACGAATTGATCGTCCCGGATGTAATTTTTATCGTCCCCGGGACGACATTAATTTCGACCCCAGGTCCTCTCTATGAGTTAAATAGATGCAAAAATGAGTGTAAAATAACCCAAGTGTTGACATGCTGTAAAATCTAACAAAACCACAGGACAGGTGAATCCTGGCCCGGAGTGAAAGTACCTGTTATGGTCCCATCTATGAATTAAATACTTGCAAAAATGAGTTTTAAATATCTTTAAAATATTGAGTTAAAAAAATTGAATACCCATCAAAAATGGACAAAAAAAAAGCGTTTTCGGCATAAAATAACCCAACAAATGTTGAGATGCCGTAAAATCTAACCATCCAACAGACCAGGTACACCCTGACCCGGAGTGGAAGTACCTGTTATCTAACCAACCAACAGGCCCCAGAAATAGTGCCTTACTGATATCGGAGTCTTTTCGCCTCTAGAGACCAAACACACGACTGATCGTTACTGTACAATAATACAAAGAAAATAAAACTCAAAACCTGACATAATTATATTTTCGGTGTCAAATATAAGAGCAACAAATAGATAAATAAATAAATGAATAACAAGAGATAAGAGATGGAGTCAGTGTGGCTAGCTCTGTCTTCTGATATCACGAGAGGTGGGGGGAGGGCAGGGGTAATCTAAAGAACTCACGAAAGTAGATATGATTCTGGCAGTTACATCTTTCAACAAATCGCAGAGTGTTCACCAAATTTCCGAGATAGTCGTTATTTTGACTTTTAGATCGGGAGCGTGAACGAATTTCCGAACACGGATAAGAGTCAATATATATATATATATATATATATATATATATATATAGTAAAAATAATATATATATATATATATATATATAGAAAATATATAATATATATATATATATATATATATAGTAAAAAATAATATATATATATATGTATATATATATATTATATATATATATATACATATATATATACATATATATATACATATATATATATATCATATATATATATATATATATATATACATACATATATATATATACATATATATATACATATATATATATATATATATATATATATATTATATATATATATATATGTATATAAGGAAAAGTTGACTTACCGGTGAATTTTGGTCACGATGGTTAGTAAGTGTAGAATTCAGAGGGTAAGTCAGCGATATAACAAATACAAAGTGCTCAATACGAAGTAGAGCAAATTTATTATAAAATGGGTACAAGAGATAACCTACTCGAGTTTCACCATAAGGATGTTCAGGGTTAAATCCACTGAATTAATCGAGACACCGGACCACACACGTGAGATCGACTGCTATTAATCGGTGTCTCGATTAATTCAGTGTATTTAACCCTGAAGTAATTCCTTATAGTGAAATCTGAGTAGGTTATCCTTGTACCCATTTTATTTATAATATATATATATATATATATATATATATATATATATATATATATATATATAATTTTTTACTTCTAAACTGTACCGGTGTGGAAAAAACCCAGGTAATTCAGTTTTTCAAGATGAAATAATTTTTCAAATTGACATCTGGGGAAAAAACAAAAAACAAAAACAAAAAAAACGGTACATCCGTACTTTCTGAAAATAATCATCAGTACCGTATGTATTGCCCCAAGAAAACACCGGGGGAGTTTTCTAAGTTGTATATGTAAAAAGTGCTCGATACATTAAGTAGAGCCTAATTATAAGGACCTACATGAATTAGAAACTATCTACCTAGGTTTCACCCGAAGAGTTCTTCAAGATAATTGTGACTGAAGGAGGTTGTCACAAACTTTTTTTTATTACTGTATCGGGTATCTGATTTGGTAAAAAAAAAAAATTCTCTCATTTTCGCCTCTTCATGTTTCGCCATAAATTATCAAGAACGCCATAATGTTTATTTTCGTTCTTTCTTTCGCTCAGCGTCTGAACTCTTTTTAAACAAGGATTTTTTGTCAACATTGAAATCAGCAGCTAAACGAAACCTTCTTTTCTCTTTAGATCCGTCAATACTTTCTCCAATGATTTCATCTTCTGGAACAATTTTGTGCGGTCTGCTCTAAAAGTAAGACTTTTTATTGAATTAATAAGACTTTTTATTAAAATAAATATTTTATTGTAATTTTTATTGTAAAGGAAATGCATTTTTGTGTTAAAGCTTGCAGTTGTATTGTTTTCGAAAAAGTTGTAATTGTACTTTTTATTGTAATAAATATTTTATTGTAATTTTTGTACATTTAATTATTCAGCTAAACAAAACCTTTTTTCCTCTTTAGATCCGTCAATACTTTCTCCAATGATTTCATCTTCTGGAAGAATTTTGTGCGGTCTTCTCTAAAATATAAAGTACATTCAAGAAGAGATAGAAAATTTTAAATAAGAAAATCCTTGTAAAAACAACTTTTAGTAAATGATTACGTTTTGCAATAATTCAAATACTCAATTTGTGGACGATGTAATGAAGTCAAGTCTGAATAATTTTGATTTTTAGGATTTTTGATCTCATCTTTAATGTAGTATGTATAAACACATAATAGAGGCGCGTGGGTTAATGGTTAGAGTCGTGGAAAATGGACTCGTCGATTCGAGTTCAATTCTTAGACGAAGCTGTTGGCATTTCACATAGCGCTAATACCCTTTGGAAAGGTATGAATCCATATATTCCCCCTCCAGCTATGGGTTAAATAGTAGGGCAGACTGGGCCCTTCAAACTTGGGTAGGTAACCAGTCTAGGAGAGGGATAACTCTGAATTCAAAAATTTCCTCCAGTTATGGGTTAAATAGTAGGGCAGACTGGGCCTTTCAGCCTTGGGTAGGTAACCAGTCTAGGAGAGGGATAACGCTGAATTCAAAATTCCTGAGGTCGGTCGTTGATTGGGTTTGTGGCAACCCTTGATGCACCAATTCTTTCCTATCGACTGTGCCAAAAAGTGTGGATGGTCCAACACAAGCCTTCACCACTATAAACAAATCACTGTGTGGATATTCATTGTATGAACACTCATACGTCGATCGACAGGAGAGTCCATCATAAACACAACCTTTTGGCCGTTGTATCTTCCGACCTTCTTCAGGTGTTCTCTTTGTATCTGCGCCTAGTAATGATCGAACTTGGGAAATCATTTTTGATAGACAATTGGTGAAACAAGCTTCAAAGAACTTTTGAAGCCAAACATCTGTTAGCGTCTTAAAAGTCAGTAGGTGGATCAGGGTTTGATCATCTCTGATAGGATCGGCCCTGGGGAGGGGAGTATGATGCTAAAAGACCCAAAACTTCCCAGTGACCCATGCATACTACATCACTGACGACAAGCTACTAAGCGTCATCATAATAATAATTACAAATATGAGATATTCAAAACATACTTTAGATATACACTCCTACATTTGGGGCGCTAGTTGTAATGATAATTATAAATCATGCGATATTCAAACATACTTTAAATATACGCTTCTTACATTTGGGGCTCTAGTAGGTGTCGTCAGTGATGTAGTGATGAAATATCAAAATTTTTCGGACGCCTGTTTGATCAACTGTCAAACTATTAAAAAACGATTACTAAAGATTGGATCATACCTATGATCTGATGCAATAAACACAGCTGAAGGAGGCCGAAGCATACAGCAGTCGAAACGCTGAGGTTTTACAAACTACAAAAAAGATGAAGGACAGCACTCCAAAAAATCAAATTTTACACATAAAGCCACACTTAAAAATTCAGAAAATTTTAAAAAAATATCCTAATAGAAATCATCTTTAAGTAAATGATTAGTTTTTTGAATAATTCAAACGCCCAATTAGTGGGCGATATTATAAATCGAATTTTGAAGTGTTGAAATAAGAAATAATTTGCTAGAAAAAAAAAACAATAGAATTTCCAAAACTAGAATTTGGTTTTCCCAGTAACCATCTGAGCATTTATGAAAAGGCTAAGCCCAATGATGACTTGAGCATCCAATAACCGATCAGATCGGGTCAGTGGTGACTTGAGCTTTCCCTATCAGGTTAGTTCAGTACATTCAAGCATTTAATAGCAGGTCATATCAATGCTGACTAAATCATTCAATAACAGGTTCAGCTTAAAGTTGCGTTAAAAATTCAATGAGAGATCATGTGAAT
>CM042143.1:121489697-121552197 GCA_023376005.1 Doryteuthis pealeii | reverse complement strand
CATAACTAAGCTGAGCCTTGCTGTTCCCATGGTAAGATATATTGAGCACCCAGTGAGAATCAAGCTCACTAAAATGATCTGCAAGCCTAGAAAAGCTAAGAATTATACCACGCTAGGTGCACTTCTATCCCAAATTCTTCTGTTTCATTTTTTGCTCAGTCTCAATTTCTTTATCTCTCTCTCCTCCTCTCTCTCTCTCTCTCTCTCTCTCTCTCTCTCTCTCTCTCTTCTCTCTCTGTTTCTCTCTATCTCTCTCTCTGTTTCACTCTCTCCCCTCTCTTTTTCTCCTGTTTCTCCCTCTCTCTCTCTCTCTCCCCCCCTCTCTCTCTCACTCTCTCTCTCTCTTTGTTTGGTTCTATTTCTCTCTCTTCCTCTCTAATAAAATTATTCTCTTCTGGGTGTTTTAACTCTTCTCTCTCTCTCTCTGTTTCTCTCTTCCTTCTCCTTTTCACATTGTCCCCCTCTCTCTGTCTCTCTCTTTCCCCTCCCTCTCTCTCTCTCTTTCATGCACACACACGCAAACATAATTATGCTCTCCCGAATGTTTTTCTCACCTTCTCTCTTTATACTTCTTCCCCCCCCTCCTCCTCTCTCACTATTCGTTCACATTCTTCTTCCCATAAACAATCTTATCTACAGATACACAATACGGTTTTGATGAGGAAGCGTAACTGTTTTTGATCTTTCATGTTGATAAAATTCCCGTCTACACTTCCCCTTTTTTCTTTTTTTTTACTTTCAAATATTGTACAGACACTGATATGCACACGTACACACAAGAATGCATACGTGCATGCACACACGCACACACACACACCACACACACACAGGAAGAGAGAGAGAGCTAAGCAATCATATATATATATATATATATATATATATATATATATATATATATATTCAAAATTATTAACTTAAATGAATATACACATTTTAACGGCGACGAAAAATCCCTTTGAAATTCATACATGCACGCAATTTTGAATTCCGAAAGAAATTTATTAAAACATTACTTACGACTCAAACAAGACAAAAATCCATAGAAACTCAAAACAATTTTTGATTTTAAATTTGATGATAACTGTAGTGTTCGCGAGAGATGATAATGCCACGGAAATTGGAATCGGCGAGATGAGTTCAAATTCCGGTTCTGACACAGTACTTGATCTCTCTCTATCTTTCTCCTCTCTCTCTCTCTAACTATCTATCCCTATCCCCCTCCCTCCCCCTCTCTCTCTCTCTCTCTCTCTATATATATATATTATATATATATATATATATATATATAATGTTTTAGTTTATATTTATTGCATTGGAATAATTTTGCATTGGTTTCTTGCTGTGTAGCAATCATCAGGCAACGAAAGTGTTTTGAAAAACAATATATATATATATATATATATATTTGTGTGTGTGTGTGTTGTGTGTGTGTGTTGTGGTGGAGATGTGAGAAACAAACGAACAAAAGAACAAATTATATCCTATACACTTTTGTTAGAGTTTTGTTCTTTTGTTCCTCACATCTCCACAATATTCTGTCGGATTCATTCCAATCCTCTTCCATATATTATATATATATATATATATATATATATATATATATATGTGTGTGTGTGTGTGTGTGTGTGTGTGTGTGTGTGTGTACGCTTGTGTGTATGTGTGTGTGTATATATATATATATATATATTTACAAAGTCCTTCACGCGAGTAGGTTTCGACACAAGGTTAATTTCTTGAGCGTAGTTTAACAGACTTAAATTCAGAATTTTTCTTCTTAATTAACCACGGTTAAAGAGCGCATCCCGCCCTACTATTTACCCATAGCTGGAGGAAAAGTTGTTAGATGCATACCTTTTCCAAGTATATAATGCAAACAGGCTCGTTCAGGATTTGAACTGAGGTCGATGAATCCATTTTCTTTCGACACTACGCCCCCTATTTAATTATGTATGTAACCTCCTCAGATAAGCATGATTTTTTCGACCCCATCCCTAGAGCAATGGATAAATTGCAAGGAAAGAAAATTGTCAGATCCTGGATTATTTTCAAGTGGTGATATCGTGTAATTAAATGTATCCTAAGTCTGGTCATTTTAGAGATGAAGTTAAAAGCAGTTTTACATAGAAGATCCTTTGTGGCCTAAAGTTTGATATTTTGGCTTTGCGGTCGAGGCTAGTTTCCTCTCTCCACTCACCCCTCTCCGTGCCTTGCTCAACGTTAAGACACCTGGCGACGCTATTTCTGCATCTACCTCTCACGAGTTTGATTCAATATCTCGAATATCATCATCATCATATCGCGCAATTAGCACGGATATCCATGACAATCTATCGCCAACATTCTCTATGATTCATTATCCCAGGGAGGTCCTCGGCGCAGCATCAAGTATCCACGCAGAGTTGATCAATGCAGGTCCTTGCTGGGCGGCCAACTTTAGCATGTCCATGTGCTGGCTTCCACGTCGATTATGAGTTTGTCCTTGCTCCTCCAGCAGTGTCCAGCATGTCTTGTCCGTCTCACTCGGATGGTCTGTCAGATAGGGGCAGGTGGCCGTACAGCTGCTTTCTTGTGGGGTGCTGTTTCTACGACGTGTTCAAGACTGCACGTAACATTCTTGTGCAGCTCTCATCCAGCTTATTGTCAAGGCGCCTCGTTAGGGTCCAAGTGGTGCAGCAATACAGCAGCACTGATACAACCACAGTTGGAAGAATTGTCTTTTTAACTTGTCAGTGAGATTGGATTTCCATAGGACTGATAATCTGTTTATAGCCGACCATGCCTTTCCTATTCGTGTGTTAACATCGCTTTCTGTGGATGAGATATTACTACCTAGGTATGTGAATTGTTCTACTGGCTTTAGAGGCTTACCGTCGAGTGTGGATATGTTCTTTTTTAAACACATCGATAATTACATATTAACTGTTTTTTTTGGGGGGGGGTGGACATCTCTCCCTTATTCCGATAAAAGTAAAAGTAAAGTCATCGGGGCGGTCAAAAGTCGGTATCAGCCAATCAACGAGGAAGTCTATCCCCTTCTCACTAGCGCTAGACCAAGGAGATTGTTTTGGCATCAAAGGTGGAGCGCCACAATCGAACTAGGAACCGTGATGTTTCTAGCCGAACGCTCTACCGACTGAGCTAACCCGATAAAGATAAAATATATATGCATAAACATTTAAGGTTTTTGGTTTGTGTCTTTTATTTGTTTTTTTATTTGTTTGTTTTTTGTTGTTGTTTTTTTGCTCGAATTATCTGAACCACGTAAATACCTATAACATGTGGAAGTTGACATCGCGAAATGATAAAAGTATTCGTCTTGCTCTGGCGGAAACTCAGTCACAAACAAACAAACAAAAAGAAAAATGACAGACAGACACCGTGTAAAAGCGACAAAGAACATGAACAGTTAACGAGAAAGTTGAACCAACCATCTGTGTAAGGCACAAAGCGACATATTCATTCAATCTTTTGTAGCAACTGATATTTTTTTGTCGCATAACACAATTGTTAACCAGGTTCAAAGTTTCAAAAAACTTTCGGTGAACATTTTTTCAATTAAACGCTTAATAATCACAAACGAATATCTACAAAGACAAATCGAGACGTTTCTTCATGAGTATTTTTTTTTTTTTTGCGGGGGAATTTATTTGCGAAATGACTTTGTTCCGCCCAGCCGAACATTACTCGTCACATGCAGTGTATTTAGTGATGTCTGACAAAAAAAGGTGCCATGTAAATGGGGGGGGGGGGGATCTTTCTTAGAAGATCTGATTTAGACATTTCCTCACAAATGATTCGACAAGAGATAAAACAAGTTAGAATAAATATAATTTCTCATCAAACGGAAGTTCACTCAATTACCTATTGTCTGTTTCTGTAAAACGGATAGGAATCATGGTTATGTCATGCGCTTCAGTAGAAATGGATCTGTGAAACCAGCTTGCTAACCATTACACCATCATGAGACAATCAAGGAAGGTAACAAGTATGGGGCTTCCAGTGAGGATCGAACTGGTTATTCATTCAGACGCTCGAGGCAGGTGTTTCCCCAAACTGTTCACCACGGTTAGGATGATAATCACCAAGAGGAGACATTCAATGGAGGTCACAAATTTGGGGTATCCAGCAAGGATCAAACTCATTATTTCTTATTATAATGGAGATTGTGTGTTTTTCTGTCTGTAACCGAAACTATATTACTATTCAAGTCACAATTCCCTTAGTTACTGACATCACATTCTCCATGATTTTATTTTTATTTAAACCTCAATCATTAATAAAATTATTTTACATTATTAATACTGTTAACCATGTCTACATACTGACAACATGCTATTATATTTATATATACAACAAAATAGTGGTTTACAGTGTAAACGGGAAGGCTAATTTGCATACTAATATTAAAAAATCGAATTTAATAAATATGTGCTTAGTATTATTGATTTCTAACTGTTTGGTTTTATTTTAATGAATATAAGCAACAAAATCTTCAATGAATCTTAAATGAAATCCATTAACAAGATAAAATAACTGTCATTTTATTATTTACTTCCACTTTTAACTAAATACTTAAATTAGAAAAAATAACAATGAAAGACGAGAGTGATGGAAGAGTAAGTTTCAGTTGTTCTATTTTTTATTATACTCCCTCTGTTTCAAATCTTTTTATCTGCATTCTTATTTAGTTTCATTAGCCTTTCTGATTTAATACAATATTTTATTACATTAAAACTTAAATACTTGCACTCGGAGGGGGCATATATTTGCTAGTACTAATAATGGATCTGCGAAACAAGCTTGCTAATCTTAATAACACGATGAGACGCTACCCAAACTTTTCGCTACGGTTATGATGTGACAAAACGGTTGCAAGTTTTCTGTATTGATAGTTCTGCGAGACGAGTTTGCCGACCATTACAACTCGATTGACGAGTAAAAATAATGGTTTGGTCTTGTCGCATATATTAATTGAAATAATGAGATTCTGTTAATTTTGAAACATTATTTTAAACATCACCTCAAAGACATAAAAGTCGTTCACAGTGTGGGGATTCTTCTTCTTACTTGTTACAGTTTTTTGTTAGGCAACTAGGGGACGCTGTGACCGGTAGTATAAAACAACTGTCCCGCTAAAACCTCTTTTCTCTTAAACTCTTCAGCTTTAGGACTGAGGGCTTGGCACCTGCAGATTTTCCATCTATCTATTATACGACCGTTTCTTCATCATTTGGATTCACGCGGTCAAACGCACCAGTTTACATCGACATTTACTTAGAAGAGATTCGACAAGAGATAGAAAAACTAAGATTAGATAAAATGTATCATCAAACGGAAGTTCACACAAATATCTTGGATTTGATTTGATTTGGTTTTGTTTTAGGACATATCAACCTCAGTGGGTTATTTAATGCCGATAATGTTTTGAAATACATCAATTCTTAATGGATAATACAATTTTTTTATAAATACATTTTTCTATTTAACACAGATGGGACCCTAACAGGTACTACCACTCCGGGTCAGAGTGGACCAGGGAGCAATGGTGATAAAGGGGTGCTCCACATTCCCCAAACCTCCAAAACTGGAACATCACCATCAGATAGAGTTTAACATCATTCCCAGGACATGTAGGCCCTCAGTTACCGCCTTCTAGCACCCATATGATAAAAAGGGGTTGGGGCTTGCCATAAAGGCAATAGGGTTGGGAAAATCATATAGGTGCTAGGGCTTGACGTGACCAGCCGATTGATCGGACGGGGGCTTCTCCGACCGCCCGTCTAACCCAAGATAGGGCCAAAGTGGAGTATTGCAAGTCATGAACTGCTCATCCACCTGGGTTCTATTCTTAAGCATCACGGGTCGCCACCCACGGCCAACAGGTGGCCCCATTGGGGGAGTCTTACCCCTCTGCAGAGGTGCAGTTGGTGCATTCTAACGCCCCAGGGCTGACAAATATCTTTCGTCTGTTTCTAAAAAAACTGACGGATATGAATAAGGATTTGGTCCTGTCGCTTTTAATAGTTAAAACAAGTATTGATATTCTGGAAATTTTAAGGCATATTTTTTCTAACACCCCGACGGACAAATAAGCAAGAACAACAACATAAAATATAAGCATATATTTCATACAGCCGAATTGAAAATAAAAAGAGCATAAACAGATTGTTACTAATCATAACACAAGAATCTTTCTTTAACAATAACGAAGTCAAAGTTAACACCAGATAGCACAGGCCAAGCAATGCATGAAGTTCCACGCACATCTAACTGCACGATATCTCTATTCATAGATATATAATATTAGCATGAATCCCAGCCGGACATCCCCCAGGCAATATTTTCCCCGTCGTGCAAGAGGGGGAGAGCTGGGCTTATTGTCGAAAACCTGGGGCGATTCAAAAGAGGAATGCCGACGGAATACATGCAATTTTACTACTGGTCACTGCATAAGCTTCGGCTATTGCGTGGGCTCCCTCAATAATCGGACAGAATTTTTTTTTACTTCCCCGGCCTTGGGGCCCTATGTCCACTGGCTTCGGCCATTGGACTGGTAACATATATAATATTAGCGTAAATGCCAGTAGGGCCGTCGTTTAAAAAGAGTAAGGCTTGGTTTATTAGCCGGTGGCACCTCAAATGAGGAATGCCAAGGGGATACGTGCAATTTTGTACATGGTCCATCGCATGAGCATCGGTTTGTGCGTAGATCCTCACAATAATTAGACTTTATGTTTTTCTGACGTGAGGAGAGGCCAGAAAAGATCTTAAAACGTTGATCTAACTAATTTGCATATTTTTGTTTGTCCCCAGGAAGTTTCTGACTACTCTTCAGCTTTTCTGAGTGTTTTATGCGGTTTACTCATATAAAAGTAATAAAAACGATTTCAACACATTTTGTAGACAAATGATGTAATGGATTCAACAAAGGATAGACATCGCTTCTCCATTAGTCGAGGAAGTATAGATGTTTGGAAAAATGAGACATTATTTTTTCTGCTTCTTCTTTCGTAATAATAAACAAGAAAAAAGTATCTGCTATCCAGATAATAAATACTTGGTAAATAAAACGAAAAGAAAGATTTTCTTTTCTTTTTGTCAATGATCTGTGTGCCAAGATGAAAAGAGAAAATGAACAACAAAGAAGAAGGAAAAAGTATGGAAGACGGGAAATGAATGGAGAATAAAATGTGTTGAAATGAGAAGAACGAAGAGACAACCGTGAATGAAATATACATATATAGATAAAAAAAAAAGTAAAAGAGGGGGAATATTATTGAAAGAAAGAATGAAAGAAGGAAATAAATAAAATAGGAAATTATTTTTAAATTAAAAGGTGATGAATGAAGCAAAGAAATCAGAAGGAAGGAAAGAAAGAAAAGAAAGATGATATTCTCGAAAAAAAAGAACAGAGAGAAAGAAAGAAAGAAAGAAATTCTTCCTAAAATCAAAATAGTGGAATGAAAGAATTAATGAAAGAATGAAAGAAAGTAAGAAATTAGTCAAATCAAATAATTATATAAAGAAAGAAATGAAGAAATAAAGAAAAAGAAAGAAAGAAATCATTTTATAAAAAAAGTAGTATAGAAATAAATAAATAAATAAATAAATAAATAAATCTAAAAATAAGGGGTAGAAAGAAAGAAAGAAACAAATAAACAAATAAGAAACAAAGAAAAAAGAAAGAAAGAAAGTGGAAATAAAGAAAGAATCAGTAATAAAAGAGGGAAAAAAGTTTAGAAAAAGATGAAACTTAGAATTTTATCTATTAATTAGATATTTCTGTATATAGAGTATTTTTTGTTGTTGATTTCTAAGACTTTTTTTCTTTTAAGATTTTTTTTTCCGAATTTAATTGATTAAAATGAATTAAAAATCAATGACATAAGTAATATATCTTGCATATTACGTATGCAATTCATTCTTAATACATTTTAAACAATCAAATTCAGCCAAAAAATCTTAAAAGAAAAAATAAGTCAATGACATTGATGTTCCTTATTTGTTATGTTTGGGAAGAAACAGGAAATAAATGATCTGCCATTATCGAATCACCGTAATAATACCCCTTTTTTTGGCTATATTGTTCAAATCACTAGATCACGAAGACTGCATGTTTTAACACGAAAATATCATAAAATGTGTTTTTAGTAACAATTAAGTTCATTTTAAATAATGCACAAGTACAATTTTATGGTAGGAATTTAGTGGCTTAAAATTCAAGATTACCTATTTTTCCTTACATTTGTCGGATTTATCTAAATCTGTTTTTTAAAAGAGAAATAACAAAGAAAGGAAATTATTTAGAAATACAGAAAAGTAAGAAAGAAAGAAAGAAAGAAAGAGTGAACTTTGAAAAAAAGAAAAAGCTGAAAATGTGATATACATAAAAAGAGAAAGAAAGAATGGAAAGAAAGAAGGGCAAGAAAGAAAGAAAGAAAGAGAAAAAAGAAAGAAAGAAAGAAAGAAAGAGTGAACTTTGAAAGAAAAAGCTGAAAATGTGATATACATAAAAAGAAGAAAGAATGGAAAGAAGAAGGGCAAGAAAGAAAGAAAGAAAGAAAGAAAGAAAGAAAGAAAGAAAGAAAGAAAGAAAGAAAGAGTGAACTTTGAAAACAAGAAAAAGCTGAAAATTTGATATACATAAAAAGAGAAAGAAAGAAGGGAAAGAAAGAAAGAAAGAAAGAAAGAAAGAAAGAAAGAAAGAAAAACGCGAAACCAATGAAGTATTCCATGTGTGCAATTCTAGGTCCATATGTAAAGATAGAAATAGGAAACTTTAAATAAAATTCTCTTAAAAAGCGACGGATAAAAATAGATAGATGAGACGTTAAGAAAATAATTGTGAGAAAGGAAACATTTTTTAGTGAATGTTTAAATAAATGAATGTGAAAAGAAAGAAAGAAAAGCCGTAAAAAGGTAAAGAAGCAAATACTTAATAAAAAAAACAACAACACCAAAAAACTGTAAAGAAGAAAAATAGTGATTGCCTACAGGTGTTTACAATTTGTTTTCAAAACGGCAAGTCGATTCAGTCGGAGGTGACTAATATTAAGGGGAGATAACCACTGCATAGTTCTCATGCAATGGCAGATATGATTAAATGCGATTTTGCCAGGTTTTACTTTTTGGCTAGGAATGTTAAAAGTAAATGCCACAAAGCTGTAAAGAAAATCATTTACATATGCAAAGTCAAGCACAGAAAAGGTATCAAACGGCTTGATTGGAATTAAGAATATATATATATATATATATATATATATGTATATCTTATTATAATGGAGATTGTTGGTTTGTATGTCTGTAACCGAAACTATATTACCATTCAAGTCACAATTCCCTTTGTTATTTACATCACATTCTCCATGATTTTATTTTTATTTAAACCTCAATTATTAATAAAATTGTTTTACATCATTAAGACTGTTGACCATATCTACATACTAATAACATGCAATTGTATTTATATATACAAGAAAATAGCGGTTTACAGTGTGAATGGGAAGGCTAATTTGCATATTGATCTTACAAATTTGATTTTAATAAATATATGCTTAGTATTATTGATTTCTAATTGTTTGGTTTTATATTAATGAATAGGAGCAAAAATCTCGCGGATAAATCTTAAAAGAAAACCTTTAACAGGAAGAAATGACTGTAATATTATTCTTTACTTCCTATTTTAACTAAATAGTTAAATTAGGAAAAGTTACCAATGAAAGACGGGAGTAAGGGAAAATGATGGAAGAGTTAGTTTCAAAGTTGTTCTATTTTTCAATCATACCCCCTCTGTTCCAAATATTTTTATCTGAATTCTTATTCAGTTTCATTGACCTTCCTAATTTAAAATGATATTTTATTATATTAAAACGTAAATACTTGCACCCGGAGGGTGCATATATTTGCTAGTATATATAATGGAGATTGTGTGTTTTTCTCTGTAACCGAAACTATATTACTAATCGAGTCACAATTAACATAGTTATTTACATAACATTCTTCATGATTTTATTTATATTTAAACCTCAATTATTAATAAAATTTCTTCACCTTTTCATTAGTGTTGTCCATATCTACTTGCAAATAACATGTAATTATATTTATATATACAAAAAATAGCGGTTTACAGTGTGAATGGGAAGGCTAATTTGCATATTGATATTAAAAATGTGATTTTATTAAATATGTGCTTAGTATTATTGATTTCTAACTGTTTGGTTTTATTTTAATGAATATAAGCAAAAATCTCTTCAATGAATCTTAAATGAAATCCATTAACAAGAAAAAATAACTGTCATTTTATTTTTTATTTCCTAATTTAACTAAATAGTTAAATAAGTAAAATTCAGCAATGAAAGACGGCAGTGATGGAAGAGTAAGTTTCATTTCTATTTTTCTATTATACCCCCCTCTATTACATATCTTTTTGTCTGCCTCTAATTTAATACGATATTTCATTACATTAAAACTTAAATACTTGCACCCGGAGGGTGCATATATTTGCTAGTATATATAATAAATATATACAGGTTTTACATATCTATTTATTTTATGACAAAGGAACAGTCACAAGCATTTGGTTTCATGCATGCATAATTGCAAACACTCTTCAGGTGACGTTGTTTCAAATGTTTTCACCTGAAGATTGTTTGTAATTACGCATGCATGAAACCAAAATGGTTGTGACTGTTCCTTTGTCATCAAATAAATAGATATGTAAAACCTGTATATATTTATTTTATTATATTGTGTAATTGCTCTATTTTTTATATTGAGCACTATACCAATAATACTGGGTTTGGCATACAGTTCCAGTAAAAGCTGAAACAGTGACAATCTCACGCTATAGTTATACATAATAATAATAATAATAATAATAATAATAATATATATATATATATCTATAGCTGTATATATATATATATATCTATATCTATAGCTGTATATATATATATATATATATATATATATATATATATATATATATATTGCAATAGTGTATAGTTATCACTATCTCACTGTTTGATAGAGCAATTAAATAATATTATATATATATATATATATATATATATATATATATATATATATATATATATACGGGATTGTCATTAATATAATCAATATACAAGGATTGTCAAAAAAGCATCGAGATTGAAGCTGTATTTACCAAGATAGAAATGAACAATGAATGGAACCTTAATTTTTTCATAATACAAGATGTGTCATAATGTACAAAAAATATCCATAGTTTTCCACACACTTTGTATATATATATATATATATATATATATATATATATATTATGAATATTATGTATATATATATATATATATATATATAATATAATTATGAATATTATGTATAAATATATATATATATATAGATAATATAATTTATTTATAAGTAAACAGCGGTCAGTAATATTGATAGAGATTTATTCTCAGTTAAGGTATGCATGGACATATATATATATATATATATATTATATATATATATATATATATATATATATATATATATATATATATATATATATATATATATATATAATTATTATATAATTGCTCTATCAAACAGTGAGATAGTGATAATTATACACTATTGCAATATATATATATATATAATATATATATATATATATTATACAGCTATAGATATAGATATATATATTATAAATAATATAGGGTGTTATATTAATGAGTAAAGCTCGCTCTGTAACATTGATAGAGTCTATTGTAACATTTCTCGTATGATTTTATTTATTTCAGAAAGAAAAAATCTATACTAACATTTTCAAATATATCTCTCATGTTGGTTGTGTTGTAGAAACGTTGTCTAATAATAGAAAAATCCCCATATTCTATAAGAATGTCTTTAACAGTATTGGGTGTTTGACATGATATGTATTGTGGCTGATTGTCTTTTTTTTAAAGTAAAGTACTGTGTTAGTCATGTGTAACATATATGTAGTCATTTTCCTTTCTGGATTTTCTAAAAGCTGGTTTCATTTCTCCAATATTGGGTTTCATTGAGAAGTGTTTGTTATTCATGTTGTTGCTCCATTTTTTTTATATAGAAGAACCTATTGATTGGTGTTCAATCTGTATACGAAATGTTGAATCCGCGCCATTTTAAGAGTTCATTTTGCTGCTGAGTCAGCGTTTTTCATTTCCGGTTATTCCTATGTAGCGTGAGATCCAGTAAAGTAGGATGTTTCCTTAGGTATATTCAGTCTGTTTCGTATTTTATTGATTAAAGGCTTTTATAATTTTCTTAAAATACTAACCTGAATAAATGGGAATTAGGAATATTATTTTCACCAGTCTTCCAGCAATAGATTGATCTTAACTGCATGTCAACCCATCAAGGGTTATTTTATGCCTAAGGGTTTGGGTCTAGCGTTCATTGTACTTTGATAATTACATCTTAGTGTAGTTGTTTCTTAATATTTTTTTTGCTCACGGTCCTATCAAATATGAATAACTTTTTAAAAGTATCTATTTGATCCATTTTTTAAAAAAATATACGCAAATATAAACGGTAGTTATATTAAATACTCGACAGAGTTTTATAAAAATATATTTTGCATTATTCAGACTATTGTCCTCATCTTCATTGTTATCTGCACAACGTTTCGGCCGATGTGCCCTCCGGCCTTCTTCTGGTATTTCTTGTCGGACTCGAGAACATTCTCGTACTCGGGAACCTTCTTGGAGCCATCACGGAACGTTTCGTTTAGTACGGCACTTAATCTCTCTAAGTAATTTTCAGTTTATTTTTACGACTTTTTATTATTAGTTTCCATCCATCTCTGTTTCTCTTCATGTTATTTTTTTCTCTTTTTAATTTCTCATTTCTTCCAACTTAGCTAACCCCTTTGCCTTAGTCCATCTACTTCTTCCTACATTCTTTTCTTGTTAAATATTTTTCAAAACTTCTTTTTTTAATTTACCTCCTAGATGAGATCCTAACTGGTGCAACCACTATGGGTCAGAGTGGACCTGGGAGAAATGGCGATGAAAAGATACTACACACCATCCCTACAGCTCCAGAAGGGAAACCTCACCAACAGAGTTTAACGTCATATCCAGGACGCCCCCCGTCTCTACGTAAACAAGTGACAACTGTCAGAGCCGCTGCCTGTGGAATACGGAAGGATCGCATTGGTGGGAAAGCCGTTGTCAACACTTTACTGTAGGCATAGATTAAAGGACTGTACCATGTAGTTAGTTACATGTATTTACTAAGATATTTACATCTTAATTGATATAAACGTTTTTGAAAAACCCTGTACAACGCGAAATCGTACAAATGAAGACAGTGACAGAAAGACACGTGTGTAGATTTTCTGGCTGTTCACAACGGCAGAAAAAATAAAGCTCTCGGCTAAAAGCTTCGCGAATATTTTACTGGTCGCATTTATGTAGCCGTAATCCGGAAGAATCGAGTAGATCCGTTATGCCATGTAAAACTGTGTGTAAATAATACAAAAAATGAGAACAATGGTCCGAAAAACCTAAATAATACTAATTATCAAGCCTCATCGCAAAATATTCCCTTTTCCTACACTGGATGCCTAAGCAAAGATAAAGCCCAATCCGCCCTACTATTTACCTATATATGGGAGAGAATAATTGAATGCATACCTTTCCCAAAGGTATTAGTCCTATGTAAAATAGAATCAGTCCAAGATTCGAACTCGAGTCGACCAGTTCATTTCCTACGACGATGACCATTACACAACACACATCCACGCAGCCGTATGAGACCACACATTTCAGCGGAGAATCGGTTACCTTTCCTTTGGTTTGGTTTGGTTTGTTTTACGGCATATCAACCCCAGTGGGTCATTTAATGCCGATAAAGTTTTCTATTTAACGCATTGATGGGACCCTAACGGGTACTACCACTTCGGGTCAGACTGGAGCAGGGAGCAATGGTGATGAAGGTGTGCCCACATTCCCCAAACAGAACTGGAACCTCACCATCAGATAGAGTTTAACGTCATTCCCATGACATGAAGATCCTCAAGCATCGCCTTCTAGCACCCATATGATGAAAAGGGTTGAGGCTTGCCATAAGGTCAATAAGGTTCGGGAAATCATATAGGTACTAGGGCTTGACATGACCAGCCGATTGAGCGGAGGGGCCTCTCCGACCGCCCGTCAAACCTAAGTAAGGGTCTAAGCGGAGTGTTGCATGTCATGCACTGCTCATCCACCAGGATTTCGCCCATGGACAACAGGTGGCCCCATTGGGGGGTTCTTACCCCGCTGCAGTGTTGCAGTCTGTGTATTCTAAAGCGCATGATGACAGGGCAGTCATCTTTCATTGTACCGATTTTAGATTAGTGTGACTAAATGTCATAACCTTGAGGCGATCAATAAGCTTTGTCTGCCAGGCTATCTGACTATACTAATTTTCAGGGCAACTACGACAACAGATTAAATAAATAGTAATATATACCAATTAGTGACACTCATGTTGTAAGGAATGCGCACGTTCTGTAACGGTTATCATCATGGAAATTGATCAGCCTATAAGAGTTTAAATCCTGATCGAGGGTGTTTACATTTCACACGTTTCTTATAAGCTTTGGAAAAGTATTTAAGTTAGTACGATGTAACAAAGGGTTGAAAGTATGGAACGTCCAGCGTGGATCGAACTCACTAATGGATCTGCGAGACTAGCCTGCTAACCATAAGCCATTGGGAAAGGTATGAATCCAACTATGCCCCCCTCCAGCTATAGATAAATCATAGGACTTAGTAAGGCAACCTGTCTAAGAGAAGGATAACATGTAATGGGTACATATTAAATTTTATTTTACTTTAACAATATTTTTTTAAAAATGAACAATTTTCATCAAAACAGAAATGTAATTCGTCTATTTGGAATTAGTCGACCAATAAAAACCTACACAAATCAGCTCTATGCAGATAGTGGATGCCGTGAGGAGACTTATAGAAAAGCGCTGGAAAGAGAAAGTCTTGGGAATCCGAGCGGTTAGCGCGACTTGATGATAATGGTATAGGTATAGATATATAGGCGCCTGGTGTAATGGTTAAAGTCGTAGGAAATGAACTCATGGATTCGAGTTCAAATCCTGGACGAGGCTGTTTGCATTTTACATAATTATTTTTTTTAATTAAAACCAGTTGTATACCTGAATAGGGATGGCTGTGCCAGATTATTCGAGCAAAAGATACACTACATGAGTAACTTACAGGAACAGTGAGAAATATACGAATTCATCATTATCCTCCTGTCGCGCTTGTAGCACGGATATCCATGACAATCTCTCGACAACCGTCCCTATTATTCATTGATCTCGGAAGGTCCTCTGAGCAGAATTTAGTATCCATGCCGAGTTGGTTAATGTAGGTCTTTGATGGACGGCCTACACTGGCGTACCCGTTTTCTGGTTTCCATAGAAGAACGTCACTTCTGAGTTTGTCCTTGCTTCTCCAGCAGTGCCCTGCATGTCTTTAGAAAAACAAAATGTATTCAAATTCTTTGGGGTATATCGAATGTTTCTGGACTTTCTTCCATGTTCTCTATTCGGACAATTAAGAATTTATTAAATTTTTAATAATGGGAAAAAGGATTCTTATATGACATCAATGTCATTCCTCTTAGAACTGTGGGAGTTTCAGTGTGGTAGAGGCTAAAGTGCTGAATTGTGACATTGTAGTAAGCGTGTTCGAATTCCAGTCGCGCTATTACTCCTCATTTCGGTAGATCGATTTTCAATTCTTTTTGAATATCAAAATAGTTCAACCGGAGAATGTTGGCTATTGGTATTATAAGTACTGACAACAAAAAGTAGGTTTCTAACTTTAACCAATTTTTGAGCATTTAGTTTTAAATATCGTCTAATATGAAACCGCCTCCATAATCCTTGTTGTTTTTATACATTTATAAATGAAATTGCTTAAAAATCAATTCAATCCAGAAAAAAAAATTGTCAATTTATTTTATTCAAATAAAATGAATAAAATATATCGAAATTGACATTTAAAATAAAATTATAAACCCCACCCCAACCTAACAACTCAGACAAGCTTTATTTTAACTCATTAATTGAGATACGCCAGTAATATCATTGCAAGATATTATTGTAGCGTTATTTTTCTGTTGAAAGTTGAAAATCGACCTATCCTACTCCTCACTCCACCAGCTAAGGGTTGAATAGTACCCCTACTGTTCTTCTAAATAAAGGATGACTTTAGCAGTAAATTACCCACGACGGTTAATATGCTCTTAAGCCAAGAGACCTAACACTAAGAACATTCGAAAATATGAGGAACGTAATTCTACTAATCTATATATTAATACTCGTGTTCCTTAAAAGTACGACCGTTATCATCTTGCAACACACTAGTTAAAAGTGAAACCATCCAGATCATCCAAAATGAAATGCAAAAATGTAAATTCTGATTTTCTTGTGTTGCTTATCCACCGAATTCTTATTTCTTATGAGTGTCATCACCTCAGCTAAATAATTGGCGATTCCATTTTTATTATAAAGAAAGAGAGGGAGGACAAATGCATGCTTCACAGAAAAGCATAATAAGAAAAAAAGAAAGAAAGATGGTAGGAGAAAGATAGAGAGAGGGTTGAACACGTGGAAGTGATGTCGCTAATCTGTTTCAATCTTATGTAAGAAAAAGATGAAAAGAAGGAAAGAAAAAAAGCGTATGTGTGTGTGTGTGTGTGTGTGTGTGTGAGAGAGAGAGAGAGAGAGGAGAGAGAGAGAGAGAGAGAGAGAGAGAGAGAGAGAGAAAGTGTGTGTGTGTGTGTGTGTGTAACATGAATATTATTATACTTTTTATGTATTAAACTCTTTCGCAATAATCAAATTACCATACTGTGGTATATCCACAGGGCTTTCTAGTTATAATCAAGTGCCAAATATTAATTGTCCTAAAATGAAAAACACCAAACACAGAAACCTTATGTAGGCTTTTATTTAGCACGTGGTTAGTAGTATAGTAAGTAAAGTCGTCAGGGTGGCCTAAAGTCGGTATCAGCCAATCAGCGAGGGAGTTTATCCCCTTTTCACTAGCACTAGACCAAAGAGATTGTTATTGCATCTGAAGTGGATCACAACACCTACCATCAGGTACTCACTTTACCGCACATATGCCTGTGTTACTCATACGCTGAGTTGGCGAGGACAGGGATAGAACTAGGTACCTTGTGGTTTATTAGCCAAACGCTCTACCGACTGAGCTAACCCGGTCCTAGTAGTATAAAGAGGACTTATTTATAAACATGAAGAGTCTATTTTAAGATAGACAGGGGGTGGGGAGGAATGTTCACCTCAAGCAAGTTCTCAGTAATTAGGTAATTACTAAACTTATCTTAGAGACGAAAAAGATTTTTTTTAAATGGTGCATCACGTGACCTCCAGATTTACTACTCCATGATTGGACGAGTAATAACAAGAAATACATATTAATGAATATTAACTGAAAAAAAGCAATTTGGATTAAAATAACAGATGCTTTCAGGATTACCTGTTTATGCAACGCGTGATGTCACAGGTAGAATAAACCAACTCTTTACCTACCAAATTTCCCCCACGGCTTTACCAATCTTTTATTTGTATCTTTGACCAATGTGATGGGATATTTCAAATATCTCTATCTATTCACCCCCAAAACTCATTATATTCAAATAAGATCCTATTATTATTTTAATATGGATCATTCTTCTCAATGATAATGAACAGGTGCAAGAGCCGATGCCAGGCGTTTACGGAAGGATTGCAGAAATTGTATGGCCACTGTGAGCTGTTTAAAGCAGGCAAAGAGTTTAACGGAAATAATTACTTGAAACTATATAATTATTAGTATTAGATGGAAATACTTGAAACCCTACAACTGAGTGCAAATTATTTTAATTAGAAAATAAAAACATTTACAAAATAACTACACAAAAATTGTAAACATGAATGTATCATGAATGAGTTTCCGAAACCTCTAGGCATAGAATAACCCTAGACGGCTTGATATGTCGTAAAAATCAATCAATCATACAAATAATCAAATGTGTTCTGCTCTTTCAATAATAATAAACTAACCATCAGTGTTTGTACTTTGTTTGGGTGTGGTGAGGGAGTCGACGTGAGTGGGTTAAGGTAGGCTAAGAGTGACCCTGAAAATTCTGGATGAAAGGGAGAAAACTGAAACAATAATACCGGTTCTGTTTTTAGCAATAACTGAATTTAACATGGTATACATTGCAAAGTTTATCGATGCCCATTAACATTACCAATACTCCACTGTTTATCACAAAGTCTTAATCGAGTAAAATGATAGGAAACTGATTATTTATACCTGTAGGAAAAATGATAATCTAAGTGTAGCATGTCCTTTTTCTTCCTTTTCTTTCTTATAATAAAAACGGAATCATCCATTATTTAGCTGAGTTGACGACACTCACAAGAAGTAAAAATTCGGTAGATAAACAATACCATATAATCAGGATTTACATCTTTGCATTCCATCTTGGATTATTTGGACGGTCTCATTTTTAACCAGAGGGTTCTGCAAGATGATAACTGGTTTGTAAGGAACACGAGTATTAATATATATAAGTTTATTTTGTTTCTTTTCTTTAGAAACAATTCTTACTTCATTGACAAATCAGAATTATCACAATTTTAACATTTTGATGAATGAAGATTTTTTTTAGTATAAATTTCTGACAATTAATCTGTAAGTTGGCTATTGACAATTCAAATAGGTATTTATCCAACCGTTTAGACACGGTTAGGCAGTAAATTGGAAGTATGAAACATCTAGCAAGGATTGAACTCATTATTCAATTGTAATAGAACGGGAGGATAGCTCGCTAACCATTACCACGACGGAAGACTCATTGATAATTAAAGTAAAAGATTGTCATTGGTTAAAAATTAAGAAAACTTATTTATGTAGTATACATACACACACACACACACACACACACACACACACACACACATATATATATATATATATATATATATATATATATGAAGTGAGGTAAAAGGAAAAGTGAATATCCTCAGCCTGACTGAGGATGTTCTTCGCGCCAGAAGGACGAAATATTTCTCTCCTACATGGACTTGTTTGAGTCATTATTTTTGTTCACTTTTCCTTTTACCTCACTTCGTACTGTCGGATTTTACTCCAACCCTCCTATCTTCTCACACACACACACACACACACACACGTATATATATATATATATATATATATATATATATATATATATATATATATATAATATAAATACATTTGGTGCTATAGATAACAACAATTATTTAAAAAAAAACGTTTCAGTACATACAAAAAAAGTATATATTACTATAAGAGCATTCTGTTGTTATACGAATGTTTAAGAATATTTTCACTGTATTTAGAATATATATAGAGTGATGCTGATAGGTACGCCTCCTGCGTCCATGACACACAAAAACCTAACAGGACGCCGTAAAATCATATCCATGCGTTCCGGTGTTTTTCTTTTTTCTTCCCTCGCCATTTCAAGCTAACTCTAAATACATTTCAATAGTTTTTAGAAACGAATTTAAACAGGATAGGTTACAAGGTAGGAGTTAGCAGGCTTAAGTTGGGACCCATGCATTTTCCCGGGACACATTTCAAAACAAATATGTGCGTCCCAGAACGCACTAAATCAAAAAGCTATCAGTGCCACTGTATATATATAAAAGTATATAAATATTAAAACATACCTGGAATCCAGGGCAAATGTAGAAATCATAAAAATCCTCTCCAGCTGAAGATCATGCTCTCATATCTTCCATATATATATAACCATCCAATATATATATATATATATATATATATATATATATATATATATATATAGGATGAATGTCCTTGTATATCGCCTCAAAAAGAGGTGTGTTATTGAAGCAAAATCCTGCAATGGTGATCAACCTTTGATAAGTATTTTCAGTTGAATATATAGAGCTCTATAATCACCTATTTATACAGTATGAATGGGTATATATATATAATATATATATATATATATTATATATATATATAAGAAGAGAAGAGAGAGAGAGAGAGAGAGAGAGAGAGAGAGAGAAGAGAGAGAGATGAATGTCCTTCTACAACTCCTTAAAAAGAACTGTGCATTTGAAGCAAAATCCTGAATTGTTATGTATTTTCGGTTGAATTGGTATATATATATATATATATATATATATATATATATATATATATATAGAGAGAGAGAGAGAGAGAGATAGAGAGAGAAAGAGGGAGGGGAGAGAGATATAAATGTCCTACAGCTCCTTAAAAAGAGCTGTGTAATTGCAGCAAAATCCTGAAATGGTGATCACAATTGTTAGGTAGTTTCGGTTGAATTGGTTTATATTTGGTGTTGTATAATCACCTATTTATACTGTATGCATTGATTTTAGGCAATAGACGAAAATGATGCAGAGAGGTTATGTAAATCGCTCAGTGTCGTTTCAGAGATTTTTGTCTTGCACGCTGGACGTTGAAAATTTGCTCTATGTAAAGTCCTTGGTGGATTCCTCTTTTTGGTTTTAGTCAGTTTGGAGAGCTGAACTAATTTTTAGATCCGACTGGTAAGAGGCATCAAATAAAAATGCTAAGAATTGTTAAGAGAAAGAGAGTAATGCTGTAAGGCGAAAAATGGCTAGGAGCCGTTACCCTTGGGACCCCAACCGCGAAAAGGGAAATAAATAATATCGAATGTATAGGAGACGAAAAAGGACAAGATGGAGGCAAAGAAGGCGTCTGGGAGAATAAAAATAAATGACAAACAAATAGTAATAAATGGACGAAGAAACAAACAAAGGGAGAAAAGAGAAAGGTAATAAGAAAAAGATAATAAGAGAAAAGAAAAAGAAAAAAGGAAAAATAATGTTTATTGCTCGTATTTCCTATACAATTCATCTTTGCGAGTTTATCTTGAAGAAACGACCAAAGAGAGAAAAAAAAGATGACAAATAAGAATTAAAAGAAAGAAAGAAAGAAAGAAAGTGAGGTAGGAAGAAAAGAAAGAAAAGAAAAGAAAATGAATTGAGTTTTATGGTGTATGTGTGGGAGGAGAGACGTTTTTGTAAGGGTAGAAGTGGGAGGATAAATTAGCGATTGGGTTTAAGAGAGAGAAGGGTGATGAGGAAGAGAGTGGGAGAGAGCAGCTGAAGATAGTGAAAAAAAAAGAATAAAAGAAAAAAGGGGGAAGATACAACCCATTTGGATCAGGGTTATACATTGTTTGATTTACTACATCTAATGTCACCTTTCTACATCTTGGGCAGTTTGTTGGGTGGGGGAAGAGAGAGAGAGAGAGAGAGAGGAGAGAGAGAGAGAGAGAGAGAGAGAGAGAGACTGAAAATGGAATGAAAAAAGCCGTGTCGGTCGTTTGTGGCACAAAGGGCTAAAGAGTCATTTCGGGGTATGGATCATTCGTTTGTTGGAAGAAAGCGAACGGTGCTTGCTAGGATTCAGGAGCGGGTAGGTGTTGGGGGTTGGGGTAGGGCGTAAAGTCAGAGAGCGGAAGATATATGTAGAAAATAGATAGCGAAAGAGAAAAAAATAAGAGGAGGGAAAGAAGTAAGGAAGAAAAAGGAACAGGGAAAAAGAGAATGAAGGAGCGAAAATTAGAAAGGAAGTGATACTGAAGAAAGGAGAGAAAAAAGAGAGAGACATGAAAAGATGTTGTGTTGGTAGATGACATTGTTAGTTAGCTAGCTGGAAAGAAAGAAAGAGAAGAAAGAAACGAACGAATGAACCAACGAAAGAAAGAAAGAAAAGAAAGAAAGAAAGAAAGAAAGAAGAAGATAAAAAGAGAGAGATGAAAAAGGAAAATAATTATTATTACAAGAAAAATGTTCGTTTTTTCGGCCGATATGCCCTCCGGCCTTTTCGGGTATTCTTCGGTCGGATCGGAACCTTCTCGGACTCGAGTTCAAAAGAAGGTTCCCGAGTCCAAGAAGGTTTTCCGAGTCCGACAAGGAATACCTGAAGAAGGCGGAGGGCATATCGGCCGAAACGTTGTACAGATAACCAAAGAAGAATGAGGACAATAGTCCGAATAACGCAGATAACTACTAATATATATATAATATATATATATATATTAATATATATATATATATATATATATATCGCTCTGCAACCGGATAAGGATACAACACACAGTCAATTCTTAAACGGACTTTAACAGGTTTACATTTCATTTTCCATTTTCTTAGACCAATTGCCACAGCAGATTAAAGAGCTCAGTCTGCTCGACTAACTACCATAGCTAGCAGGAAGAATAGTCAGATTTTTACCTTTCCAAAAATTTATTTGCAGTATGTAAATTAACAACAACCTCGACCCTGATTTGAACTCACGTCGCCGTGTCCATTTTACGCTGAATAACCATTACACCACGATCGCTTTGCAATGTTTTGCTGTAACTTTCGCAATCATTAAACTATTCGAATCTCTCTAAGAAATTGTGCGAAGCTTAGATCTAATACAGATCATCTTGTAAGAATTGAACTCTTCTATGAATTGCACTATAAGTGATATCCAGAAGAAGTATTATTGGAAACAAGTGATTGAAAGCTGCTGCTAGCAGCTTACGGTAGGAATTGCAGTAGTGGAAAAGCCGCTGGTAAGTGATTTACAGTAGGCAAAGAAGTTAATTAGATTAACTATCTGCGACACACACACACTACTTTCATACCTCTCTCACACACACACCACGTCACACACACACACACACACACAACAACACACACACACCAATCTGTTCGTCACGGGTTAGTATGTTACAGTACGAAAATATGAGGTATCCGATGAGGATCGAACTCGCTATTTCAAATGGGCTTGTATTCTTTGTTTGAAGGCATATCAAAGAATTCGTGCGGGTTATTCCAATTGTATAAAGGCGTCCTTGTTAGGAAGAACAGTAGTGGTACTATTTAACCTAACAGCGGATTGAAGGGATTTAAAATCTTTCTTAATAAGCTATCTTAAATCCGAAATTGAACGTAGACTAACGTCACTGAAGTTCGAAACTCGCTTACTACGATTATCACAGTCTAGCATATTAAGCCATTAAAGCCACGATAACTTTCCCCAGTAGTTATGTATCTGCGAGACTAGCTGCTACCTTACACCACGATGGGACGTACATGTTCAGAAGAAGGTTTAATAGAGAGAAAAGAATGTTGGAAATTCGGGATGATTGATAAAGCAAAGAAGGTGCATCAAATAAGCGTAGAAAGATTAAGATGTTATAATAAGACCGGAAACTCAGAATGGTAATTAAAAATGTGAAGTAAAAAAAAATGAATCACTGGGTGAGTGAGAAAAAGAAAGAGAGAGAGAGAGAGGAGAAGAGAGAGAGGAGAGGAGAGAGAGAGATATTAGAGGCACAGTAAAGAGATAGAAGAGAAGAAGAGTGAGAGAGGGGGAAAGAACGCAGAAAAATTACGAATGAAAATAGACGGAAATAATGTTTAAATTGTAATTAAATGTGAAGTAAAAAATGAATTTCACTGAGTGAGTGAGAAAAAAGAAAGAGAGAGAGAATGGGTGAGAAAGGAGAGAAAAAAGAGAGAGGGGCATAGAAAAGAGAGAAGAAAAGAGATAGAGAGGCCACGAAAGAGGTCGAGAGAGGAAGAGAGAAAGAAAAAAGAAAGAGGCAAGAAACAGAGTGAGAGAGGGGGAAAGACGCATAAAAACTACGATGAAAATAAGACATAATAACTTGAATTAATTAAAATGTGAATAACAATAAAAAATGATCGCTGAGGAAGAGAGGAGAGAGAGAAGACAAGACAGAGACAGAGACAGATAGACAGACAGAAAACAGAGAGAGAAGGAAATACAGAAAGAGATAAAAAGTAGCGAAAGAGAAATAGGAATGAGAAAAGAGAAAGAGAGAGTGAAGAGAAAGAAAGGAGTGAGAAAGAAGCCAATGAAAACGAGGAAGAGAAAGAGAAAAGAGAAATATAAGAGCGGAGAAAGAGAGAAAAGAAACAGGGCGACAGAGAGAGAGAGAGAGAGAGAGAGAGAGAGAGAGAGAGAGAGAGAGAGAATGTGGTTGGTGTTGTGTGGTGGAGGAGAGACCCATAAAAGATACTACTTCAGAAGAAAGAATAAAGAAAAAGTTGAAAGAGAAAATAGCCAGAAGGAACTCTTTCTTAAAAAAGGAAACAAAAGCATTTATTATAGAAAGAAATAAAAAAGCAAAATTAAAAAACAAAATCACAAAAAAACAAAAGAACAAAAAACAAAGCAAATAACATTTACGGGTCACGGTGAGGTGTCGTGAATATTCGGTTAATTTATATTTATTGCGAGCAAAAACAGTGTCTAATGTTAAACGGAAGAATAAAAAATAGACGGACGATCTATGTAAGGAGGCCTCACTGTAATGGTTATATTCGCAGGAAAATGGTCCACGACGACCCGAAGTTCTAAAAAAGAGTCGGCTCATTCAAATGCACTAATACCTTAATAAAATATAAGTAAAAGAGAAATAAAGACGTGAAGCGGCCTTTGTTTACGATTTATTGCATGCTATTAGGCTTCAAAGAGAACGCTTGTCCAGGTGAGGATCCTTTGTATAGCAGAGCGAGTTCCATTACGGGTAACGAATACTTGGTTGTTCCTTGGTGCTCCTCAGTATTGCAAATCCTTCGTCAATGATTGCAAATAGACGTCTCTCAGTATCAGTGATTATGTAGTCAACCAGCCACGCATTACGGGCCTTGTTGATTGGCTGAGGTTTAAACCACGTGACCTCACTTAGTCTATATGATTTAAGTGGTGTATTGTAGCACGGTTTGTTAATAAGTAAGCCAAGAATTGTTATGGTGTATAAGTCGCCTATCATTTTTAAAAACCCGAAAGCCCTAACCGCCCGTGAGAAATTGGTATCTTTGGAGCAAAGTGCCCCAATTCATTCTTGTGAAATTATTGAAAGTTTTTTTTTTAATTATGTCCATGATCGGTCAAGTGACATGGATAAAATCTAATCTCCGCTTATTTTAAGGACCTTCGACACTAAGTGCTTAGGATAATTTTTCTGTTCACATTTTAAGGGTCGTCGAGGACCGGGAGACTGAATCTGAAATTATGGCGTTATTANAAGATACTGAAATTAATGGGATAGGTAACATGAAGTTGGTAGTTTAACCTCGCCTCTGAAATGATAATAGATAATAGAAAGACAAGAGAAGAAAGAAAGGAAACGAAAAGAAAGAAGAATGAACAGAAAAACAAAAAGTATAGGTTAAAAGCTATTGAACGAAGATAAGAAAGAAAAAGAAAAAGAACGAAAGAAAGAAAGGAAGAGAAGGAAAAACATGAAATTAAATGGGATAGGTTATACGAAGTTAATAGTTTGCTAGCTTGAAATGAATAGAATAAAAGAAAGAAAGACGAGAACGAAAGAAAAATCATGAAAATAAAAAAAGTATAGGTGGAAAGTTTTATCCGGGGAGTTTAAAAAGTTTAAAGGAGGGCACCTCTGCATAAAAACTGATCCGGTCTAAGTTCGACTTTAGTTCCGGGGTTGTTTTATTTCAGATAAGCCTGAGCAGAGGGGGTTCAACCTAAGGTTAGTCGCTGATGAAACATAGCAGTTTCGATAGGATATCAGAGGGAGCTATATGCACATTATAAAGTGAAAAGTATCGGATCCGAGGGGATCAAACCTTCACACCCCTCGTGCACTGTAGTTACGAGTTTAAGAACTGGGAGTGAAATACAATCGAGAATGGACGCTCTCGTCGATTTCGGTGCATGGGGGGGGGGGTCATCCAATGAACAACTTACGCAGCGTTTTGTTACCCTGAGACAGCAAGGATTACGGAACCATTACGCGAACCATCTACCTCTAGGTTTTAGCACTCTGTTGCAAGATTCTATATGTCTGGCGCATGAGTTCAATTCCTGGACGTGCTAATTACATTTCACTTAGCGCTAATACCTTTGGGAAAGGTATGAATCCTACTCTCCCTCCAGCTATGGATAAATAGTAGGGCAGACTGGGCTCTTTATCCTTGGTTAGACAACCAGTCTAGGAGAAGGAAAACTTTGAATTCAAACCTGTGGAACTCCGCTTAAGAAATTGACCTTGTGTCACATCCTGCTCTGCGGAGGGGTTGGTATTATATTATATATATATATATATAATATATATATATATATATATGTCTGGCGCACATGTAGTTGAATGTACTAGTATACTGAATACGGTATGATCCAGTATACAACGAAGAGAAAGGCTGCTGGAAGATATGGACCAGTTATAATTTTAGGGCTAGTGTACTACTAAATAATCGCAGCTAAGGGAGGTAACTTTTAAGGGATCTTAAGCTATTATTTGTGACATGACAATAACCATTGTCATTTTTCGTTTTTCTAGCCCTAAACCTAAGCATAATCATCTCCATTCGCTGTTAAAAATGAAAGTTAGGTATTCTTCTGCAAATGGTAGAACGTTCTGTTCAGTTCTCAAGCGTTAATGTAGTAAAGTTATAGCACGTTTCTCCTAAATGAATCGAGATATTTGTGAACAGATGAATATGACACAATAACTTTTTACGTTAAATTTCTGGTGGTTTAACGTGGATCAAATTAAACAGTCTTCAAATTCAAATGCGATACTTGCAAGTTATGTCAAAATTGACATTTTCAAACTATTTAGCTCAGTTGTTAGAGCACCAGCCTAGGAATCGCATGTTCTTGGTTCGACCCCCACCCCCACACAAAGCAACACATAAGGAGCATAGTTTGGGTAAATATGATCTGTGAACTAAAGTGGAGAGCTGACGGTAGGTGTGGTGCTCCACCCCAGCAAAAAATAAAAAAATAAAAACAATCTCACTGGTCTAGCGCTAGCGAAATGGGGATAGACTCCTTCGCTGTCCTGCTGATACCGACAATAAGCCAACTCCGCAGCTAAACTACAGCTGACATGCAGGAAAATTCGCTGCATTCATTTTTATTTTTTTTATTTATTAATATTTTTAAATGCATATATATATATATATTATGGACTCTCCCGTCGATTTTCGACGTATGAGGGTTCATACACACAATGAACACCCACTCAGTGATTTGTTTATAGTGGTGAAGGCTTGTGTTGGACCATCCACACTTTTTTGGCACAGTCGATAGGAAAGAATTGGTGCATCAAGGGTTGCCACAAACCCAATCAACGACCGACCTCAGGAATTTTGAATTCAGAGTTATCCCTCTCCTAGATTGGTTACCTACCCAAGGCTGAAGGGCCCAGTCTGACCTACTATTTAACCCATAGCTGGAGGGAATTTTGAATTCAGAGTTATCCCTCTCCTAGACTGGTTACCTACCCAAGGCTAAAGGGCCCAGTCTGCCCTACTATTTAACCCATAGTTGGAGGGAATTTTTGAATTCAGAATTATCCCTCTCCTAGACTGGTTACCTACCCAAGGCTGAAGGGCCCAGTCTGCCCTACTATTTAACCCATAGCTGGAGAGAGAATATATGAATTCATACCTTTCCCAATGGTATTAGCGCTATGTGAAATGCCAACAGCTTCGTCTAAGAATTGAACTCGGTTTGACGAGTCCATTTCCAGCGACTCTAACCACTAGACCACGCGCCTATATAGCAGTAATACACTTTAGGAAAACATAGCGTAAGCAATAGGAAAATATGATACATTTTAAAAGGATTTTCCTCCGTAGATTTAACCTCTGAGATGAACTATAACCTATTTAACATATCATGAAAATGGCTCCTTTTCTTTGAAGAGAAGCATACGAATATTCCTAATTTGAAATTGAATAATGTTAAATACACATGCCATGAAAACAAACATCTCTTTCATCTGAACGGGAAAATCTATTTTATATCATTTTATGATGTATATATAATATGATATTATAAAATAATTTGATTTAATATATTTGATCTTTTTGTATATAAATGTATCTAACCGCTTTGATCTGAACCGGGTAAATATGACTCTTAACTAAAGTGGTAAATATATTTCTTTATCTCTGTATACTTTTACTTGGCTAGTTTAGTCGGGTAAGGCTATAATTTGGAACATCCAGTCTAGATAGAACTCACCATACAGTAATAATTGTCTATTCGAAAGCTGACTAGTACCCCATAAAGTGTTCCTTTTTCTCCCCATCCATCCTCTCTCTCTTTCTCCCCCGCCTCTCTTTCTCTCTCTCTCTCTCTCTCTCGCCCTCCCTCTCTCTCTCTCTATCTCTCTCTCTCTCGATATATTAGAAATAAAATGGACTCTCCTGTCGATTTTCGACGAATGAGGGTTCATACACACAATGAACATCCACACAGGGATTTGTTTATAGTGGTGAGGGCTTGTGTTGGACCATCCACACTTTTTTTGGCACAGTCGATAGGAAAGAATTGGTACATCAAGGGTTTTCACAGACCCAATCAACGACCGACCTCAGGAATTTTGAATTCAGAGTTATCCCTCTCCTAGACTGGTTACCTACCCAAGGCTGAAGAGCCCAGTCTGCCCTACTATTTAACCCATAGCTTGAGAGAGAATAAATGGATTCATACCTTTCCCAAGGGTATTAGCGCTATGTGAAATGCCAACAGCTTTGTCTAGGAATTGAACTCGAATCGACGAGCCCATTTTCCACGACTCTAACCACTAGCCCACGCGCCTCCATCAATATATATATTTATGTATGTGTGGGGGGGGGGCAGCATTTTTTCATTTATGCATGTTGAATTAAACAAAAGACACATCTCCTGTTTAACAAATTTTATTTGTGATTTTTTTCAAGTTTTCTGGCCAACTTTTTAATATTTGGGTAGAATTCATGGATTAGTCCACCAAAGTTCATGCCCCGAGTACTTTTGGCACTTCGACGTGCCATCATCAGGGGTGATGTGTTCCAGTTTTTCAAATTATATTCATTGATGTGGAGGCTGGAAGGAGGAGAATTAATGAGAAATGTGCTATAGGCATTTTAAAATGTGTGTACTGCATTGGAAATTAATTTTGTTTAAGGATGGTTTGTATTGTTTTATGTATAGAGCTTCTAGTATTTGGAGTTTTTGTTTATTAATTTCCAATGCAGTTCCACCCAAATATTAAAAAGTTGGCCAGAAAACTTGAAAAGATTACAAATAATATTGTTAAACAGGAAATGTGTCTTTTGTTTAATTCAACATGCATATATATATATATATAACAGAAAAATTACAGAAACACGCACAACCTATGTATATATATATATATATATGTGTATATATGTATATATATATATGTATATATCAATATATGTATTGATCAAAGCCTGAAGAAGATACCAGAATATCTGAAACACGTGTTGCGTATGTGAAATAAAAAGAATAAAACATTTTTTCTGAGAACGATACATTTTGCGGGCCTTCTTCCTTTTTTATAATATATTATATATATATATATATTATAATATTATATATATATATATATATATATACACTTACCAATCCCCTCCGCGCGAGCAGGGATGCGTCACATGGGCAATTTCTTAAGCGGGGTTTAACAGGTTTGAATTCAGAGTTTTTCTGCTAGACTGCTTACCTAGCCAAGGTTAAATAACCCAGTCTGGTCTACTATTTACCATAGCTATAGGGAGAGTAACTTGATGAATACCTTTCCCCAAGGTATTAGCGCTATGTGAAGTGCAAACAGCCCGGTCCAAGATTTGAACTCTGACCGAAGAGTCCATTTCCTACGACTCTCACCATTATTCCACACACCTCTCTGTCTGTCTGTCTGTCTGTCTGTCTCTCTCTCTCTCTCTCTCTCAATATATATATTATATATATTTATATATATATATATATATGAAGGTTAAAACAGCAGAGTCCAGCATGTTCTGTTTGTCTTACTTGGATGTTTTGTGCGACTGGAGTTAAGTGACGATACAGCTCCTTTTTCGGGAAGGGGCGAGGGATGCTTTCAGGATTTGTTTAAGACAAGACGCTGAATCCTTTCGTGGTTCCTATCTAACGTTTTCCCTTAAAGTCCGAGTGATAACAACCATACTGTAGTAAACGGGTTTGAATTAAGAATTTGTATTCTCCTAGATTGGTTGTCGTATTAAGATTAGGAGACAAGTCCACCCTTCTACTTGCTCATAGCTGATGGGAGTATAGTGAAAGGTATAATTTTCGCAAGGGTATTAACACTATATGAAATCCAAACTGCGTCGTCCAGGGTTTGAACTCGGGTAACCGAAACGATTTCATACGACGATAACCATTACACACTGAGCACCTTCTCTTTATATATATATATATATATATATATATATATATATATATATATATATTATACTATATAATGTAACTTGAAAATTGAAAGGAATCCAACGATATGTTGAAAGAAGAAATAAATAATGGACAGAAAATGTTGAATGGATAAAATGAACTTAATATGAGTTACTAACACGTGTTTTGGCCAGGAGTTTGTTCATGTACACATGTATTCTATGTTTTATTATTTTGAATATAAAATAAAAATAATAAAAATAGAAAATTATGAAATCTCTAAGCATACAAAGAATAACGGCCTTCATCAGAGTAAAATGTTTGATACTTAAAGATTAAAACGGTCAAAATACAGAGAATTTGGAAGTGTTCGAAAAAAAAAGAAATTTTGATTATTTGAGAGACGCTCCACAGCGTATATATATATATATATATATATATAATATATATATGTATATATAAGTGTATATATATATATATATATATATATAATATATATATATATATATATATATAAAATATATATATATATATATATATATATATATATATATATATATATATATAAAATGTTGTTCTGGTTCCAACGGGAGAAAATGTAATATTTTATAAAAAAAGAAGGTCCGCAAAATGTATCGTTCTCAGAAAAAATGTTTTATTCTTTTTATTTCACATACGCAACACGTGTTTCAGATATTCTGGTATCTTCTTCAGGCTTTGATCAATACATATATT
Source organism: Doryteuthis pealeii (assembly GCA_023376005.1). Taxonomy (NCBI): domain Eukaryota; kingdom Metazoa; phylum Mollusca; class Cephalopoda; order Myopsida; family Loliginidae; genus Doryteuthis; species Doryteuthis pealeii. The sequence continues at coordinate 121,521,160 of CM042143.1, read as the reverse complement.
GATATACATATATATATATATATACATATATACACATATACACACATATATATATACAAAGGTTGTGCGTGTTTCTGTAATTTTTCTGTTATATATATATATATATATATATATATATATATATATATATATATATACAATTTTATATTTGGTGACAGATGTTTTGCAATTTTACTTTTCATTACAGAATTTCAATGCTGCTAAATTTCGTAATAAATACTTAACCAAAACGTATTAGACCGGACCAAGTGTTGTTTTTAATCTTCTATGTTATAACCTCCCCACCCTGGCTTGACTCAGTCGGTATAGAATCAGCGCATGAGTAGCACAGCTTCGGTAATATGATCTATGAAGTGAAGTAGAGAGATGAAGATAGGTGTGACGCTCCACCTCAGCAAAAATAATCTCTATGATTTAGCGCTAGCGCAAAGAGGATAGACTCCCTCGCTGCCCGGCTGATACCGACAACAAGCTACTCTGCCAACTTTACTTATGTTATAATAAAGATAACTATGCTAATATATATATATATATATATATATATATTGCTGAGTTTCATCTTGCTGTCTTTTTTGTCTATTATTGCTTGTGAAGGTTCTTATATATATATATATATATATAATATATATATATATATATATATATATATATATATACTAGCAAAGGCACCCGGTCCATGACCGGACTAAAAAAGATTTTAAGAACACCAGGGAGTGAGTGGGTAAGAGAGAGAATAACTGACTTGACTCCAGTTCAAAGGTGCCGACGGGGGCTGGGGGTTGAAGTGTTTGTTAATAGTAGTTTTTGATTTTTCTGTCTTGAAAGTTAAAAACTCGATTCGTGTCAACGGTAGTGGATTGGGGGTGAAAGTCTGTGTACGGCATTTTTAAATATTTTTAGTCATTGAATTATATCACTTAATTAGTAAAAATCAAAACCAAATTTTGTGTGTTTCTTAGTTATAAGCATATAAATCTGTATGTAATATTTCGAATCTGAGTGACATCTCTTTTCTGAGTTATAAGTCGACACATACATACCAAACTTTCTTTATATATATATATATATATATATATATATATATATTATATATATATATATATATATAATGTATATATATATATATACATAAATATATATATATATATATATATATATATATATATATATATATTTACCAACCCCTCCTCAAGGGCAGGATGCGGCACGTCAATTTCTTCACAGGTTTGAATTCAGAGTTTTCTTTTTCCTAGACTGATTACCTATGCAAGGTTAAAAATCCATGTCTACCCTACTGTTTTCCCATAGCTGGAGGGAGAATATATGGAATATATAGCATATTATAGCATATTATGAAATGCTAATATAAGTGCAATGTGAAATAAAACAGTCTCGTCCTGGATTTGAACTCGAGTTGCCGGGTCAATTTCCTACGACTATACCCATTACCCCACGAACACCTCTAAAGAAACGGACACAAGAGATGATAATCGAATTCTAAACTCAGTTTTATACCATTTACCCTTAATTCTGCCATAATTAGCTTACTTATAAATTATAACGATGAAATAAGTGACTTTTCGAACACCCTCATGTGCCCGATATTTTCTATAAATAGACTGCCATTGTACCTTTAATACTCCGTAATGGTATCTTTTTCAGATATAATCATTAAAAAATATCACCCACGAGAGGCTCGTTAACCATAGCTCTACAAAAAACATCCAAAATACCTTAGAATTCAATCCTACCGGAACCGTCTCTTAGACGTTAGACTGGCGCTGGGTTAGAGAGCCTCCTTAATTAAGTAAATTCGTCTTGCTTATTATTACTAATGAACACTGAGATCTGTCATTAATGTATTTGTATTTACCCAACCCCTCCACAGAAGCAGGATGTGATACAAAGTCAATTTTTAACCGGTGTTTAACAGGTTTGATTTCAGAATTTTCCTTCTCCTATGCCAGTTGTAACACCAAGGTTAAATATTGGAGGCACGTTGTCTAATAGAGTCGTAGAAAGTGGACTCGCCGACCCAAATTCAATTCCTGGACGAATCTTTTTGCATTTTCCATGGCGCTAATACCTACGAGAAAGATATGATTCCAATTCTCCCTCCAGCTATGGGTAAATAGCATGGGGAAAGGTATACTTCCATATATTCTCCCTTCAGCTATGGGTGCAAACCGGGCTCTTTTGCCATGGCTAGGTAACCAGACTATGAGAAGGAAAACTCTGAATTTAAAACTGTTAAACTCCCCTTAAGAAATTGACCTTGTGTCGCATCCTGCTCGTGTGGAGGGGTTGGTAAATATGTATACCAAGGTCAGATATCGCAGGCTGTCCTACTATTTTCCCATAGATGTGGGGAGAATATTACGATACATACGATTTCCTATGGTATTAGCGCTATGTGAAATGTAATCTAGGATCTGACTCGGTTCACCGAGTCCATTCCCTACAATGAGAACCATTACACTACGAGGGATTTTTTGTAATATTGTGCATAAAACTAAGCTAATCAATATGTGGTCGACAAATGTGGAGCACTCGGTGAGGATAGAATTTGTACTTTGTTTATCTATGGAGAAGAGCCGCTATGAACGGTTTAAAGCAGGGAAAGTTAAATTTATATTGTTATCCTTATAATAAGGGCCGGGTTAGCTCAGTCGGGAGAGCGTTCGGCTAGAAACCACAAGGTTCCTTGTTCGATACCGTTCCACGACAACTCAGCGTATGAGTAGCACAGGGATCTGTGCGGTAAAGCAAGGAGCTGATGATAGGTGTGGCGCTCCTCCTCATACGCTAAAGCAATCTCCTTGGTATAGCGCTAGTAAAGAGGGGATAGTCTCCCTCGCTGATTGGCTGATATCGACTTTAGGCCTTCCGACGACTTTATTTATTTTTTACTTATGATTATATACGTCGGCACGACGCTGAAAAGATCATCAAAGCCAGATTATGCAATATCAAGCCATAGAGCCTATATGAATTTCACGACCATATTGCCCTTATGGTAAGTTCCAATCCTTTGTATCATATGGGTGCTAGAAGGCGGTGGTTGAGGGTCTTCATGTCCTGGGAATGATGTTAAACTCTAATTGTTATTGAAGTTCCAGTTCTGAAGATATGGAGAATGTGGAAACCCTTTATCACCATTGCTCTCTGGTCTACTCTGACCCGGAGTGGTAATACCTGTTAGGGTCCCATCTATGAGTTAAATAGAAAAATGTGTTCATTAAAAAAAAAAAATGATTATTCATTAAGAATGAATTTATTTCAAAACTTTGTTGGCATTAAATGATCCACTGAGGTTGATATACCGTAAAACAAAACAATCCAAACAAAAGAGCCAGATTGTTTGTCCATTTAAATATTTTGAACTAGTCGGATATAAATGACTAGTGTCAATCACATCCACTCATATAATCGCTCCAGTGTACAATATCTGGCGACTCCTCGACATGATCCAGGGGGTTGTGTTCTGTGATAAAAAGCAAATAAATCGTCGGTGTAGCCTAAAGTCCCTATCAGCCAGACAGTGAGGGAGTATATCTCCTTTTCACTAGGGCTAAACAAGGAGATTGTTTTTAGCGTCTGAGGTATAGCGCCACACATACCACCAGCTTCTCACTTTACCACACACATCCATATGCTACTCATACGCTGAGTTAGTTAGGGCCGGTATCGTACCAAGAAGCTTTCGATTACTATGCAAGTGCTATACCAACTGAGCTAACCGGTCCTTCCTATCAGAAAAAAAAATCAATTAAGACGAACAAAATACGCTGGACACTGCTAGAGAAGTAACGACGAACTCATAAGTGACATTCTTCAGTGGGTACTAACACATAAACACACGTGACATGAAAAACTTACATTGATTGTATTGAGTTGGCGAGGGTGGGTATCGAACTAGGAACCTTGTGCTTCCAAGGCGGACGCTATACCGACTGAGCTGCGATAAAAATAAAAAAAATAAAAATTATAAATACAAAATTAGCAAATGCAAACTAGTGAGTGTATCCCCTGTGGACCCATATGCTTTTATTTACCCTTGCTAAAATAATATTCGTCCCCAGGGGCCAATAGGGATCCCATTGAGAAGCCACGATTAAAATCTATTTAATTGCAACAAAATCTTCTTGTCTAAGTGCACGGCAAGTTAATATTGCATACCATCTCTACTGTAAAGGAACTCAATATCCTTATTGGATGTTTTACACTTGTGGTGTTGCGTTGCACCGATGGATGCTTCAAAGTAACGCCTCATATTTATTTCCACTGTATCCACCGCTAGAACAGGAAGAACAATAATATCGTAAACTAAGACATGGTGTCACCTGCAAAACTAATATTTAACATAATCACCACCATTGGCTATGAATTTTCAACAGTGATAACCGAGATCTTTTATAAACGCTCGTAAAAAGATGCTCGTAAAAAAGATATATTTCCAAAAGTAATGACTACCATTTTATTATGTAGTATTTACTTTAAAAATAAAAAAAGACTGTAGGATCTGGAAATCAGAGGTAGGATTGAAACCATCCAGACAGCTGCACTGCTACAATCGGCTAGAGTACTTTAAAGAGTCCTTGAGACCTGAGGTGACTTTTTGTCACTCAGACTGTAGGGAAATACCATCAGCTAACGCTTGTGTGAAAAACTCAAAGGAGCGAAATAATAATAATAATAATAATAATAATAATAATAATAATAATAATAATAACAACACGACTGGGTTGGGAAGGTGATCCACTGGGAATTATGCAAAAAATGTAATTCTGACCATACACCAAAATGGTATATGCATAAACCAGAATCTGTTCTTGAGAACGAAACGCATAACATTCTCTGGAACTTTGAAATAAAAACGGATCACCTTATCCCAGCAAGAAGACCAGACCTAGTGTTGATTAACAAAAAAGAAAGAACTTGTCAACTGGTGGATTTTGCAGTTCCAGCAGATCACAGGGTGAAGCTAAAGGAAAATGAAAAATGGACAAATACCTGGACCTTGCCAGAGAACTGAAAAAGTTATGGAATATGAAAGTCAAAGTGATACCAAGTGTAGTTTGTGCACTAGGAACGGTCGCAAACGGATTGGAAAAGGGTTTGGAAAATTTGGAAATCAGAGGAAGGGTTGAAACCATCCAGAACACTGCACTGCTGCAATCTGCCAGAATACTCAGAAGAGTCCTGGAGACCTGAGGAGACTTGCTGTCCCTCAGACTCCAGTGAAAGACCATTAGCTAATGCTGATATGAAAACTTAAAAGGAGTAAATAATAATAATAATAATAATAATAATAATAATAATAATAATAATAATAATAATAATAATAATAATAATAATAATAAGAAGAAGAAGAAGAAGAAGAAGACTAGAAAATCTGGAAATCAAAGGAAGAATTGAGACCATCCAGACTACTACACTGTTGCAATTTGCCAGAATACTAAGAAGAGTCCTGGAGACCTAAGGAGACTTGTTGTCACTCAGACTCCAAAGAAATACCATCAGCTAATGTTGGTGTGAAAAACTAAAATAATAAACTGAATCTCTCATAAATGCATCACAAGACAATATCATAAGAACAAGTTATATCAAATCAAAAATTGATAAGACGATACAGAATAACAAGTGCAGAGTGTATGAAAACAAAGAAGAAACGGTTGATCTTATTATAAGCGAATGCAACAAACTAGCACATAGAGAATACAAGACTAGGCACGACTGTGTGTAAAGTTGATCCACTGGGAATTGTGCAAGAAATTCATTTTCTTGATACTACTAAAATTACATATGCTCAAATCGGTGTCTGTCCCAGAGAATGAGATGATATCTAATATCTAGGGATAGGCGATTTTGTCGTCTGCTAGGAATTTTAAAAGCGAATTAGAAATAATTAAATCTATTATTTAAGGTCAAACTTTGTCTAAATCGATAAGTAGTAACATAATAACTATAATTAAAAAAAGAAAAATATAATTACATATGCAGTTTATTTTTAATAGATTTAAAAGTATTTGTTTGGGTCAACTTCGACGATATCAGCCAATCAGCCTCGTTTTCGATGTTTTCAAGTGCTTGTTTACAATTTTACTGTAATATTCGCGTTTGCAAAAGAATTTACCAAAAATCAGATAATTATCCGATTTTAATGAAATATTCAGTATTGATTTAATAATTAATGAATTTTATAATGCATTAGTTATTTTATTTTAAAACTTTAATTTAGTATTTTTGCTATAAAAATTAATATATAAAATTCATTTAAAATATGAAAAGCCTGACGTTCAGTTTAAAATCTTATATTTTTAGATTCTAAAAATAAATATCTACTTAATGCAAAACTTATTTTAGGCGCCAAAAGTAATAAGTTTTGAAGAAAAACTCGATTGAAAATGTACCCACTCCCCCTTTTAAGGAGAAAAAACATTGATGTATAATTTTTTCTTTTATAAAATAATAGCCAATTGAATAATTATCGAAATGAGTAAAAAAGAAATCTCCAAAAAATTCATTATTTATTATTTTTTTACATTTTATTTTTCAATTTTCGGTACTTATTTTCTCATAGAAAAGACACCGTAAAAAGATTTTTTTGTTTCTATTCATAACTTCGGTTTTTTATCTCATTATTTATACTGTAATTAGTATAAAAAATTATCCACTTGTAAAACATTTTACGCCCCCAACATAAGGGGGGGTCAAAATTAAGCGACCTGAAAAAATGAGAAAGTTTTGAAATAAAATAAATAATGCATTATAAAGATCATTCATTGATGAATAAACACTGAAAATTTCATTAAAATCCGATAATTTCCTGATTTTTGGTAAATTATTTTCTGTAGGGGGGCTAAAGTCATTTTGTCAAAAACGCATTTTAGGCTCCGTTTGCCAGTCCCTACTAATATCTATTTAATACTAATGATTATATGGTTTCAACTAATTATTTCCTTTTGATATTATGAATGAATAAAATCAACTTTCATATTTAAAACGAAAATAAATGCTTATATAATAAAGAGTTTACATAAGAAATCTGCTCTTTGCATGATATATAAAAATTCTAAATCAATGAACAAAATAGAAATAAAAATATAATAGAATAGAATATGATAGAACAACATAGAACTTACAACATTTGTGAGCGAAATATATAAATCAGTTTTAATTCGAGCAGATGTCACCAGGTGGCAGTTTTTACAAAAATCTTTTTGGAACAGGTGCGTTTCATCTTTCCCAAAATTATACACTGTATTTGAAAAGTGGATTCTAGGAGATGGAACTTTGACTACGTCTCCGAGTAATTTATATATATATATATCTTATTATAATGGAGATTGTGTGTTTTTCTGTCTGTAACCGAAACTATATTACTATTCAATTCACAATTCCCTTTGTTATTTACATCACATTCTCCATGATTTTATTTTTATTTAAACCTCAATTTTAGTAAAATTGTTTTACATCATTAAGACTGTTAACAATATCTACATACTAATAACATGCAATTATATTTATATATTCAACGAAATAGCGGTTTACAGTGTGAATGGGAAGGCTAATTTGCATATTGATCTTTAAAAAATTGATTTTAATAAATATATGCTTAGTATATTGATTTCTAATTGTTTGGTTTTATCTTAATAAATATGAGCAAAAATCTCGGATAAATCTTAACAGAAATCTATTAACATAAAGAAAAAACTGTAATTTATTCTTTTCCTCCTATTTTAACTAAATAGTTAAATTAGGGAAATTTACCACTGAAAGACGGGAGTAAGGGAAATGGTGGAACAGTTAGTTTCAAAGTTGTTCTATTTTCCGATTATACCCCTCTGTTCCAAATATTTTTATCTGAATTCATATTCAGTTTCATTAGCCTTTCTAATTTAACATGATATTTTATTATATTAAAACTTAAATACTTGCACCCGGAGGGTGCATATATTTGCTAGTATATATAAAGGATATGAAAACACACAATGCTGTTAAAATGAAAATATTTTATATCATATTCGTAGCTAATATTGAACAATATTTCGATTTATAAAATCATCTTCAGAGCTATATATATATATATATATATATATATATATATATATATATATATATATATATATAATATATATATATACATTTTCCACGACTCTAACCACTAGCCCACGCGCCTCGTCGATTCGAGTTCAATTCCGAGACGAAGCTGTTGGCATTTCACATAGCGCTAATACCCTTGGGAAAGGTATGAATCCATATATTCTCCCTCCAGCTATGGGTTAAATAGTAGGGCAGACTGGACTCTTCAGCCTTGAGTAGGTAACCAGTCTAGGAGAGGGATAACTCTGAATTCAAAATTCCTGAGGTCGGTCGTTGATCGGGTTTGTGTCAACTCTTGATACACCAATTCTTTCCTATCGACTGTGCCAAAAAGTGTGGATAGTCCAACACAAGCCTTCACCACTATAAACAAATCCCTGTGTAGGAGTTCATTGTGTGTATGAACCCTCATACCTCGATAATCGACGGGAGTGTCCTATATATATATATATATATATATATATATTAGGCATGTGCTATTGAACAACACGGAGTACTCTTTATTCATTTTTTGGATTATATATATATATATATATATATATATATATATATATTATACTAAAACTGAGTTAATCACTTTTTATTTCCTAATTGCTTTTTTCCTGTTTAGTTTAATGACGAAAAATTCATACTAAAATATACCTTGGTTTTAGGATTGAGTTGTATTTTTTAAAAATCCCATTTTAATTGGTTCTACTTGGTCGTAATTAGCAATTAAGTCAAAAACTGATCAGTCTCTCACTTACTTTCTGCATATTACTTTCACCCTCTCTGTGTTGATCTTGATTACCTCCTCCTTTCATAGATATTATTCTCTCTGTTTGAGTAAGAGGAAGATGGGAGAGTCATTCTGATAGAGACATTGAACTACTTACTTTATTTGTATATTAAGATTCAGCAACAACCCATGATCCATTTAAATTTAGATTAGGTCAGGCGTTTCCTTTATCAAAAAACTTAGAAAATGATTTTTTTTTAACTCTCCGGCCGTATTTTTTTCTTTTTTTTCTTTTTATTTAATTCAATTTACTTTGCAAACTCTCTTTTCCCTAATCTTAGGATCTGTCAAAATTGTGTATCATTTTCACTTTAAAAACGAATTAAGTTGAACTAAATCGATTATTTAAGGTCGAATTTTTGTCGGGGCATATTGCATAAATGCGTCCTGGCCTCCTGTCCTAAAACGCTACATATGAACTCCCGAGCCGTTTAAAGACGTTTGTCCCGAAACGTTAATGCAATATGAAAGCGATATTGTACCCCTACCTCCAACTCCTTTCTCGACAAGTAAATGCAAAAATTTTCTATTTGTTTTTGCTTGATAATGTATTGATTGTTTTTATATTCGAAACTGTTAGTTCTCTTCTTATTGTCTATCAATACTAGGTCCGGTCTCCTGGCCGGGATTATCTGATCCGTTTGTACCTCGAAATCCCAGAGAATTTTATGTGTCGCATTCTTCATTCTCTTCTTCTTCTTCTTCTTCTTATTATTATTATTATTATTATTATTATTATTATTATTATTATTACTCCTTTTGAGTATTCACATCAGTGTTAGCTGATGGTCTTTCACTGGAGTCTGGGTGACAGCAAGTCTCCACAGGTCTCCAGGACTCTTCTGAGTATTCTGGCATATTGCAGCAGTTTTCCAATCCTTTTGGGACCGTTCCAAGTGCACCAAGTACAATTGGTATAACTTTCACTTTCATATTCCATAACTTTTTCAGTTCTCTGGCAAGGTCCAGGTATTTGTCCATTTTTTCATTTTCCTTTAGCTTCACCCTGTGATCTGCTGGAACTGCAAAATCCACCAGTTGACAAGTTCTTTCTTTTTTGTTAACCAACACTAGCTCTGGTCTTCTTGCTGAGATAAAGTGATCCGTTTTTTCTTTCAAAGTCCCAGAGAATTTTGTGCGTTTCGTTCTCAAGAATAGATTCTGGTTTATGCATATACCATTTTGTTGTATGGTAATTATTCACAGGTCATTATTATTATTATTATTATTATTATTTTTTAAATTTTTTTTTAATATTATTATTATTATTTTATTATTATTATTATTATTATTATTATTATTAGCAACAAAAACACCATTCGGGCAGGATAGAAATTATTTTTTGAAAGATGTTACCTAAGGTGGGTGGGAGTTAAAAATTCAAATCCAGAGGTTTTGTATCATAAATAAATAAAAGCATTTTATTTTATTCAATGAGTAAAAAAATAAAAATAAAAAATAAAAATAGAATAATTTGAAATGGAAACATAGTCTTATCTCCCCCAAATAAAATGTTGCACGCATCTATAAATTATTAATTAAATAGTTATTTTGAATATTTTGCACAGAAACTTTACACAAAATCATTGGTATTTGTTTATTTGTAAACTTTTAAGTTAACTTTTTGTTACTAAAAAAAGAACAAAAAAGCATTTTTTGAAATTGCTTAATCAAATTTTAAGTGTGTATAACTCAGGGTTGTTTTTATTCTATGTATTAACGATGTTGACTATGAATTAAATACTCATTAATAGACATACGCAATCATTGAGAATATTGTGATGTAATATGTGACGTGGTTCTGGTTACCGACAGAAATACACCCAATCTCCATTATTATTATTATTAGAAAATATATGCACCCTCCGGCTGCAAGTATTTAAGTTTTAATGTAATAGAATATTATATTAAATTAGAAAGGACGATGAAACTAAATAAGAATGCAGATAAAAGATTTGCAGCAGGGTGGGGTATAATTGAAGAATAGAACAACTAGAACTTTCTCTTCCATCTCTCCCGTCTTTCATTGCTAAATTTTCTTAATTTAAGTATTTAGTTAAAATAGGAAGAAAAGAATGACATTACAGTTATTTCTTCTTGTTAATCGATTTCTTTTAAGATTTTCCCCAAGGTATTTGCTCATATTCATTAAGATAAAACCAAACAATTAGAAATCAATAATACCAAACACATATCTATTAAAATCAAATTTTTAATATCAATATGCAAATTAGCCTTCCCGTTCACACTGAAAACTGCTACTTTGTTCTATGTATAAATACAGTTGCATGTTATTAGTGTGTAGATAAGACCAACAGTATCAATAATGTACAATAAGTTTATTAATAATTGAGGTTTAAATAAAAAATAAAATCATGGAGAATGGGACGAGCAGTGAGATGAGAATTTTGTTTCAGCTGCCATCAGCATGTCAAGGCAAACAATTCAACATTTTTCTCGAATAGAATGTCAATTCAGCAAAATATCCATGTTTTAAGGCCAACATTCGTTTCATATTTATTGATAGTTCTTAAGAATGACAGATCAGCATTTCTGATATTTGATATGATTCATATTGAACATGTCTGAGAAATAAGGAAGCTGTCTATAAATGGAGTTTATTGTCTGGTCGGATAACCTAGAAATGAAAAAGAGGTTATGAAAAAATTATCATGCATAAAAATGTATAACTTGAAAATCTAATAGAAAAACAATATATACATGTCTTGTTCATCTTACTTGGATGGATTGTATATTAGGATGTAAGTAGCCATACTGCTTCTTTTTGTGGGTCGATATATATATATATATATATATATATATATATATATAATATATATATATATATATATATATATAGAATGAGTTAAACAAAGGGAATTGTGACTTGAATAGTGATATAGTTTCGGTTACAGAAAGACAAACACAGAAGCTCCATTATAATAAGATTATTATTATTCCTTATTCCTTATGAGTTTTAAGTTGTACTCTTTAAAAATGACCTTGTGCCGTACCCTGTTCACGGCGGAAAGGTTTTGTAAACACATACCCTCGTTAGTATAGTTAGGAGGTACTCTCTGGTTGAAGGATCCCCGGTGTAAAGACTCTAATTATAGTTGAACTCACGCCACAAATGAAGGCGGTGTGAAATCAATTAATGGCCCCGTGCCAACGTCCATTAGTGAGAATCGCAAATGGCCAGTTGAGATTTTTTTAAGTGGAGAGCAGATTGTGAACACACGCATGCAAAGACAGGCGTACGCTAGTGTTCCCCCTGTACACACGTGTGGCTAGATCTACTGTGATATGTGACATCATTGAGCGATAGAGTCCAGATGAAAGGTCAGATGAGTGACATGGCCTCGACCAGACAAGTAAATGTTACGGATATGAAATTACTGTTTTGCCTGCACCTTCAAAGGTCAAGTGGCTGATATTCGCATCAACTCTCAAACGAATAAATGACCGCAAACATTTCGGTCAAATTTCATTGTCACTCGACCCAGCCCCACCTACAACCTCGCACACACCCACATATAGACGTTTGCATAAATGTCTATTAAAAATATACGATTCTCATTGTTATATATATACAAGAGCCGGCTGAAAAGTTCTTAGTTTGACCAAGATACTCTCACGGTATGTGATCAAATGAGGTTTACTTTTTAACATATATATTTACCAACCCCTCCGCATGAGCAGGATGCGACACAAGGTCAATTTATTAAGCGTTTTTTAACAGGTTTGAATTCAGAGTTTTCCTTCTAGACTGGTTACCTAGCCAGTGTTAAAGAGCCCAGACTGTCCTGCTTTTTAACCATAGCTGGGGGAGGAATTGGATTTATACCTTTCCCTAGGGTATTAGCGCCATGTGAAATGCAAACAGTTTCGTCCAGGAATCGAACTCGGACCGACGAGTATTTACTATGACAATCTCCATTATAATAAATAATGACTTTAACCATTAGACCACGTCCCTTTACTTTTGAACACAATACCCTTTGCGGTCCACCTTTGTGCAACTCTAGCTCAACATACAACCTCGTACAGAGAGAGAGAGAGAGAGAGAGAGAGAGAGAGAGAGAGAGAGAGAGAGAGAGAGACTCTTTATTAAAAATATACGATTCTCATTGGTATATCTACGAGGGCCGGGGGAAAAGTTCTTAGGCTGGCCATAATACACTCATGGAATTTGATCAAATGAGGTTTACTTTTCAGCACCTTGTGGTCCACACACCCTAGCCCAATATACAACCTCGCGGAGAGAGAGAGAGAGAGAGAGAGAGAGAGAGAGAGAGAGAGAGAGAGAGAGAGAGAGAGAGAGAGACCTCTACATAAATGTCTATAAAAATATTTGATTCTCCTTGTTATATCTACGAGGACCAGCGGAAAAGTTCTTAGGCTGACCAAAGTACTCTCTTATAGTGTGATCAAATGGAATTTATTTTTCAACATAATACGCCTTGCGATTCACATTGTTTTAATGTCCCTCGCCCTATCTCTACATACAACCTCGCAGAGAGAGAGAGAGAGAGAGAGAGGGGGGAGGGAGAGAGAGGGGGGTAGAGGTATATTAAGAATACTAGCAAAATAAAAAAACGCCCTCTGGGCGACGTAAAATAAATATTGCCTGAGGGGATAGGAGTTGAAAATTTAATATCAGAGAGTTTCTATCACAAGTAAAGTAAAATCATCCAATATATTAAAGGAGTAAAAAAAAAATAAATTTATTAAAGGAGTAAAAAATAAAAAAAAAATGAAATGGAAACTTTGTTCTGATAACTTAAATATATAATAAAATAAAACAAACTATATATAGATAGATAATACCAGGTATTTATTTATTAAAACTTGTTTAACAAACCAATGAGAACTGTCTTTTTAGTGTATTTATTCTGTTATGCCGATCTTAGGTAGTGTGACGTAAGCAGTGACGTAATTTTTGTTACAGACAAAAACCGGAAAAGAATCTTCATTATTAATAGATAGGATTCTCATTGTTATATCTACATGGGTCAGCTGAAAATTTCTTAGGCTGACCAAGGTACTCTCATGTGTGATTAAATGAGGGCTTTTTTTTTTTCAACATAGTACCCTTTGCGGTCCACGCAGTTGTTTCAGTGTCCACAACCCCAGCCCAAAATACAACCTCACACGCACACTCACACACACAGAGAGAGAGAGAGAGAGAGAGAGAGAGAGAGAGAGAGAGAGAGAGAGAGAGAGAGAGAGAGAGAGAGACGTCAAAACTGTCTATCAAAAATATACGATTCTCATTGTTTGCATAAATGTCTGTTCAAAAAATGTGATTCTCAATAACATATCTACCAGGGACGGCTAAAAAGATATGAGGCTGACCAAGATACTCTCCTGAAATGTGCTCAAATGAGCTTTATTTTTAAAAAGTAGAACCGTTGCAGTCCACACAATTCTTTCATCAGTGTTGCAGTGCTTGGATCCAATTGGTAAAAAGTCAACAGCAGATTGTGATGTCATCCTATTAATCCGCGTATGTACTTATATTCAACAGGGTGTACCATCATGGAGCAAGGGTTTGCAAACTAGTCTCACAGACCCATTACTAATGAATATCTAGTTCGAACTGTGCTGAATGCCCCATCCTACCCGTGTCGAACGGGGTTGGAAATAAGGCTGTCCATTCGTCGTGTAATAGTTAGCAAGTCAGTCTCAAAAATATATTCTTACTGGATGTATGTATTTTAAACTCTGCTATATAATATATATATTATATATATATATATATATATATATATATATATATATATATATATATATATATAAGTAATTGGTAATTTGCTCGAAGCTTTGTTAAGTATGTTATAAAATATTAAATTCGAAGGCAATACAATGCGTATAAAAATAAAGACAAAAAGATGTTTTTTATGTCTTATCGATTTCGAAGCAAGAGCTTCATCATCAGAGTTTATTTTCAGAAATGACGTGCTTATGTTGTTATCTGTGTGGTTATAATTTCTCTTCTTATTTCCTTTTCCACTCTTTTTTTTATTTTTGAATTTTGACATGTGTACACAGTGGCAGCATATTGGCAACATAGTTGCAACATTTGACCGAATGACAGCCGATATTAAGAATATTCGTTACCCACAAACTTTTTAAAAAAAGAAAAAGAAAAGAGAGAAATAAGAAATCACAATTATTCGCCCATTCCATTCATAAAGGAGGAGAAGAAGAAAGAGAGGAAAAAAAAGGAGAGGAAAAGGAAATAAGAAGAGAAATTATAACCACACAGATAACAACATAAGCACGTCATTTCTGAAAATAAACTCTGATGATGAAGCTCTTGCTTCGAAATCGATAAGACATAAAAAAAACACCTTTTTGTCTTTATTTTTATACGCATTGTATTGCCTTCGAATTTAATATTTTATAATATATATATATATTTATATATATATATATAACTTGAAAGAACAACAAAAATTCCGTTATCTATAGCAAAAAGTGTTTGATATATATATATATATATATATATATATATATATATATATATATATATATGTATATATATATATATATATATATATATATATATATATATTATATATATATATAATATTATAAAAAATGAGGTCCACAAAATGGATTATTTTTCCATTAATTTTACATTAGCCACAGGTATTTCAGATCTTATGATATTTTCTTCAGACTTTGATTAACCAAACACACACACACACACCACACACACACACACACACACACACACACACACACACACACACACACACACACACATATTTCATAGACCGAGCCTAAGTGAAGTCACTTAAAAAAAGTAACAGATATTCCTTAATAACCAGACCCATTACCATTTTTAACTCTTTACTTCTTAATTTCTATTTATTTCATATTTTGTCCTGTCTGTATCCATAATAATGACAGCAATTCTTCCGGTGTTTCTTGTCGATCCCAGGAACCTTCTCGGGTGCGAGAATCTTCTCTTGAACCTCGTGAACATTCTTGTCAAACTCTGGAGCATTCATGTCATAATCAAGATCCTTCATGGAACTTCGAACCGAACCCTTTATTCAATCCATCGGGGTAGACTGTTCTCATTCCGTTAACCCTAATTGGATACAAGTTCTAATCTATATTAAGTATTATATGTCATTATCGCCCTTGGCCAGGATTGAACCTGCAGCCTAGTCACTTAGAACTGTATTAATACAATGAAGGCTCTCGATTACGATCTGAAGGCTACCGGTCTCGAGAAGATTCCCGAGTTCGAGAAAGTTCCCGAGTTCAACAAGAAACACTTAAAGAAGGCCGGAGGGCACATCGACCGAAAGTTTGTGTAGATAACAAGAGAGATGAGGACAATAGTCCGAATAATCCGAATAATCCAAATAATATGAAGTCGTCCATTTACTTTAGATTTTTTAACGGCTAAAGTTCACAAAATATTCTCAGCAAGAAATTGTAAGATACAATAATTACATTGTGGGACTTTCTCATTTCAAATTCCAAATCAGATTTAAAGGGTTTTGTAAGAAATAGCGATCATTTTGACATATTTTTAATTTTCTATTTTAGAAAATGTATTTTTTCTTCCGTTGGAAATTTTTTTTTTTTTTTTATCTATCTATCATTTAATAGTATTTACTCTAATTTTTGTACAAGCCAATATATTTGGTAAAGAAGAACAATTTCCTCGTAAATTCCTACCATAAAATAAACTGAACCCTCATTTTATGTCCGTGTTTTTGCAATAAATGTTCTATTTTTCTTGCACCCGTTATTTTACAATACTAAATATATTTTCTTGGTTCTTTATTCTTTAACAAATAAATAAAATATATTTAGTATTATAAAATAACGGGTGCAAAAAAAAATATTGCAAAAACACGGACATAAAATGAAGGTTCAGTTTATTTTATGGTAGGAATTTACGAGGATATTGTTCTTCTTTACCATATATTTTAATAGTATTTACTCTATTTTTATAGTATAATTTAATAGTATTTAATAAAATAAAGTATTTAATAGTAATTAATTCATAAAGTATTTAACAGTAATTAATTCATAAAGTATTTAAAGTATTTAATTAAGTATTAATACAGTATTTAATAAAGTATTTGATAGTATTTAATAAAATTAATAGTACTTAATAAAATTAATAGTATAATTTAATAGTATTTATCTAATGTTTGTCCAAGCCAATATATTAATTACATTTCTTTTAATAAATCTGATGGTTATTTCTTCTGCTAGGAGCGCCTTGAACTAGTAGTAACGATATACAATTCCGAAACTACAATAGTCGAAATAATCCAAATAATCGAAATTATTAAGTCTCTTCTCAAAAACCCAGAGAAATAGATCACTTCAGATGACGGAAACAATATTTAGGTTTATTTTTGAACCGAGGATAAAACCCGCAAATCCGAATTTAATTCACTCCCATCTGCAGCTAATTATTCTTAATATCAGAGAGTAGATATTTGGTACAAAACGACCGGAGATGTTATCGCCAACAATACGATCATAACATTTATAATTAATAGCATAAAAATAGTTAATTCTTAGTGTCATTAATCGAGGCTGGGGGAAAAAACTTGACCTTTATCAATGAGCTATTATTTTTAATGTGATTATCATTAACTGTAGTCGTTTAATACAATTGACTGTTCACTGCTTTCACCCCCGATACATTTTCACGCTTGTCTTCTTCATTTTTGTTACTTGATCACTTCATCACGTTTTTTTCTTTCTATTTTAAACTGTTTTTTTTGTGTGTTTTCCATGGGGCAAAATACGAGATAGTGTCGCCCTCTTGACAGCAAGTTTCGTTCATTCAGTCATCAGTCTTTATTTCAATGCTCCTCTTTATATCTTATTATAATGGAGATTGTGTGTTTTTCTGTCTGTAACCGAAACTAAATCACTACTCAAGTTACAATTCCCTTAGTTATTGATGTCACATTCACCATGAATTTATCCTTATTTTAACCTCAATTATTGATAAAATTGTTTTACATTATTAATACTGTTAACCATATCTACATACTAATAACATGCTATTATATTTATATATACAACAAAATAGCGGTTTACAGTGTGAACGGGAAGGCTAATTTGCATATTGATATTAAAGATGTAATTTTAATAAATATATGCTTAGTATTATTGGTTTCTAACTGTTTGGTTTTATTTTAATGAATATAAGCAAAAATCTCTTCAATTAATCTTAAATGAAATCCATTAACAAGAAAAGATAAGTGTCATTTTATTCTTTACTTCCTATTTTAACTAAATACTTAAATTAGAAAAAATAACAATGAAAGACAAGAGTGAATGAAGAGTAAATTTCAGTTGTTCTATTTTTCAATCATACCCTCCTCTGTTTCAAATCTTTTTATCTGCATTCTTATTTAGTTTCTTTAGTGTTTCTAATTTAATACGATATTTCATTACATTAAAACATAAATACTTGCACCCGGAGGGTGCATATATTTGCTAGTTAAACTAATGATTAGAGAAGAATTCTTCATTTCTGTCAATTCTATTTCTTCCTTTCTTTCTTTCTTCTTTCTTTCTTTCTTTCTTTCTTTCGTTCTTCTTCTCTTTCGTTCTTTCTTCTCTTTCGTTCTCCTCTTTCTTTCTCTTTCTCTTGTATTTCTTTATTCTTTTCTTTATTTGTTTCTTTACTGTTTCTCTCTCCATTTTCTTACTGTTCAATTTATTCCTTCTCATTCCTTCTTATTTCTCTTTTCTGTTTCGTTTTTTCCTTTCTTTCTTTTTTTTCTTTCTTTCTTCTTTCTTTTTTTCTTTCTTTCTTTCATTCATTCTCTTGTTTTTTCTTTCCTTTTCTTTCTCTCTTTTTGTCTTTCTTTCCTTTTTTCTTTCTTTCTTCTTTTTCTTCTCTTTTTTTTCTTTCTTTTTTGCCTTCTTTTCTCTTTCTTTTTGTCTTTCTTTCTCTCTTTTTTCTTCTTTCTTCTTTCACTCTCTTGTTTTTCTTTCTTTTACTTTTTGCCTTTCTTTTCTCTTTCTTTTTTTCTTGATTTGTTTGTTTCAGTACTTTTACTTGCCCATTTTGTCTTTCTTTTCAATTTATTCTTCTTTTTATTTTTTTCTTCTTTCCCTCTTTCTTTCGCTCTTTCTTTCTTTCGTTCTTTCTTTATTCATTTATGTCTTTTCTCTCCTTTCTTCTCTTTTTCTTTCTTTTTTCTCTTTTCTTTCTATTTCTTTCATCGTTGTATTTCCTCTCTTTCTTAACATTATTTTTCTTTCTTTCTTTCTTTCTTTTTTTCTTTCTTTCTCTCTACTCCTTTTTATTCATTCACTTTTTAGTCTCTCTTTCTTTCTTTCTTTCTTTTCTTTCTTTCTTTCTCTTTCTTTGTTTTCTCTCTAGTCTTCTCTTTTTCTTTCTTTCTTTCTTTTCTTTCTTTTTCTTTCTATTTCTTTCTTCGTTTTACTTCCTCTCTTTCTTAACATTATTTTTTCTTCTTTCTCTTTTTTGTCTCTTTTTTCTCTGTCTTTCTTCTTTTGATTAATCGTTGTTACTTTCCATGTTTACGTGAAGATTCTTATTTCTAGTCTCTTTCTTAAAAATAATTATAATGTTATACATAATGTCCTGGACGAATCTTGAAAGTAGCACTCCACAAAATATGCTGTATCCTATCACACAAATCATCCAATTAAGACGAACAAGATACGCTGGACACTGCTTAAGAAGTAAGGACGAACTCATAAATGACGTTCTTCAGTAGGCACTAACATAGGGACACACAAGAGGGGAACTACCATTAAAAACTTACATTGATTAGCTATGTCCGGATTCTGATGACTTATAGGGACAAGTGATGAGAGGAAGAGAGTCATGGCAATCCGTACCGTCAGCATGACATGATGATGATGATGATGATGAGGATGATGATGATATCAGTTTTTTTAATGTCTTTTTTTTTTCTGATATTATTTGTTTATTTTTCTAAAGAAGATTTTTTGGCTATTTATTTTCCTACTCCCAATGATTGATTAATGGATTGGTTGATTTTTAAGGCATGTCAACTCGACTAGGGTTATTATATACCTAGAGGTAAGAGAATCGCGTTCATCGTACATTTATATTTACATTTCTTTTCTGTAGTTGTTTCTTAAGAGTTTTTGGCACACAGTTATACTAGATCAAGTTTTGCTATCTAATATGATTAATTGCACACAATTTTGTAGTTTCAAGTATTACTATTTGATACTAATAATTATGTGGTTTCAAGCATGTATTTCTATTTAATAATAGCCATGTGCTTGCACACAATTATATGATTTCAAGTAACTAATAATTAAAAAAATGTAAAGTTGTTACATAATTCATACGCAGCTTATGATTTATGTACGTGCCTGTAGTAAGAATATTTGAATAAAGTTCGTTAATGATGGGGCCCAGTGGAAGGTTACCCGACAGTTATTGTCGGGTAATAATGTTTTTACTTGACTCCTTGAAAAACGCGCGAGATAATTTTAGATTAGACGCGAGCTGGCACTCGGTGAGTGAAGATGTGTCTCTGGGTTTGCAACTCACCCGCGTGTCGAATCTTGGGCTGGGTTGTTGAAATAAAGCTTGCAACTTTGAAATAAAGAAAACAACAAGCCTTGTTTGTTGAGTTAATTTAAATAAGAAATTACCCACACAAGAAGAAACTAACACGGAAAAGCCCACTAGATCGACTGAAGAAAATGGCGGTCAGCTGAGTTAGAAGCAGGAAGCAAAGAGTTAACAAGTAAGAGCATCATCTCATCTCATCACCTATCGACACTATCTGTCTGTCCTTCTTTCTCCCTGTTTATATACCCGACGTGTTATATATATTTACCAACCCATCCGCATGAGTAGGATGTGATACAAGGTCAATTTTTAAGCGGAATTTAACATGTTTGAATTCAGAGTTTTCCTTCTAGACTGGTTACCTAGCCATGGTTAAAGAGCCCAGTCTGCCCTCTATTTCCCCATACCCGGAGAGAGAATTGGATTCATACATTTCCCAAGGGTATCAGCGCTATGTAAAATGCAAACAGCCTCACTCGGGTCGACGAGTCCATTTCCTACGACTCTAACCAGTAGACAACGCGCCCCCATACTCGATGTGTTATAAGGGGTTTTCAACAAAGTAAAGTTGGTCTACTGTCAGTATCAGCCGGACAGTGGGGAAGTCTATCGCTAGCACTAGACGAGGGAGGTTGTTGAGATTGTTGAACTTGGTAGGTTAAGCTCTCTGGAAATGAAATTCGCTGACAACAGCCAATTACGTTCAAATTGCAAAGGCGCTACACCTACCGTCAACTTCCCACTTTACCGCAGAGAAACTGTGCTACTCATACGCTGAGTGGGCGCGGGCCAGTATCGAACCTGGAAAGTTGTGATTCCGAGGCGGGTGCTCCACTGACTGAGCTAAACCGGTCACAAATAATCATAGCTTCAAGCAACTATTCTTATTACAAATTATTCATAGTCATATAGCATCAAGTATTTCGATAGAATACAAATAATTTTGGAACAGATCTATTTGATCCATCGATTGGACCCTAACAGGTACTACCACTCCAGTGTGGGAGGGGAGTGAAAGTTTAGGTACCGTACATGTATGCGAAAAGGAGCCAGAGACGTGCATGTAAAGAGAGAGACAGACAGACAGACCAAGAGAGACAGTGACAGAGAGACAGAGACAGAGACAGAAAAAGAGAGACAGAGACAGAGACAGAGAGACAAGAGAGAGACAGAGACAGAGACAGAGACAGACAGACAGAGACAGAGACGGAGATTTACATGTGTGTATAATGATTCATACAGAAAGTAAGAATAAGAATGCATGCATTACCAACTACATTCGACATCCGACCGAGATCAATAAAAAAAAATATGCAGTTTTCGCAATCAAATATTTTTCTCTATTCATTTTGATTACGGAAACTATGTAAATGATGGTCACATGACAATATAATACAGAATAATCGTCGAAAAGAAAATGACTAAAATGAAGGAAAGAGTGCGTATTGTCGACGGAGCTTAGTTTCAGACATCACTCAATAAGTCCCGGACCTGGCATATAGATGACGCCAATAATGAAAAAAATCAATATGATTTTTATAAATTACTAACCTTCAAGTGACACGTGTCAAAATTGGATTATTAGTTTACAATTTATTTTTTCAAAAGTTAAAAAAAAAAAAAATAAATAAATTTAAAAAAAAAAGTTTTCCATTTATCCATAAACATTTTACGGTGGAACAGAGACACAATTATATAAAATGCCCATAAATAATTTTTGTAACTCCTTATTTGCGAGAATTGCCAACAAACAAAGTATTAATGAATATTAAGATATTCTTTTTGTTTCTATTCAAAATATTTAGCTACGCTAGGCATACCCAATTTTTCGTCTGCTTTACATTTTAAAAACGAATTAAAATTAATTAAATTGATTATTTAAGGTCAAAATTTTGTCCAAGTCGAAAAGTAGTATCATAATAAGCATCAGTAAAAAAGCAAAATGATATTCATCATGGAATTTATTTTTAATACATTTAAAACTATTTTTTCCGTCAATTTTGCTCAAATACGTCTTAAAATTTCTGCCGTAAAATTCATGTTTACAAAATAAATTTAACCCTCCCGTTTTACAAAAATACCAACAAATCAGGGAATTATCTGGTTTTGATGAAATTTATAAAAACAGAAAAATGCATTTATTGATAAATCAACTTATTAAAATCGGATAATTCCCTGATTTTTGGCAATTTTTTTCAAAGGGGGGGGTATTTTTGTTTACAAAATACGGATTTTTCGATAAATTGGGATATATTTTTTCTTTTTTTTTTTTTTTTCAAATCTAAGCAACACATTTCGCTGTTGTACAAGGTAAATCAAAATATTGTATATTAATGAAATATCGTATATTAGCAAAATACAAGCAAGACCTGTGGATATACCACAGCATGATAATTTAATTATTACAACCTTTGATATGTTTACTTAAGAGCTATTGCTAAATAGTTCAATATGGAAAAAGTATAATAATCGTAATTTAACTATCTCTAAATGTTTTTATTTTTATTTCTTTCCTTCCTTTCATCATCGATTGAAATAGATTAGCGTTATTATTATCGCGTTCTCACCCCCTCTCTCTATCTTTCTCCTACTCTCTTTCTTTCTTTCGTAGTATATTTTTTCTGTGTCACATGCCCTTTCTTTCTTTTATAAAAAACGGAATGTTCCATTGTTTTGTTGAGGTGATGAAACTCATAAGACGTAAGAATTCAGTGGATAAGTGAGACCAGATAATCAGTATTTACATTTTTACATTTCATCTTGGACAAACTGGACGGTGTCATTTTTAACCAAGGGGTGTTGCAAGAAGATAACGGACGGAAAAGTAAGGAACACTAATATTAATATATAGACAAGCAGGACCTGTGGATATACCACAGCATGATAATCTAATTATTACAACGTTTGATATGTTTATTTAAGAGCTATTGTTAAATAGTTCAATATGGAAAAAGTACAATAATCTTAATTTAACTCTCTCTCTCTCTCTCTCTCTCTCTCTCTCTCTCTCTCACGTATTTACTTTCTTTTTTCCTTCTTTTAATTTTTTTATTATGTTCGAGTGAAAGAGATTGGCGTCTTCGGTTCCGCACGCTCACCCCCTCTCTCTATTTTTCCCCTACTCTATTTTTTATTTATTTATTTATTTATTTATTATTGTATTTTTCTGTGTAGCATGTCCCTTTTCTTCCCTTTCTTTCTTTCTTTTGAAAATGGAATGGTCCATTATTTAATTGAGGTGACGACGCTCACAAGAAATAAGAATTCAGAGGATAAGAGAGACCAGTTAATTAGTATTTACATTTTTGAATTACATCTTAAGGCGTTTGTCCCGAAAAGTTAATGCGATATTTTACCCCCGCTAGTCTTTTTTCAACAAGTACATATAAACATTTTAACCCTCCCCCTCTTTAAATTATTTTAACGGGGGGGGGGGTCTAAATATTTACATTTACTTGTTGATAAAAATATGGCTTACTTTTAACGTCTTCAAACAACTGAAAAAAAATAATTTGTCGTTAAAAAACGCGTTCAATCGCTAAAAAATATCTTTTTTTTTTTCGGTATTTTTCATTTTATTTTAAATTTGTTTTCGGCAATCGATTACAAAAAAAAAAAAAAAAAAAAAAAAAAAAAAACGCCTTAAGCGCTGGTTGTGTTTTTTTCAGCAGGCACCGCTTCTGCTAGGGACTCCATTCGTAGGTTTGTTTTTTTTTTTTTTTTCAGCTATGACCACCTAGCGTTTTTTAAGGCATGAGGTCGGGACGCAATTCTGCGAAGAGCCCCGAGAATAGTTCTGAATAAAGATAACTATATATGAATACTTAATTTTTGCAGCTGTTTGCTTTTGATTGTGATGTACAAACCATTTGTTTCACGGTTTGTTCTACTTGAACAACATCCAACATTAACATCTCACAACAAGAAAATGTACCAGAAGAAAAAAAAAAAAAAAGAAACGTATGAAGAAGCAGTGTTTAAAAAGCTATCAAGTCGTTTTTAGAAATAAAAGCCGACTCCAAACACCACTGATGTCTGTACCGCTCACATCAGCCGTGTCTGGACATACTCCTCCCAGGCATTCATCGCAGAAGTGACCAGTCGCCAATAACGACTAATCGGTCAAGTTTTCGTCTGACCCCTGTCATCTTATACCCTTGATCTGACAAGTGATACTACCCCGAGGGTGTGAGGCATGCTTCATTGACTTTGGGGCTGGAGACGCTTTTCGAGCCGTTACTCGACTTCCGAATAGAGAAAGAAAGAAAAGAAGGAAAAAAAAGCCGACAATCCAGCAAAAGCTTTGTGTGATGAAGTAGGTACTGACATGTGTGTCTATTTCAGATATATACAAAAAAATATCATTCAACACAACCAGCAGAAAAAAACACGTCTCAAATTATTTCATATGCGAACAATAAATGAGGTATTCTACTATCCCATACCCTGTCTGTGGGGCTTAGAATACGCTGACTATAACCACTGAAGAAGGATAATATAATACACACACACACACGCACACAAACATATATATATATTGTAAACAAGGTTTGTTTTAGAATGGCTTTTGCCGATAATTTTTTGGAGAATAAGTGCTTAATTGGAGGCGTACCTAATTTTGAAAATTAATTAATTAATAATGAATTAGGCGGGAATACCTATTAAATGTATGGCTAAACAAATTCTCGTTTAGCCATACATTTAATTGGTATTCCCGCCTAATTCATTATTAATTAATTAATTTTCAAAATTAGGTACGACTCCAATTAAGCACTTATATATATATATATATATATATATATATATATGTAAACAACTTTTAGCTATTTTCAGTATATTTGGGAGAATATGTGCTTTTTAATTTTAGTCAGACCTAATTTTTGAAAGTTTAAATCCCGCCTAATTAAACATAAATGAATTAACTTCAAAATTAGGTCTGACTAAATTAAAAAGCACATATCTCCAATATATATATATATATATATATATATATATATTATATATATATATATATCAGTAAGTAAATTCGTCGGGGCGGCCTAAAGTTTGGCGGGGACCGGTATCGAACTAGGAACCTTGTGGTTTCTAGCCAAACGCTCTACCGACTGAGCTAACCCGGCCCTTAAGTAAAGTCGTCGGGGCGGCCTAATGTCGGTATCAGACAATTAGCGAGGGAGTCTATCCCCTTTTCACTAGCGCCAGACCAAGGAGATTGTTTTGGCATCTGAGGTGGAGCGCCACACCTACCATCAGCTCCTTACTTTACCGCACAGATCCCTGTGCTACTCATACGCTGAGTTGGCGAGGACCGGAATCGAACTAGGAACCATGGGGTTTCTAGCTGAACGCTCTACCGACTGAGCTAAATTATTATTACTAGCAAAATAAAAAAACAGCCTCCAGGCGATGTAAAAATAGATTTTTGAAACATATTGCCTGAGGGGTGGGAGTTAAAAATTCAATGTCAGCGAGTTTGTACCCTAAGTAAGTAAAATCATCAAATTCATTAAAGGATTAAAAAATAAAACAATTTGAAATGTAAACTTTAAATATGTATTAAAATAAAACAAACTATATATAGATATATAATACCAGTCATGTATTTATTAAAACTTGTTTTAAAAAAAAAACTATGAGGACTGTCTAATGTTGCACGTTCAAATTTTGAGTGTATTTATTCTATGTTATGACGATTTTGGATAATGTGACGTAATTTTTGTTACAGACAAAGACCGGAAGCGAATCTCCATTATTAACAGAATTAATTAATGTTACAGTATATATATTATAATATTATAATATATATATTATAATATAATACACACACACACACACACACACACACATATATATATATATATATATATATATATATATTACTTATATATACTACTTATATATACTACTTACATATATTACTGCAGGATAATATAACTGAAGAAGGATAACTCCCCGTAAAAGGGGTGTCCTGGGTATGGCACTAAACAACATTGGAGGAGTAGGTACTATTCGCAGAGTTCCGTCCCAGCCTCTCTTAAAAGACGCAAGGCCGTGATAGCTCAAAAAACAAACCCATCATAAATGAAGTCCCTAGATGAAGCTGTGCCTGCTGTATATGAAAAAATAATTTGTCAATTGAAGGCGTTTTTATCGACATTTTTTTTTTTGTGGTTTGAAGGCGTTAAAAGTAAGCCATATTTTAAAAGGTTAAAATATTTACATTACTTGTCGAAAAAAGATGGAGGTGGTAAAATATCGCATTAACTTTTTGGGAAAAACGCCTTAAGCGCTGATTTAAAAATAAAAAATATTTTCAAAAATATGGCTTACTTTTAACACCTTCAAACCACTAAAAAATAATTTGTCGATAAAAACGCCTTAAAACGACAAAATATGTTTTCATATACAGCAGGCAGCGCTTCAGCTAGAGACTTCATTATAGATGGGTTTGTTTTTTTACCAATCACCGCCTAGCATTTTTAAGGCAGGAGACCGGGACGGAACTCAACAAATAGTACCGAGGAGTATTTTCAGAATTTGTCGTCCTGGCTTCCTGCCCTAAAATACGATATGCGTCGCCTGCTGAAAAATTGACCCGTGCTATTTATTAACCGACTAGCGGTTTGAAGGCGTTTTTATTGATAAAGTAATGCGAAAAGAAAGTGATACTTTACACAACCATCGCGTTTTTTATCGACAAGTAAATGTAAATATTTCACCCCCACACTTTTAAAATATTCTTTTTTCGATATTTTTGTTTTATTTCAATTCAAAATAAATGTCACGTCTTTTTAAATAAACAACGAAATATAGCAACATATACGACCGAGTTTCAAAAAGAAAAAACATCAATACATTAAACAAACACAAATAATAAAAAAATCGGTTAATAACTAGCACGGGTCAATTTTTCAGCAGGCACCGCGTAACACGTTTTAGGACAGGGGGCTAGGGCGACAAATTCCGAAAATATCCATCTTGAGTTGAGTTGGAGTACACATTCATTGCCATTACTCCCAGATCCACTATGTTGGTTAGTTTACGTTATGTCAACCCTTGTGGGGTTATTTTATGCCGAATACATTTTATTTCATTCATCCTTGATGGGTATTAATTTTAACTCAATTTTTTAAACAAATATTTTAAACTCTTTTTTTTTTTCTATTTTACCAACAAATGGGATCCTAACCAGTACAACCACTCCGGGTCAGAGTATGTCCGGGAGTAATAGCTATGAAGGAGTACTCCATACTCTAGAATTGGAACTTCACTATTAGATGCAGTTTAGCGTCATACCCAGGACACTAAGACCCTCAGCCATCGCCTTCTAGTACCTATATGGCCAGAGGCGACCCTAGGATTTAATCCCTCTCCAGAGGTGCAGTCGGTGTTTTCTACAGTCCCACCTGACAGGGCAGACCTTATTTTCTTGCAATCTAATTATTTAAAGAAAATTGAAAATAATCTGATGGGCTTGGGCTTTAGAATACGTCGACTGCGCCTCTGCAGAGCGATAAAATCCCTCCAATGTGGCCATCTGTTGGCCCTGGGTGGCGACTCGTGATGCTTAAGGATGGAACCCTGGTGGCTGAGCAGTCCATGACATGCTACACTCCACTTTGGCACTTACTTGGCTAGACGAGTGGTCGGAGAGGCCCCCTCCAATCATTCGGCTGGTCACATCGAGCCCTAGCACCTATATGATTGTCCCAACCCTATTGCACTCATTGCCAGTCCCAACCATTTTTATCATATATGTGCTAGAAGGCGGTGGCTGAGGTCTCCATGTCCTGGGTATAACGTTAACCTCTATCTGGTGATGTTCCAGTTCTGGAGGTTTGGGGAATGTGGAACAACCCTTCATCACCACTGCTCCCTGGTCGACTCTGATCCTGAGTGGTAATATCTGTTAGGGTCCTATCTATAGGTTTCATAGAAAGAAACGTGTTTATAAAAAAATGAGTACCCATCAAGAATGAATTTATATCAAAACTTACTTAGCAATAAACAGCTGCAAACAATCTACTGTCAAAATCAAGAAAAATTCTTAAAAAAGACATGACAATAAATTTGAGCATCCCTCACAACATACCGCTTGGCATCAAATAACCCTGGATGAGTTGACATGCCGTTAGAATCAATCAATCAATTATCTGATAGGTGTGTCAGCTCATCATAAAAAAGACGATTAGTTGATAAACTCTCGTTTTCGCAATACGGTAGATGCTCCAAGGGATTTTTGAATATTAGATTAGTCTACTGCAAATCTATTAGTTGGCACCATCGACTAATTATTAAGCGAAATTCAGATTTAATGATCTGTGATATTTTCTTGCAATATCGTTTTATGAGATGCTCAACGAAAAAGAGATTTATCGGAAATGAATGAAAATGAAAATGAATGAAAATAGCGAACGAAAGTACAAACTCTGTTCTGAACATAATCTCTTGTTTGCATGCCTGATATTTTGTTTCTGTTATTATATTTTATATTTTAAATAATTCTAAATAGAATACTGCGTAGTATTATTTGTATTATCCGGACTATTGTTCTCATCTTCAATGTTATCAGTACAACGTTTCAGCCGATGTGCCTTTCGGCCTTCTTCAGGACACATAGCCTAGTGGATAAAGAAGTTATGTTAAGACAGTTCTAAGTGACAGTTATCTCGAAGGTTCAATCCTGGTAAGGGCAGCAGTAACATATAATAATCAACTCAGCTTAACGCCTGTACCCCAGCTATGATTAGCGTAATGAGAACAGGATACCCCCGTGTACTGAATAAAGGGTTAGGTTTAAAGTTCCGTGATAGCTCCCGATTACGACACGAAGGTTTCCGATTACGACAAGAAAGTTCCCAGTCCGAGAATGTTCCCGAGTCCGATAAGTTTCTCGAGTCCGACAAGAAATACCTGAAGAAGGCCGGAAGGCACATCGGCCGAAATGTTATACAGATAACAATAAAGATTAGGACAATAGTCCGAATAATACAAATGATACTAATTATCAAGCCTCATTTCAAAAATAGAATACTGTGTGTGTAAAAGAATTTTGATCAAAATATGAGTTGACAAATTACACTAATAAATTTTATCTATACCAAAGTATATATATTTTTCTTCCAATCATTTTTTCAAAATATCTATGTATGTAAAGAAACTATTGAAAATAATCCAGTTCATCAAAGAAAGACAATAAGTCACAATTCGGTAGATGCGCCTAGGCATTTTCTAATCTTAGAAATATTTCCATGTAAATAATATAAGGGATCTGATTGATAATACAAACATGGATAATATTTTATTATTCTTGAGAGAAAGAAAAATATATCGAAAATGATGAATCAGATATAAAATAAATCCACGAAATATATCTAAGAAAATACACCAGTAAAGGAAACTTGAGTATCAACTTTTGGTAATCCTTAACTTGTTCCTCTTTTATTCATACCATAGAATAAATCGAACCCTCATTTTATGTCCGTGTTTTTGCAATAAATGTTTTATTTTTCTTGCACCCGTTATTTTACAAAACTGAATATATTTTCTTTATTTAAAAACGTTTATTGCAAACATATATATTTTCTTTATTTAAAAACATTTATTGCAAACATATTTAAAACATTTATTGCAAAAACACGGACATAAAATGAGGGTTCAGTTTATTTTATAGTAGGAATTTACGAGGAACAAGATGAAGATTACCCAACTTTTATCTTACACTCTAACAATTTTTTGGCATTAAATAACCCACAGGATTATTATGCCATTAGACTAAACCAAACCAGTCCAAACCAAACCAAATGAAGTTAATGAAAATTATTTATATCAATTTGAAGATATTAAGAACCTGAAACGTAGAACATTTTATCAAAATTACATGTTTCGGCATTAAATGACTCGGAAAGGGTTGATATGCCGTAAAACAAACAAACATGATCTTAGATTAGTCTACTGCAAATCTATTAGTTGGCACCATCGACTAATTACTAAACGCACTTCGGGGTTAATGATCTGTGATATTTTCTTGCAATGTCATTCGATGAGGTGCCAAACGAAAAGGAAATTTATCTTAAGTAAATGAAAATAGCGATTACATAATATATTTTAAATTATTTGGATAAACATTGATATCTTGATTTACGTGTGCCTCAACAAATGAGTTGGATATTATCGCATAAAAGTGTCCTGGCCTCCTGTCCTAAAAAACGCAAAGGTTTTACCGAAAAGTTAATGCGATATGAAAGCGATATCTTTATTTTCGAAACTCGGTTGTATTATTTAAAAATAAAATTTTTTTTATTAAAATAAAATGAAAATACCGAAAAAATATTTTAAAGTTGTGGCAGGTAAATATTTACATTTACTTGTCGATAAGAAAAACCTGTGTGATGACTTACTTTTAATAGCTTCAAAACACTAAAAAAGGGTATTTGTCGATAAAAACGCCTTCAAGCCGCTAAAAATATTTTAAAGTGGTGGGTAAATATTTACATTTGATTGTTGAGAAAAGACTAGGGGTGAAATATCGCTTTCATATCGCTATCATATCTCATTAAATATTCGGGAAAAACACCTTCAAACACCTAAGGAGTTCAATATTAGCGCGGGCTGGATTTTCAGCAGGCAGGGATTTTCAGCAGGCACATCTTAGCGCTTTATAAGGCAGGAGTCTAGGACGCATTTATACGATATGTACAAATGATTTTTCTTTGCTACGAGCGGTTACACGAGCGGCCTTTTTTGCTTTGTGTTGCGGGCTAAAAGTTGAAGTAGAAGCGAGCTTTAGATACGCTTATGTTAATAGCTTCAATAAAAACATTTGAGTTTCCAAATTTACAAAATCAAAGAAAAATATTATTATAAAAATAAACATCTTCACGGGAAATCTGATTGAAGAACCACGCTATTTTGGTGAAAATCGGACTATTAATTGATTTTTCATAGAATTTTTAAAAATCCTCTTAGCGTAACTTGTTTTTAGCTACGTTA
>CM042143.1:121482197-121484697 GCA_023376005.1 Doryteuthis pealeii | reverse complement strand
AATACAGTCGGTGCAACTGTATAGTAGTTAGGGCTTGACGTGACCAGCCGATTGATCGAATCGGGTCTCTCTGACAATCCGTATAGTCCAATTCTTCACTTCCCAAAATTCCGGAATTGGAACCTCACCACCAGATGCAGTTTAAAGTCATTCCTAGGACACTAAGGTCCCCAACCACCTCCTTCTAGCACATATATGTTAAAACATGAGGAAGCGCGTGGTGTAATGGTTAAAGTAATGGGAAATGGACTCGTCACACCGAGTTTAAATCCTGGATGTGGTAATTGCATTTCACTTAGCACTAATACCCTTGGAAAAGGTATGAATCCTACTCTCCCTCTAGCTATGGATATATAGTAGAGCAGGCTGGGCTCTTTAACCTTGGTTAGGCAACCGGTCTAGGAGAAGGAAAACTCTGAATTGCAACCTGTTGAAATCCGCTTAAGAAAGTGTCACATCCTGCTCGTGCAGAGGGGTTGGTAAATATATATATTGAATATATTTTGTGCCTGTGTGTGGCTGTTAGATAGGTCCTAACAAAATAATATTCGTGAAACACACACACACACACACACACAGACACACACACACACACACATATATATTATATATATATATATATATATATATATATATATATATAATGAATAGTGAATGAAAAAATGAGAAAAGTATTTGCATGGAAAGGTGCTCAATGCTAATAAAGCAGAGCAGATTTATAATTAATGTTGATATTATGATTTCACACTCATAACTTAAAGTTTCATGGTAATCCAATCATCAGATGAGATCAGTGGTTGAGATGTCAAAAACCAGTCGTGAAATGGTTGAGATGTTAAAAATCAAATTTTTTAGCGTTTATATGCAGCGTTTTTCACGCGATGGGAAATGTAAAGCTAAACATTTTTTTTTTTTTTAACTGTGGCTTGTTTAACGTTTATGTGACGTGGATTGTATTCACGTGATGTAATGTCATGACTTTAAATTTGTATTTAAAAAACATTATAATCAAACAAACTTGCATTGGTGTTAATGCACGCGGTGTTCAGATGATTTTTTTTTCTAATAAATAAATAAAAGGAGAGCGAAAATTCAGGGATCAAATAGGGTCAGGTGGTAAGTGTCACAGTAAAAATATAATATATATATATATATATATATATATATATATATATATATATATGAACTTTTTATTCATATTTTCTCTATAACAATAAGATATATTTTTTCATGTAAATTTATTAATGTATTAACTATGTACATTTTTCTTTCTATAATTATGATATAAATTTATATAATGAATAATAATTTATAAAAAGATTCATATAGTTATAATGAGACGGAAAAACTCTGAATTCAAATCTGTTGAACTCCGCTTAAGAAATTGACCTTGTGTCACATCCTGCTTGTGCGGAGGGGTTGGTAAATATATATATGTTAAAAACGTATGAGCAAGTAAAGAATAAAGCAAAAGTGTTTTGTATGCAAATCTGGATTGTAGTACGAGTTGATGGGAAAAGGGTTAAGTGTCTGGTCGATTGAAAAGAATGTAAACAAGAGCATTTAGCAAAGGCGAAATAAAAGGGGGAACATTAGAACGATTAAGCAAAGATAGAAAGGGAGATAACAGATAAGAAGAAGCGTAAGAGGAAAGATTGGAGCGAATGGAGTCGATAAATCTCAAGGAGAAAGATTGGGAAGAAATACGAGAATGCAATAAAATAAAATGGAAGACATTACGAAAACGACAAAGCAACTGATAGAAAAAAGATATATATATATATATATATATATATATATATATATATATATATATATATAAAGATAGAAAGAGGAGAGGGTGGACAGAATGAAAGAAAGGAATTGAAAACGAGTGAATGAGACAGAGAGAGGTTAAGTGGTAGAGGTTGTGAAAGACAGACAGGCAGACAGACAGAAATAAAGTGAAGTGAGAGAATGAGACACTGATAGAGAGATGTTAAGAGAGAGAGAGAGAGAGAGAGAGAGAGAGAGAGAGAGAGAGAGAGAGGGGGGGGTTTGAGAAAGACGGACAGACAAATTGGAAGAAAGTAAAAGCGAGAGAATGAAAATCATAGAGAGGAGTTAAAAGAGAGAGAAAGCGGGGGAGATAGTAAAAGTGAAAAGGAGAGGTTGAAAGAGAGAGGTGAGAGTTAGTGAGAGAGAGAGAGAGAGAGAAGAGAGAGAGAGAGATAGTGTGTGTGTGTGTGTGTGAGAGAGAGAGAGAGAGAGAGAGAAAGCCAGACAAAGGGAGAGAGATAATGAGAGGGTGGCACAGAGAAAACGTGAGACAGACGGACAGACAGAGAGAAAGAGAGGTAAAAGCGAGAAAAAGAGATAGGGATAGGGAGAAGTTGAGAAGACAAAGAGAAAGAGAAAGAGAGAAAGTAAATGCGAACAAACGAGATAGATAGATAGATAGATAGTTAGAGAGAGAGAGTAAAAGTGAGAGAGTGAAAGCGAGAAGGAGAGAGCGTGGAGG
>CM042143.1:121462197-121477197 GCA_023376005.1 Doryteuthis pealeii | reverse complement strand
GAAAGGTATCAATCCAATTAATATCTTTCCAGCTCTAGGTAAATAGTAGGGCAGACTATGCTCGTTAATTTAGTTATGACAACCGGTCTAGAAGGAAAATAATTTAAATCTGTTACCTTTTTTGCCTACTTTAAACCGCTCACAGCAGCTCATCCAAGAAAGTAAAAAAAAAAATGACGCTTTATAATTGAGAGGAAGTGCCAAATTATAATAATAATAGGATTTTATTCCCATAGAATAAGATCTTAGGTGAATAGATAGTGAACATCGCAATATTTCATCATACAGATTAAAATACAAAAAAAAAAAAAATTGGTATGAAAACTGTTGTGTGCGTTAGATTCGCACTTGTGGGAGATCAGTTTTGAGCAGCTAACGTAGGTAAAGAGTTAAACAATAACAGGTACTGTAACCGACCCTACGCCCGTATTCCAAATACACGCAGTTAAATCATTCATCAAAATGACTTGATTCGGCATTAAATTACACGAAAAGAGTTGATATATCATAAAACAGCAAACCAAACCAAACAAATTAAATGTGATTGTTTTCATCTTGATGAATATGTATATATATATATATATATATATATATATATATATATATATATAGAGAGAGAGAGAGAGAGAGAGAGAGAGAGAGAGTGTGTGTGTGTAGATAGATAGATAGATAGATGATATACAATGTGCCAAAAAGTTTTGAGAATTTTTGTATTTTTTGACACACCTTTTATTCTGAATATATTAACGTTCCATTCATTGTTCATTTCTATCTGGGTAAATGCAGCTTCAAACTCGCAACTTTTATGACACATTATATATATATATATATATATATATATATATATATATATATATATGTGTGTGTGTGTGTGTGTGTGTGTGGTGTGTGTGTGTGTGTGTGTGTGTGTGTGTGTATCTTTTTTATTTTATATCAGTTTAAAAAAATCTTATTTCTATCTTTTAAATTTCAGATCTTTTTGACTCGGGATTTGATATCAACCATTTGTGAGTTAACTAGAATTAAACCCCTTTCCCAAGATTATTCTCTTTATTACCGTTTAATGTTTCGTCAGCCAAGAATTTCACTCCGTACAATACAGATCTCTTTTCCTTATCAAAGACATACATACTATTTCAATGTAGAAAATTATCTATATTACCGTTTTGATATGTCTCCTCATCCAACAGTTTCACGGCGTACAATTAATCTTCTTTTCTCAGTCGAAAACATAAATTTAGCTTTAACTATATATTAATACTCGTGATACTTAATTGTATGACCGTTATCATTTTGCAACACCTGGTTAAAAATGAAACCATCCAAATCTCCCAAGTTCAAATGCAAAAATGTAAATCCTGATTATCTGGTGTTGCTTTATCTTATAAAAATACAGCATGGCGCACTTAGACATAATAGCATCTATAGCGCTCTTTATCTCTCAAACGGAATATTAATATATACGGTTAAAAATACGAAGGTGAGTCAAAAAGTAATGCCATTTTGTTTAGGACAGGTATAATTTCCAACACAGGAACATGTATTATGTATTAAAATGAAGCTGGTTCTCTGTGAATCACATCCCTTCTCCTCCATATAGTCACAGTTTCTCTCAATAGCAATATTTATCTTCGAATGAGAGCATGTATCTCTATCCCATAAAATTATGTTGACTGTTCTTTGAGCCACTTCTTCTCTGCAGATTTCACTTCCTCGTCAGTGGAATAATGTTTGCCTCTCTTCGGTCCCATGAAAGAGGGTTTGAGAGGCAAACATTATTCCTGTATTGGTAATTATACCTGTCCTAAATAAAATGGCATTGCTTTTTGACTCGCCCTCGTACAATAACATTACTTTCATTATAAATATTTTAATGTATACTACAGCTTTTCAAGTTTATTTACCTTGTGTATGTAGTGTAAATGGAGTTTTCTTTTCCCACTGTAATCGTGTAGTCACTTTGAGAACTAATGAAATACATCGTTGACTATTTTGAAAGTTTTTTTTTGTTTTTTTTTGCCTGTTGATTTTGTCCGTTGCATCCGAAGTCCGGTGATGGGGAGTCCGTAGATGAGAGGTTAGACTGTTATTTTTCAATGTTCCATTGCATTTATTTAATTGCAGATTTGTCTATAATCATGTGTTTTAATACATCTGTTGTCTCTTCGAGTTATGGGTAAATAGTAGGGCGGACTGGCTTCTTTATCATTGGTTAGGCAAACAGTTTAAAAGAAAAAATGAATTCAAACAAGATTTACTTCCCTTAAAAAGACAAAGATCTTTTGTCACATCCTGTTCGTGCCAGATGGATTAGGTAAATAAGCATTATCATAAATGCGTGCTGACAGCACGGATTTCCAAGCCCCCTCCTCTCTCTCTCTCTCTCTCTCTCTCTCTCTCTCTTTCTTCTCACTCATACACACGCACACACACACACCACACTTATTGACCATCACTCTTGGTTCTCTAGATGGCATCTACTGCCCACACATAGCTGAGGAATAATGTAAGTTTTGCTGGTCGGTCAACAGTAGTGTGTCTATGTGTACGGTGCCCCATAGAAGAACGTCACTTATGAGCTCGTCCTTACAGCAGTGCTATGGTATATCTTGTTTGTCTGTTGCATGGCTTGGAGATGAGACGCAAATGACTGAACAACTGCTGTAGGTGCTGTTTCTAGTATTTTATCACAGTTCCCATCTAGCTTTTTCTGGAACATTTCGGAAAGTCCAAGTGGTGCAACCATACAATAGTAACAATAAGGCTAAAGCTTGGAAGAATTCCTGTTTTATTCAGAGTGTAAATGCATACATTTAATTCGTCATATTTACGGTAGCTTAGAGAAGAAGCTGGTTTAGTACTTTGTTGGTTATTTCATAAACTCCAACATAAACAAAGGGGAACCACTCTTGACTAATAAATTATTTATTATTTATCGAAAAAAGTCGGGTGTTAGGGTTAGGGTTTAGGGTTAGGGGTTAGGGTTTAGGTTTAGTTTAATGGGAAAATAAATAATTTATCAGTCAAGAGTGGTTTCCCTTTGTTTATGTTAGAGTTATAGGAAGGAACCACTTTTTTATCGCGAGGATAACTGATATAAGT
Source organism: Doryteuthis pealeii (assembly GCA_023376005.1). NCBI lineage: Eukaryota > Metazoa > Mollusca > Cephalopoda > Myopsida > Loliginidae > Doryteuthis > Doryteuthis pealeii. The sequence goes on along the minus strand of CM042143.1, from coordinate 121,474,095 downwards.
CTTCATGCTAAACGTGGTTCAATTAATGCACTTTGAGTAGTTCCCATGTAGCTTTTTCTGGAAGCATTTCGGAAAGTCCAAGTGGTGCAAGCATACAATAGTAACAATAAGGCTAAAGCTTGGAATAATTCCCTTTTTTTCTTTATCAGAGTGTAAATACATACATTTAAATTCGTCATATTTACGGTAGCTTAGAGAAGAAACTGGTTTAGTACTTTTTTATCGGAGTATAACTGATAGAAGGTTTCATGTTAAACGTGGGTCAATTAATGCACTTTGAGGCGCCTTTCGGGAACAAGGGTTAAAGTATTAACCCCAAGATTAGATAAAATCCAAAAGATGCCATGTGTATTTGGGCATAAAATTAGAGACGGTCAAATGCGTCGATTTATATATTTTTCTTCATTTCTGGTAGACTAAAGCGGTAATCATTGAAATTAATGATGGCGCTCCATTGCTATTTAATTATTTCATTTAGAATAATTAAGAAAATTAATTACGAACCACATTTTGATGGCAAGGCAGATGTACGCAAATCAAAAATGAAAAACAAGATGGCAGATAAGATTAATAGATGAAAAAATGAGGATGAAGATACAAAGAAGAAGAGATATAAAAACAACCCCCCTCTCGAAAAAAATACTCAACTCTCCCGTATGACGCACCCAGTCCGTCCCCCGCCAAAAAAATGGTTTTCAAGTATTAAACACTAATCAACGCACCAGTTGTTTTGGTGGTAAGATCATAAGCCGAGGGGGTTGAGTTTTTATAGGGAGGGAGTCAGGATAAATTACGATGTGAATTAAAATAGATACCTCGGTAAAACGTGAAGTAAGACGTCCGATTACATTGAGATCCATGATACATAGGAAAGGCTTAATTTATTTCTGATCATCAAGCGTTGGTTTTACAGGTACCACAAAATCCGTCGGTTCAGTTGTAGATATTTTCTACATTGATAAATTAAATATATAATCGGTTAGGAAAAGATATCTTATTTGTACGAAATTGTTGAGAGACGAAACATATTAAATGGACTAGCAGGACCTGTGAATATACAACAGTATGATAATTAGATTATTACACTAGATGGAATATTCTGGTATATGAGGTGTGCTGGAAACCACCACTTAAACTCACTTTAAACTCGGTAAATGTTAGGCTTTTGTTTTTTTTTAGTTATCACCGTTTAAAATTCAAAGGGAATCCATTCATCTCCCCGGTGATTAATAAGCCATCACTAATCACTTCATAATTAGTGGTTTCAAGCCCACCTTATATACTAGAATATTGTAATGGAGACGCGTGGTCTAATGGTTAGAGTCGTGGGAAATGGACTCGTCAACCCGAGTTCAATTCCGGGACGAAGCTGTTGGAATTTCACATGGCGCTAATACCCTTGGGAAAGGTATGAATCCAATTCTCCCTCCAGCTATGGGTAAATAGCAGGGTAGACTGGACTCTTTAACCATGGCTAGATAACCAGTCTAGGAGAAGGAAAACTCTGAATTCAAACTTGTTAAACTCCGCTTAAAAAATTGACCTTGTGTTACATCCTGCTCGTGCGGAGGGGTTGGTAAATATATATGTTAAAAAGTAAACCGCATTTGATCTAGAATATTCCAACAACAACGTTTGATATGTTTAGTTAAGAGCTATTGTGAAATAGTTTAATAAGTAAAAAAGTATAATAATCTTAATTTTAACTCTCTCTCACTCTCTCTCTCTCCTCTCATTCTTTTTTCCTTTTCTTTTTTTTTCATCTTTTCATTATGTTCGATTAAAACAGATTAGCGTTATCACGTCCGCGTGCTCCCTCTTTCCCTCTATTTTTCCATACTCTCTTTCTTTATTCCTTTCTTATTATATTTTTCTGTGTACCATGTCCTTTTTCTTCCCTTACTTTCTTTGTCATCAAAACAGAATGATCCATTATTTAGTGGTGGTGACGACCCTCATAAGAAATAAGAATTCGGCGGATAAGCAACAACAATTTACCCATAGCTATGGGGAGAACCCAGGTCACCGATTCAGTTTCCAATTACGTTAGCATAAGTTATGTAATGGTGATGACTTGTCTTCTGAAATGAAGCCTTGAATTTGACAACAATAATTCCGAGGCCTTAATACGAAAAATGGTGCGGAATCCCCGCTGAAAAAATCAGAAAAGCTTGGATCAGCGAAAGATTGGAAGCGCGTGGTATAATGTTTACTGTCGTAGGAAATAGACATGGTAAGACGAGTCCAAATCCTTGATGAGGCGGGTAGCATTGCACATACCGCTAATAATCTTGGGAAAGGTACGAAACCAACTATTCTCCGCCCAGCAATTGGTAAATGGTAGGGTAGACAGGCTCTTTAGCCTTGGTTTGGAAACCAGTCTAGGAGATTAAAAAAAACCCTCTGAATTCAAACCAAAGGGTTTTTTCTCTTCTACAGTCAAAAACTACTTCGAGAGCTCCTCTCCCTCCTTCTCCCCCCCTTCCTACTACTGCCATACTTAGGGCATAGGCACCACGTGGTGTAATGGTTAACAAACTGCATGGTATTATGGTTAACAAGTCTCGTTGAATGCTCCATACTTGCGGCCTTGTACCATAACTAACCTAAGCTGGTTGTTTGGATTATACGGTCTGTCAGCCCTTCTTGGGTTATTTTATGCCGAAAACATTTTGTTTTATTCATTCCTGATGAGTACACGTTTTTTGCTAAATTTTTAAACACATTTCTAAACTCATTTTTTTTCTTTTTGACCAATAAATGGGACTCTAACAGGTACTACCACTCCGGGTCGGATTGGATCTTGGAATGATGGGGATGAAGGGGTATTCCACAGAACTCCAGAAATGGAACTTCACCAACAGGTAGAGTTTAACGTCAGGACTTTTAGACCCTTAGTCACAGCCTTCTTGCACATATATCATATCGAGCTGCCATAAAGGAAATACGGTTGGGACATGTACAGCCGATTGATCGGAGGGGTTTCTCCGACCGCCCGTATAGCCTAAAGGCGGATTGGGTTATTTCCTAGTTGAGTAACATGAGTGACACTATTAAACTAATCCTAAACCCCAACCCTACTAACCCTAACCTTATTGGACTTAAACTTTTAAAAAATTAAAATTAAAATTTACAGTTTTATTACAAAATTTGTGAGTTCTGTTTTTTCTGGGTCAACCTGTAATATGTTACTCAACTAGGGGATTAGGGTTATGGTTTAGGGTTATGGTTATGGTTTAGGGTTAGGGTTATGGTTAGGGTTGGGGTTTAGGGTTAGTTTAATGGGAAAATAAGATAATTTGGGTTCTGTTTTTTCTGGGTCACCCTGTAATATCATGTTACTCAACTAGTAAATAACAGCGGTTGTTTACGTTATGGACTGCTAAGCCACTAGTATTCCATCCTTAAGCATCACGGGTCAACATTACCGGATAACAGGTGGCTCCACTGGGGGGATGTTTACACCTTTGCAGAGGTGCAGTCGGCATCCTTCTACCCCAGTCGACAGGGCGGACTAACCTAAGCTTAGTAAATAATTACTATACAATGCACATTAAGTGAGCTTTAAAAGACATACATAAGCTCACGGAAAGTTTCCCGATAATTTGATTAGAAAACGAAATGACTTTGATACCGCCTGCCCTGTCGTGGGGTGTTAGAATGCACCGACTGTACCTCTGCAGAGGGGTAAGACTCCCCCAATTGGGCCACTTGTTGACTGTGGATGGCGACCCGTAATGCTTAAGGATAGAACCCAGGTGGATGAGCAGTTCATGAATTGCAATACTCCACTTTGGCCCTATCGTGGGCTAGACGGGCGGTCGGAGAGGCCCCCTCCGATCAATCGGTCGGTCACATAAAGCCCTAGCACCTATATGATTTTCCCAACCCTATTTCCCTTATGGCAAACCCCAACCCCTTTTTATCATATGGGTGCTAAAAGGCGATGACTGAGGGTCTACATGTCCTGGGAATGACGTTAAACTCTATCTGATGGTGAGGTTCCAGTTTTGGCGGTTTGGGGAATGTGGAGCACCCCATTCATCACCTTTTCTCCACAGGTCCACTCTTACCCGGATTGGTAGTACCTGTCAGGGTCCCATCTATGGGTTAAATAGAAAAATGTATTTATAAAAAAATGGTATTATCCATTTAAGAATGAATTTATTTCAAAACTTTATCGGCATTAAATGACCCACTGAGGTTGATATGCTGTAAAACAAAACAAAACCAAAACCAACATTTGATACCGCTTAATACTATTAGAGTATGGGACAAATTTATCTGCTAGAATATATCATTACAAATTATATGAATTTAAATTTAAACAGATTTCCGGTATTTTGATTTGGCATATCGAGCAATCCCACTTACAAAACATCTTTATATAATTAATTTCCAAATGTTAATGACTAGATTTCTAATGGGTATAACACTTTTCACTGTTAATACGTTAATACTTCCTGGGCATTAAAATGGTCATGGGAGAGTGGTTTTTCTCAATCACTCATTCTTTTCGCCGTTGACAATCATGGCATGATAGTGACGAGGGTTATCCTAATATATAGTTATTTAATAAGCTAACCTTAGATGTGGCACAAGGCCAGGCGTATGGGGCACCCAATGAGAATCGAACTCACTAACAATACTCTGCAAATCTTGCTTAGTAACCATTACATCATGTATCCTAATAAATATGTATTTACCCAACCCCTTCGCACAAGAAAGATGCGACACAAGGTTAATTTTTAAGTGGGGTTTAAATTTTGAAGTTTGAATTCAGTATTGTCCTGTTTCTAAACCGGTCACCATACGAAGGTGAAAGAGCCCAGTCTGCCCTTCTATTTACCCATATTTGGAAGGAGAATAATTTGATTCATACCTTCCCTAAGAGGATTAGCGATATGTGAAATGCAAAGAGTTTCTTCCAGGATTTGAACTCGTGTCACCGTGTCAATTTCCAACGAGGTTATGTTATGCTAACATATAGGGAACTAATGCGAATTTAACATATACATCCGTAACCGATATTCGAACTTGGTTTGCCGATCTTAATTTTCCGTGATTGTGCCCTCTATTCTATAGTATATACAGGACATTTATTGTAACAACCACGACTTGTTCAAGGCTGCACGCAGCATTCTTGTGCAGCTCCCATCCAGCTTATTCTCAAGGTGACTCGTTAGGGTCCAAGTGGTGCAGCCATACAGCAATACAGATACAACCACGGCCTCGAAGAATCATCTTTAGCTTGTCAGTGAGTTCGGACCTCCACCATCCGATTGAGACGGACTATGCATGCAGGACACTGCTGGAGAAGCAAGGATGAGCTCATAAGCGACGTTCTCCTGTGGAAGCCAACACGTGGACATATTAGTGTGGGCCGCCCACTAAGGACCTACATTGAACAACTATGCGAGGATGCTGGTTGCTGCGCAGAGAACCTCCCAGGGGTAATGAATGATAGGGAAGGTTGGCGAGAGATTGTCATGGATATCCGTGCTGCTTCCGCGATATGATGATGATTGTAACAACAACATAACGTAAAATTTCAGTATCTATTGAGTTTAATTTTAACGTCTATTTATTCCGATTTATAAAAGGTATATAAATGTTGGACACATGCCGTAACAGATATAAGGGGTTGAGTTAATACAGTTCTAAGTGACAATCATCTGTGGATTGCAGGTTCAATCCTGAACATGGGTGATAATAACATAGCCTATCACTTTTAACCGATCATGGTTAGCGGAATGAGCAGTCTACACTGGTGAATGCGACCTTATGTCACACCCTATCCATGGTGAACGGGTTGGGTAAATACCTTCAGTCGAATAACAACCAGGAAAACTGGTATTTGCGCTTTGATCTGGCTAGAAGTGCTGTATACCCTTCTCATTACTTACTTCTATTCTTCTATTCTTCTTCTGACGTCTTTGATATCTTAAGTTCTTCTAGGTCTCTTCTAACGTCTGGACTTCTCTTGGGGACTTCGTGTCTGGTCTTCCATTGGGGATTTCTCTTTATTAGAAACCCTGTGTTATTGGTAGTTTTTAGATAATAACACAAGACTTCGAATTACTTTGATCATATATTATTCTCGAAATCCTCCACCAGACTACCTGCGCAGATCGAGTCGGAGCGAGTATAACACGAATCGTGGTTTCTCACCGACTGACTAAAATCTATTTCTAATCTAAACCGGAAGAGGGTCTTCTCCACCGATTCTCACGGTAGGAAGGATCAGGACAGGTCAAGCCTTGTCATTCAAATCCTTCAAGGCCGTGGGCTGCAGCTTATAACGGCCATTTTGATTTCTACACTATTGCACATAAATATTAGGTATCTAATAATTATGTAACAGAAGTGCCAAGGATCGAAATTTAGACAGGGCGCCTTGAACTAAAGTAAAGTTCACCTAATTGAATTATATTGACAGGAGCCTTGTTGGCTAGGGCTTTTGAAACACCGACTGCACCTCTGTAGAGGCGTAAAACCCCTCAATAGGGCTGTAAGGTTCAAGGTTATATATAGATTATAACTGGTTGAAACAAACAACTCCGACACGAGTGTTGAACATAACATGAATGGACTTTAATAAAAGAACATGGAGAGACATTTACGACATGAAGTACATATACATGAAATAAGATACATAGTGGATGATATACGTACATAGAAAGGATAAGATACAAAAGAGTTACATAGAAGATATGTTTAGATGGAGAGTCCATAGACTAAAGTCACTTACTAGTGGCAGCGTGTTTGGGAGTGGAGAACCCCACACAGGGAGGGTGTAGACAAGTGTCTAACCCATAGTTGTCAATTCCCGAGAAGCAAGAGAGTGAGAGAGTTTGAAACGGACGTTTAAACACAACAGAACCCTGGTAGTCAAAAACGGGAACCCAGAGGGAAGATAACTCCTCCAGGCAAAGGGCAGACAACCCAACGGGGCCATCTGTTGGCTGTGGGTGGGGACCAGTGATGCTAAAGGATAGAACTCTGATAGCTGGGCAGTCTATGACATGCAGCACAACACTTTGGCCCTTACTTCGTCTAGATGGGTGGTCGGAGAGACCCCCAACGATCAATCAGCTGATTACATCAAGCCGTAGTACCTATATGATTTCCCGGTAATTTATGAGGAAGTGCGTCCCGGTCTCCTGCCTCAAAAATTGCTACCCCGTGACTATCAAAATAACAACCCCAGCTCGACGTAATTCTTGTTTATTTATCGTAATTTGTCGTAATTCTTGTTTAGATATGGAGATGGATATATAGTTTGGAATAGACAAAATAATATAGATAGATATGAACAAATGGAGATATATATTTTCGACAAGTAAATGTATTTGGGGGGGGGTCGCATCTTTTTTTTGTCGTAATTCTTGTTTATTTAAACTAAAAACAAGACATTAAACAAACATGAATAAAAAAAAATCTTAGTATTTAAAGTAATATAGATAAATATGAACAAATTGAGATAATAGATAGATAGATAGATAGATAGATATGAAGATGGATAGTTTTGAATAGACTGGGCTGGGTCGTTGTTTTAATAGTCACCGGGTAGCAATTTTTGAGGCAGGAGACCGGGACGCACTTCCTGATAAATTACCGATTTCCCAACCCCATTGCCCTATAGCAAAACCACAAACCTTTTTATCATATATGTGCTAGAAGACGGTGACTGAGGGTCTTAATTTTCTGGGTATAACGTTAAACTCTATCTGATGGTGAGGTTCCAATTCGATTAGAATTTCAAAAATGACTACCTATCAAGAATGATTAAAACAAAGGTCTTCGGCATAAAATGACCCATCAAAGATTGACATGCCGTAAAATCCAACCAACCAACCAACCAACCAACTGTAATTTATGAGGAAGTGCGTCCCGGTCCCCTGCTACGAAATTGCTGCCCGGTGAATTATATAATAATAACCCCAACCTTCTGCAAGTTTCATTGTGTTAAATATGGGGGGGGGTGTTAAATTTCACGGGATAAAATATTGTTTATCTATCTATCTCAGTCTATTCAAAACTATCCATCTTCATATCTAATCTATCTATCTATTAAATACTAAGATTTGCTTTTATTACGATAAATAAACAAGAATTACGATAAATAAACAAGAATTATGACAAATTACGGTAAATAAACCAGAATTACGACAAATTTATAATTAAACAAGAATTAAAACAAAAAGAGACCCCCCCCCCTAAAATAACGCCCTAAGTTGGTTGTTTTCTTTCAAGTAACACCGATGTGGCGCCGAAGCTTGGGGCCGTTATTTTGAAATTCACCGGGCAGCAATTTCGGAGGCCGGGGACCGGGACGCACTTCCTCATAAATTACCCAACCAACCAACCAAGCAACTGTGTATTGATACATGATTCTTCATCTGTTATTGACGGGCATTATGCGAGTTATTGATAAACCAGAACTCAAACCAAAAAATCATTAATATACTCATGACGATTTTAAACTTTAGAATCGAGTCAACGCCCCCCCCCCCTAATGAAATGGGAAGAACCTTAATTGTCAGGGCGATGGTCATATTCGTATGTGAATGAATTTCACTCTACCCGTTACCCTCGATTAAACTTCATATGCATCTATCATTTGCGGCTTGTAAAAGATATTTCCTGTGTGAAACCCTCTCCCCCCTCACCTTTAATAAGGATATTCCTATTAAAAGATTCGCGCCATAACTACTTGGCCCCTCTTTTAAATCCCCCCAACCCCGAGAGACAGAGCAATATGGCGCCGTAGTTAAAGGTCGGGCGAAGGATCATATTCCATTAGATGGGTCTTCTCAATGGGAAATCCTATTTCTCAACTCGTGTCCCGGTCAACTGATTGTCTTATCTACCAGCAAGGTAACATGGTGACGCACGGAATAAAACAAAAAACACGGAATTGCACGACGTATTGACCTCTCGGCAAATTTTTTTTTTTTTTCCAATTTAAGTAAAAAGAAAAATGAATGACTGTAAAATAAATTATAATAAAACAAATCCCCTTTTAGATTCTTTAAGAAATTAAATACATGACTTTATCTTTATATATATATATATATATATATATATATATATATATATATATATATATATATATATATATATATATATGAAGTAAAATAAGGAATGAAAGAACAAATCTCAGACAAAAATGTGTAGTATATTTAATCTGACATGTTAAATTCCGCTTCCTCAGCCTTTATTGAATCATAAGGATCATACAAGTGATTTATAGAAGGGAGATATAGGTAGGTGGGTAAGTTTTATATATAAGTTCATAGGAGACATCTTTGGGGGAATTTGGATGGAGATAGATGGGAAATGAGCCGATATATATATATATAATATATATATATATATATATATATATATATATATATATATATATACAGAAAGTCATGTATTTCATTTTATAATTTAAGTTTTATAATAGATATGCTGTGATGATGATCCAAACGGATTGAAATATTGTAATATAAGCTAATAAAACATCTTTACTTAACATTATTGCGTTTTTCAAATTTCTTACTCTGATATATATATATATATATATATATGCTGTGTTGTCATGGTTACTGGTCCAGAAAATGTCTTTGGTCATCAGTCAAAAGTTACTCTTTGTTGGAAGGGCACCTCACGTAGTGTAATAGTTAGCAAGTTGGATTAGCAAACCATCGTTAGTGAGGGCGATGAACATTGGGTGCTCCATACTTTCGGCCTTGTGCCACACCTTTGTTAAGCTTAACAATAACTACTCTTTGTTGATAAGTTACAACAACAGAAGAAAAAAAAACAATGTTGTTTATTTCAGCAATATTTTTTAGAAAGTTAGTTTGTTATTTTAATGGCATATCAAACTTTGTGGGCTATTTATTGCTAAAACCTTTTTCTATCTGTATATTGATACTCGTGTTCCTTAATTTTATAGCCGTCATAATCTTGCAACCCTATCTGGTTGAAAATGTCACCGTCAAAATCGTCCAAGGTGAAATGCAAAAATGTAAATCCAGATTATCTAGTGTTGCTTATCCCCCGAATTCTTAATACCTATGAGTATAATCACCTCAGCTAAAGAATGGATCATTCCGTTTTCCTTATAAAGAAAAGGAAGAAAAAGGACATGCTACTAAGAAAAAAGAAAAAAAGAAAGTAGGGAATAGATAGAGAGATGGAGTGACGGCTCGGAAGTGATAACGCTAATCTGTATTAATTGAACATCATGAAAATATGAAATGAAGGAAAGAAAGAAAAAAGACAGTTAAATTAAGGTTATTATATTTTTTACATATTAAACCTCTTTGTAATTAATTAATTAAACATATTAAAGGTTGTAATATTTACATTGGTATATCAACAGGTTATGCTAGTACATATGATTTGTTTAAGAAATAATTTTCATTTACTTCATAAATAAATTGGTAGAAATAATTTTTCATTAACTTCAATGTGTTTTTATAAATTGCAAGGAATTATTTTTATTAACTTCATGTGTATTAATAAACTGATAGAATTAATTTTCATTAACTTCATGTGTATTAATAAATGCTTATGGCGCCTATATAATCAAAAGGCGTTTATTTTATAATTGAGCGTTTGCCATTAGACAGCAATACGTACGGGATAATCATGTAGTTGGTAGGGTTTTGTGAGCAGCCGATTCATCGGATCGAGCCTCTCCGACCCACTGTCTAGTCCTAGTAATGGCCGAAGTAGATTGCTGCATGTAACGGGTCCACTTATTACCCGAGGCCCAGACCGCCCAGCCACTACATTCCAGTCCAAGTATTACAAGTACAAGTAATAACCTACTCAAGTTTCACCATAAGGATATTCAGGGTTAAAACCACTGGATTAATCAAGATATTGATTAATTGCAGTCGATTCCACGTGTAATCCACTGCAATTAATCAATATCTTGATTAATACAGTGGATTTAACCCTGAAGATCCTTAGGTGAAACTTGAGTAGGTTATCGCTTGTACCTGTATTACTTTTTATTTGTTATATCGCTGTCTTACCTTGCTGAATTTTGCATCAACTAACCATTGTGACCATCTTCGCCCGTGTTGGTAAGTCACCTTTTCCATAAAGCTTTCAGGGCTAAAATCAGATTTTAGCCCTGAAGAGCTTTATGCGAACACACATATATATATATATATATATATATATATATATATATATATACTATATAGTATAGCCCCCCATCACAAAAGCCACCTTATCTATAAGTTTACATGCAAATGTGAGATTTGCTACATCGGCCGTACTACCTTGAGACTGGAATCTCGAATCAAGCAGCACATACCCTACAACATCCGTGCTGGCAACGTGGACTGTCCCACAGCTGCTGGCTTAAATACTCCGTCCACCATTGGACAACATCTATTAAGAAATTCTGCTTGTGCTCGTTCCTACCATCCAGCTGTGTTTTCAGTCCTTTGTAGTTCCAACAGCGAACTACAACTGCAAATTCTCGAGTCTCTTTTTATTTCCCGCACTCAACCCTTCCTGTGCGTTCAGAAGCAGTCCCAACAACTACTCCTTTTTGGCACTTCAAGCCTCAACTTATCAAACGGGGGCACTCGAAACCCCCCACGTGAGTTGTAAGTTTCGTAAATTTACGAATTCTCTTATTGAGAAAAAAAAAAATTTTCCTTGTTCTCACTGCTTTTTGTCTTGTCCGTTGTCTACAACTACACTATTTCACCATCTTTCAATGAAATTTTTCTCTGAGGAGCATTGATCGAAAAAAAGAAATTCATTTCTGATTTTAAATCAAAACTAGGGTACCCTTTCCTTTCTTTTTAAGAAAAAAAAACAATTATTTTACATAATGCATATGCTTTTACGCGTCCTTAATTATATATATATATGTGT
>CM042143.1:121454697-121457197 GCA_023376005.1 Doryteuthis pealeii | reverse complement strand
GTCCCAGAGAATTTTGTGCGTTTCGTTCTCAAGAACAGATTCTGGTTTATGCATATAACATTTTGTTGTGTGGTCAAAATTTAAATTTTGCATAATTCCCAGTGGATACCTTCCAACCCAGTCGTGTCTAGTTTTATTATTATTATTATTATTATTATTTGTTAATGTAATTATAGGCATTTTAGAACATTGGTGCTATTATCAAAGTTTATTTTGTTTAGTTTTGGATTTTTGTGTCTAATATGCAGTGCTTCTAAGATTTTTAGTCGTTGTTTACATGTTTGTGTTTCTATAATGGTAGTGTTATCGTTGAGTATTTTCCCGAATTTAGTATTGGGACAAAAGTGTGATTTTAGATGTTGGGCTATTGAGCTATTGTCTGTAAGGTGCATTGTAAGCTGTCTGGAAAAAATTATATATATATATATATATATATATATATATAATATATATATATATATATATATATATATTATTTTCATTTTTTCCATCTTTACCCGTGTGTGTATATATATATATAATTATGAGTAAATGGAAGTGAATCCGACAGTATGAATTGAACTTTTTAGAAAAACAAATGATGTTATTAGTATGCTGACAGATCTATTTCGACCTTTCAATAAAGCGGTTGTTATTCGAAAATATAAAAATAAAAAATAAAAAAGAATAAAAAAGATAAAAAGAATTCCAGCATCGAACAACAGCGTTCGTTCGTACCCCTGCTATTAAACGGTTATGTATGCCGTCTTTCCTTCATATGTTGCTCTTGATGAAGATCGCTTTATTAAAAGGTCGAAACAGATCTGTCAGAATACTATACATCATTTGTTTTTTCTAAAACTGTTCAAATTGTCATTAGTAATAGTATCATATATATATATATAATTATTAACTATATATAATACTATACTACTGATAATATAATATATATATATAAATAACATATATATATAATATATATATATATATAATATACATATATATATATACATATATAATAATATACATATATATATATATAATATATATATATATTTATAATATATATATATAATAATATACATATATATAATATAATATTAATATACATATATATATATATATATATATATATATATATATATATATATATATATATATATATATATATATATATATATATATATATATATATATATATATATATAAATATATATATATATACTATATATATATATAATATATATATATATATATATATATATATATATATATATGAAGGATACTATTATTAAATCATTTTATGTCTATGTCTGAGTTATATCATAATGTCAAGAGCTGAATTTCTATGAATTACTATATATATATTATATATATATATATATATATATATATAATATATATATATATATATATATAAGAGTGCGTAAATAAACAATGTGTTTATTTGATCTGGCATTTAGGCCGACACTTTTTTGGAGGATAATGTTTTTAATTGAAGTCTAATTTTTGAAAATTAATTAGTTAATAATTAATGAATTTTCAAAACGAACGAAGAATCTGGGATAGGCCAGCTGGTGTAGTGGTTACAATCTCTGCCTGTCAGCTTGGCAGTCGAGGTTTCGAGTCAAACACGGAGCAGTCTCCCATGTCTATAACTTTGCTGATGAGACCTAATAGGTCGAAATGTACATTCAAGGATTGGCATTTCTTGATTTGTTTAGCCTTGCATTTGAACATAATACCCGCCTAAAATTCATTAATTATTAACTAATTAATTTTCAAAATTAGGTATGAGTTCAATTAAGCACATATCCTCCAATATATATATATATATATATATATATATATATATATATATATATATATATATAATATTAAGGTATTTCACTGAAAAAGTAACAACAGAAGATAAACCGCCGTAAAAGAAAAATCTTTCCGAATATTATGTCAACATCACGAACGCACGAGAAATGCACGCGGTGGAATAAAGCGGTTTATAATGGATATTTATTTAGATGTCACTTCCAAGGCAATTTATCTGAGGAAAGGGATATGATACGTTGAAACCGACGGTAATAAATCTGCCAGTAATGTATAGCATATAGTATTAATAATAATAATAATGATAATATATATATATATATATATAAATTATGGAAAAGGTGACTTGCCGGTGAATATGTTCACAATGGTTATTTGATGCAAAATTCAGAAAGGTAATGCAGTGATATAACAAATAAAATGTGCTCAATACGTTAGTAGAGCAAATTTATTGTAATACAAGTACAAGTGATAACCTTCTCGAGTTTCACTATAAGGATCTTCAGGGTTAAATCCACTGAATTAATCAAGATATTGATTAATTGCAGTCAATTACACGTGTGTGCTTTTCGATAAACAGTTCATTTGCTCTACTAACGTATTGAGCACTTTTTATTTGTTATATCGCTGTCTTGCCTTTCAGAATTTTGCATCAACTAACCATTGTGACCATATTCACCGGTAAGACACCTTTTCA
>CM042143.1:121434697-121449697 GCA_023376005.1 Doryteuthis pealeii | reverse complement strand
GCAGCAGGAGGAGGAGGAGGAGATATCACGAAATGATGCCCTTTAATTAGTAGCAGACATGTTCTGAGTGTAAATAAATGGATTTTGGAAAATACAGGGCTTGAACCCTGTCCCCTGGCGGCCGAATTCCTAACAAAGATGAATTCGATATTTTAACGTGAGTAACCGATGCTCGCTTCCCGCCCTCCCCTACACCAAATAGAGCAAATCTTCGCCCGTATCACCTAAGACATTTTGAACTATACACACGTACACCAAAGCGTTCACACTCACATGTGCACACTCACACGAAAACCAACAACTACCCCTCCCCCATACACATACACACTATGACGTGTGTACAATTTTTTTATATTTGTGTGTTTATTTGTTTTGTGTTTTGTAACACAGATCTTGACGGTGTCTGTTGTATATTTTTTGTTTTTGCTTTATATTTTTTCTTTAAGATAGCTGGTGTTCGATCCCGGGCGAAAAGAAGGAAATGAAAAAGGGGAAAAATAGAAAGAAAAAGAAAAAATATATATAGGTTAGTAAATAGATAAGGAAAGTCGAAATAGAAGTTTTAAGAAAGAAAGAAAGAAAGAGAGAGAGAAAGAAAATGAAAGAAAGAAAATGAAAGAAAGTAAGAAGAAAATATATTTTGATAAAGAAAGAATGAAAGTCAAGATACAAGGAGAAAGAAAGAAATAGGAAACAATAAAAGGAAGAAAATTATTATTATGAAAGAAAGACAAAAGAAAAGAAAGGTAGAGAAAAATAAGGAATTGTCTGTTCTGAAATGAAGAAAGAAGGAAAAAAAGAAAGAAACGGAAAGAAAATATAATTCATTCAAGAAAGAATGAAAGTCAAAATAGAGGGTTCAAGAAATAAAGAAAAAAAACAAGAAAGAAAAAAGAAAGAAAAAAAAGAAAATACAATTTAATGAAGAAAGAATGAAAGTCAAGACAAAAGCTTTAAGAAAGAAAGAAAGAGAGAAAGAAAGAAAGAAAGAAAGAAAGAAAGAAGAAAAAAAAAACAAAGAGAGAGAGAGAAAGAAAACAAAAAAGGAAAATGTCTATTCTGAATGAAGAAAGAAAAAACAGAACAACAAGAAAAAAAAAGAATGAAAAATTGTAATTTAATAAAAAAAAAAGGATCAAAGTCAAAGTAGAAGGTTGAAGAAAGAAAGAAAGAAAAGAAAGAAAGAAAGAAAGAAAAGAAAGAAAGAAAAAGAAAGAAAGAAAAAATGAAGGAAAAAAAATAAATAAAAAATAAAAAAAATAGTTTAATAAAGAAAAAATTAAAGTCAAGAAAGAAAGAAAGAAAGAAAGAAGGAAATAATATTTCATACATACCCACACAAAAACCCAAATAGGTACCGTAAAAGTCTCGCCTTTTGATAGTTAAAATTTATAGGATGAGAGAATATCAATCAGAATAATTACTAAAAAAAAGTGGAAGTTTGTTTGATACTAAAATTCAAATTATCATTGAAAAATCAACAAATCCCATTCATCCAGCATGTTGACTTCAAATTATTGCAAATGTAATCTTATTACTGTAGAATTTTGTCATAAATAGTGCCTAACAATATCCATTTAATTGTATAATGTCCAACGAGGAATAATAAATATTTAGTTTTAATTTTTTTTACATAAAATGAACATTTTTAGGTGTTTTTGTTTGTTGGCGAACTGTTATACTTAGGCCATGGGTATGCTACTAACCTGCATCTGATAGTGAGAATCCAGTTCTGTAGATCTGGGAAATCTGGAGTACACTTCATTGCCATTAATCTCAGGTCCACCTTGACCTGGCCTATTAGTGCCTGTTTGGCTCCAATCTACGAGTCAAATGGATCTGTTTAAAATTATTCGTATTCTAGAGGACTCATCTTTAGGCTGCAGGTTCAATCCTGAATACGGCCGAAAATAACACCGGATTAAAAAAGACCCCCCCCCCAAATAAAAAATAAAAATAGAATATGCCGTCTGTACCTCTGCAGAGAGACAAGACCCCACCCCACTGAGGTCACCTGATGGCCACGGGTGACGACCCCTAAAGCTAAAGGACTGAATTCTGGTGCCTGTGCAGTCCAGGAGATGCAGCATTACACTTTAGCCCTTACTTAGGCTAGAATGTCGGACATAGCGACACTCTCAGATCAATCGGCTGGTCACCTCAAACCTTAGCACCTATATGATTCACCTGACCTTATTGCTCTTATGGCTCCTGATTACGACAAGAGGGTTGCCGAGTTCGAAGAGAAGGTTCGCAAGTTCGAGGAGGTGTTCCCGAGTTCGCGAAGGTTCCCGAGAAGGAATACCCGAAGAAGGCTGTAGGGCACATCGGCCGAAACGTTGTGCAGATAACAACAAAGATAAGGCCAATAGTCCGAATAATACAACTTATGAAGCTCACCTAAATAAAAATTAGAGAAATAGTAAACAAAAACATCTATTTCTCTGAATATTTGAGATGAGGCTTGATGATTATTATTATCTGTGTTATTCGACTATTGTCCTCATCTTTATGTTATCTACACAATTTCTCTGAATATTTGAGATGAGGCTTGATGATTATTATTATCTATCTTTATTGTTATCTAACAATTTCTCTGAATATTTGAGATGAGGCTTGATGATTATTATTATCTGTGTTATTCGGACTATTGTCCTCATCTTTATTGTTATCTACACAATTTCTCTGAATATTTGAGATGAGGCTTGATGATTATTATTCTGTGTTATTCGACTATTGTCCCATCTTTATTGTTATCTACACAATTTCTCTGAATATTTGAGAGGGCTTGATGATTATTATTATCTGTGTTATTCGGACTATTGTCCTCATCTTTATTGTTATCTACACAATTTCTGAATATTTGAGATGAGGCTTGATGATTATTATTATCTGTGTTATTCGGACTATTGTCCTCATCTTTATTGTTATCTACACAATTTCTCTGAATATTTGAGATGAGGCTTGATGATTATTATTATCTGTGTTTATTCGGACTATTGTCCTCATCTTTATTGTTATCTACACAATTTCTCTGAATATTTGAGATGAGGCTTGATGATTATTATTATCTGTGTTATTCGGACTATTGTCCTCATCTTTATTGTTATCTACACATTTTCTCTGAATATTGAGATGAGGCTTGATGATTATTATTATCTGTGTTATTCGGACTATTGTCCTCATCTTTATTGTTATCTACACAATTTCTCTGAATATTTGAGATGAGGCTTGATGATTATTATTACTGTGTTATTCGGACTATTGTCCTCATCTTTATTGTTATCTACACAATTTCTCTGAATATTTGAGATGAGGCTTGATGATTATTATTATCTGTGTTATTCGGACTATTGTCCTCATCTTTATTGTTATCTACACAATTTCTCTGAATATTTGAGATGAGGCTTGATGATTATTATTATCTGTGTTATTCGGACTATTGTCCTCATCTTTATTGTTATCTACACAATTTCTCTGAATATTTGAGATGAGGCTTGATGATTATTATTATCTGTGTTATTCGGACTATTGTCCTCATCTTTATTGTTATCTACCAATTTCTCTGAATATTTGAGATGAGGCTTGATGATTATTATTTGTGTTATTCGGACTATTGTCCTCATCTTTATTGTTATCTACACAATTTCTCTGAATATTTGAGATGAGGCTTGATGATTATTATTATCTGTGTTATTCGACTATTGTCCTCATCTTATTGTTATCTACACATTTCTCTGAATATTTGAGATGAGGCTTGATTATTATTATTATCTGTGTTATTCGGACTATTGTCCTCATCTTTATTGTTATCTACACAATTTCTCTGAATATTTGAGATGAGGCTTGATATTATTATTATCTGTGTTATTCGATCATTTTATCTACATATTTCTCTGAATGTTTGAGATGAGGCTTGATGATTAGTATTATCTGCGTTATTCGAACTATTGTCCAATTGTACACATGGCCTAGTGGATAAGGTAGGCTAAGACAGTTCTAATTCACAGTTATCTCTGGATTCCAGGTTCAATCCCGACAGGTGGCAGTTACATAGAAAAATAATTAACACAGCTCCTACCCCAGCTATGGTTAGCGGAATGGGAACAGGATACCCCCGAGACTGAATAAAGGGTTAGGTTCAAAGTTCCATGATGGCTCCCGATTACGACAGGAAGGTTCCCGACTACGACAAGAAAGTTCCAGAGTCCGAAAAGAAGGTTACCGAGTCCCACAAGAAATACCTGAAGAAGGCCGGAGGGCATATCGGCCGAAACGTTGTACAGATAACAATGAAGATGGGGACAATAGTCCGAATAACGCAGATAATACTAAAAAATCTTCGGCATAAAATAACCCAAGTGTTTACATACCGTAAAATCTATCCAACAAGCCTAATAACATGACGATAGATGAAGAGAAAGATATGTGAGTATGAGATATGTTAAAAAGGGGGTGGAGACAATCTTTGAATTCGCTGACTATTATGTTGCAGTTTACTATAACACGTTAGCCACTACACCAAGGGGATTCCCCACGCTGGTTCATTTGAGTGAATACAGATTTGAAAGATTTGCTTCTTTTTTGCGTTTTTGCGTGCCAAATGTCAGACATACCCCCAATCTCAGAAGGCGGTCCCAGGGTGTCTCATCACCGTGTAATGGATAACAAAGTAGTCTCGGAGATCCATCACTGCTCAATTGCGAATTCAATCCTCGCTGGATGCCCCATACTTCGACCTCCTGTAACATCCTATCCGTAGCGAACGGGTTGGGTAAATAGAGGCGTCGCATCGCGAGTTCGATCCTCGCTAGATGACTCATGATTGCGACCTTGTTTCACATTCTATCCGTAGTGAACGGATCATCGCAGTATGATGGTTAGCAAGCTAGTCTCGCAGATCCATCACTACTCAATAGCGAATTCACTCCTCGCTGGATGCCCCATACTTGCGTCCTTGTGTCACATCCTATCCATACGAACGGGTTGGGTAAATAAGAGCATCACGTCGTGGTGTAATGGTTTGCAAGCTAGTCTCCCAGATCTGTTACTGAATAACGGGTTCGATCTTCGTTGGATGCCGCATGGTTTAAAACTTGTGTCATATCCTACTAGTGGCGAACGGTTTGGCTAACTATCTACCCCCAATCTCAGAGAAGCTATCCTTAACTATATATTAATACTCTTGTTCCTTAATCGGAAGATTAAGGAACATCTTTCAACAGCCTCTGATTAAAAATGAGACCTTCCAAATCGTCCAAGATGAAATGCAAAAATATAAATCTTGATTATCTGGTGCCACTTATCCGTTGAATTCTTATTTCTTACGACTGTCGTTACCTCAGTGAAATAATGGACCATTCCGTTTTCATTATAAAGAAAGGAAAGTCAGAAAAATATAAGAAAGAAAGAAAGAAAGAAAGAAAGTGAGACAAATACAGAGAGGGTGTGAGAGCACGGAAGCAATAACGCTAATCTGTTTTCATAATAAAAAAAATAAAAATAAGGAAAGAAAGAACAGAGAGAGAGAGAGAGAGAGAGAGAGAGAGAGAGAGAGAGAGAGAGAGAGAGAGAGAGAGAGAATTAAAATCAAGATTATTATGCTTTTTATACACTGAACTACTTAGCAATAGCTCTTAGCAAATATATCACAAGTTTTGATAATAAAATTACTAGGTGCGTCAAAAAAATATTGAGATTTTTTGGTACTATGTGACACACCTTGTATTCTAAATGAATTAACGTTCCAGTCATTGTTCATTTCTATCTTGGTAAATACAGTTTCAAACTCGGCACCTTTATGACATACCTTGTTTCTGAAAAAATTAACGTTCCATTCATATTCATTTCTATATTGATAAATAGTTTCAAACAAGCACTTATATGACACCTTGTATTCTGAAAAAAAATTCCATTCATTGTTCATTTCTATCTTGGTAAATACAGCTTTAAACTTGTTACTTTTATGACACACCTTGTATTCTGAAAAAAAAAACGTTCGATTCATTGTTCATTTCTATCTTGGTAAATACAGCTTTCAATTTCGATACTTTTGACACACCTTGTATAATACTATGGCATATTCACAGTCCTGATAGTATTTATAAATCAGGATCCTCTATTTTATCATAATTTAATGATATTTTCTTAAACTAAATGCATT
Source organism: Doryteuthis pealeii (assembly GCA_023376005.1). NCBI lineage: Eukaryota > Metazoa > Mollusca > Cephalopoda > Myopsida > Loliginidae > Doryteuthis > Doryteuthis pealeii. The sequence goes on along the minus strand of CM042143.1, from coordinate 121,443,534 downwards.
TTAAATATCCCTTTTATTTTACACGTGATCTACTTTTAAAACATTTTCTCTTCCCCGTAGGAAACACACACACACACACACACACCACACACACACACACACACACACACAGAGAAAAACAAAAACAAAATAAAAAACACTAAAAAGTAACCCAAAAGAATTGCCGGAATTAGGATAATAATTTTAGTGGTAGAATTTCCCCATTTCTATTCTTACTCACCCTGACCCGCAGTAGCTTCCACATCTTTTCGCCCCCCCCCCCCCGAAACTTCCTCACTCCACCCCAAGAGAGTTGGGAGAGGACCCCATTTAAAGGACGGCAGTCAATGAAAAATGTTTTTTTCTTACAACACGCAGAGACTGTCCGCGAGGATTTCCTGTCCAATGGCTGAGGTTTTGTCTAGCATTTTCCATTAATTTTAGGAGTCAATCCCCCGACCCCACCCCTCACCCACTTCACGATAATTCCAAATCTAATAGAAGATTTTGCTTTCTTTTTCCATTATCTTCATTTTACTTTCATTTTATTTCTTAAAACGACTCTATTGAAAATTAATTTACTATAAACTCCAGTAAAAATCACATTTTAAATACAAATTTAAAATCGAAATAAAGTTTTCATTTCATCAAAAAATCACCCCCCCAAAAAAAAAAAAATGGAATATCTAAAAAAACTTAATCTATTAATATAAAACTAGTAGAATCTCTATAAATAAACTAGCAGTTGTTCTTTATATTTACTAGCAAAAAGCAACCCCCGGGTGGTGCAAATATTAATTTTTGTCACGCTCTTTCATAAAAAAATTAAACAGAACTTTGAAATCTTAAGTATTTAAACAAATAAACATAGAATATTTCTATGTTTATTTTTAAAATACATTTGCTGTAAAAATTTAAGTAAATGTGTTTTCTTTCTAATAAAACTAAGTTTCTATCAATTAATTTCAAATTAATTCAAATACTTAAGAATTTTCTTTTCGATGGCATCAAAATCGTTCTGTTTTGATTATAGTCGGTCATAAAACAAAATTTTGCGACAGACGATAATCAAAACAGAACGATTTTGTTTCCCGTATAATAAAATATAAATGATCAATTAGACAAAAATTATGTGACGATTTCTTGATTGTAAAAAACTTTCTCCAAAAAATCTATATGTAACTACGGATCAGGGTGGACCTGGGAGTAATGGTAATGAAAGGTATTCTCGCCTATAATTCTAATTGAACAACACTCTCTTTCTTAAATCGAAACTACACAATTACATGAGCACCCAGTGAGAATCAAATTCGGTAATAATGATCGGCTATCATAAGTCGATAACCATTAAATTACGCGTGGAGTCTCTAAAATAAGCATCACTTCAGTTTGGCACCCAAGCATATCTTAGGGGTTTGGTACAAGGTCACGAGTATAGAGCACGCAATTAGGGTCAGATGTACTTCTAAGTAGTAATGATCAGATAAGACAACTTTTCCAAACATTACAGTTAAGCCCTTAAAAAAATCACTTAGTGTACATTTGGCCCAAAGTCATGAATATATGTAACTCAGTGAGGATCGAACTCACAATTCTGTAGTATATTATCTGGCAGATGAGCTTCCTAACCCTTTCACAACGACGGGTTGAATTAATAACAAAGTTTTTAAAGCGTATACAGTGCCATCTTGACTTACGAGTGTTCCGAATTCATTCGGTCGATTTTTTTTGCTTGTGTTACGAGCTTTAATTTAAGATACGAGTGGACTTCAGATACGTTTATGCTAACAAATACACTAAAAACATTTGAGCTTCCAAATTTATTACGCCAAGAAAATATTACTAATAAAAAATTACATTAAAACATTACAACACATAATTTATTACTTTCTATTTTATCAATACTGAGCTATTTTCCTTTTTAATAAAACGTAACAAAAATAGAGCGTTTCTTTGGTGGGGCTGGGACAGATTAATGCCTTTCCAGCATATTTTAATGGGCAACATTGATTTGATATACGAATAAATTTACTTACGGGTGGAACGAATTAAACTCGTTGTTAAAATACACTGTATACACAAACCCTTATATAACATAAAGCACACATTACTACTACTACTACTACTACTACATAAAAAATAACTTAATAAATTAACATTATATTCTCTCGTGTTTTATACAATACAGTACGATTTTTCTTATTAAAAGAACGTTAAAAATAAGCGAAAAGAATTAATGTTTTTAGGCAGGACTGGAACAGATTAATGGCATTTCAATTTATTTTAATGGGGAAAATTGATTTGATATACGTGGAAATTTAGTTACGAGTGGAACGAATTAAATTCGTAAGTCAAGGCACGTCTGTATACAGAAATGCTTATGCACCATAAAACACGCATTGCAATTACTACTACTTCAATAAAAAAATAATAAGATGATAAATTTACCTTCTATTTTATCATGTTTTATACAATACAGTACTATTTTTCTTATTAATAAAGCGTAACAAAAATAATAGTGTTTTTCGTGGGTCTGGAACAGATTAATGTCATTTCACTTTATTTTAATTGGGAAAATTGATTTGATATGCGAGAAAATTCAGTTACGAGCAGAACAAATTAAGGTAATTTATGAGGAAGTGCGTCCCGGTCTCCTGCCTAAAAAATGCTACCCGGTGACTATGAAAATAACGACCCAGCTCAGTCTATTCAAAACTATCCATGTTATATCTATCTATCTATCTCAATTTGTTCATATTTATCTATATTACTTTAAATACTAAGAATTTTTTTTATTCAGGTTTGTTTAATGTCTTGTTTTTTAGTTTAAATAAACAAGAATTACGATAAAAAAAGATACGATACCCCCCCAATACATTTACTTGTCGAAAATATCTATCTATCTTCATTTGTTCATATCTATCTACTCTATATATTTTTTTTGCTTGTTTATCTATCTATCTCAGTCTATTCCAAACTATATATCCATCTTCATATCTAAACAAGAATTACGACAAATTTCGACAAATAAACAAGAATTCCGACGAGCTGGGGTTGTTATTTTGATAGTCACCGGGTAGCAATTTTTGAGGCAGGAGACCGGGACGCACTTCCTCATAAATTACCCAAATTAAAGTCGTAAGTCAAGGTACAATTTTATAAACAAACTCTTATATACCATAAAGCACGCATTACTACTACTACTACTACTACTACAAAGGAAATAATAACATTATAAATTTACTTTAAATACTCTAATAATAACCAAATGTCCGAGAAAGTCAGCTACGGAAGAGGAAAAAGTTTTTAAGTGGTTATTTTGAAATTTACCGGGATACACTGGCCATTCTAGGCGCCAAAATATAGGTCATCATGGCGACGAGCGAAAAATCCATTCGTCATTTGCAGGCCGCGCGAACACAGCGACAGAACAAAGGGAGCTTACTGACAGAATACATCTATCAGGACGCCCAAGACACCAGGCTCTTTTCCAGAGCGGCTGTCCCTACGTACAGCCTCGCCGGTCTATGATGAACTGCAATGAATAATTAATTCGGGAGAATAGAGGCCCCCAAAGAGGGTTTCAGCCAAAAACTCTGGCGCATAATGATAGTCTAATCTGATTACGTCACGTCACGTGATTGCCGCTTGTACGGTCTCAATCTAGTTGAAGGGAACGAGAAAGGAAACTATTTTTTTTGTTGTACTTTTGTATTTTTTTTATTTTTCTATTTTTATTTTTTTTATTTGAGGGCTTCGTTTTCTTAGTCTGAAGGGGTTTTCTTCATTCGAGTACTGTCATCTTTTCTTTCTTTCGTTTATTTTTTATTTATTTATTCATTTTTATTTTTTATTTTTTTCATTTCTTTCTTTGCGGCTGCTTTTCTTGCAGATGCAAGCTTAGTAATTCTAATTTGTTTTATACATACGATCAGATTGAAACATTCTTTGTATTATCCAGAATATGCAAACTCCGGGTCTAAGTTTTAATGTAATGTGGAAACGCGGTTACAGTCGTAGGAAATGGACACGTCGACCAGAGTTCAATTCCTGGACTGAAGTCACAGTTCACATCCAAAGCCTTCACCTAATACCCTTGGGAAAGGTATGAATCCAACTATTTCTCCTCCAGCTATGTGTAAATAGTAGGACAAACTGGGCTCTTTAACTTTGGTTAGGCATCCAGTCTAGGAGAAGAAAAACTTTGAATTCAAACCTGGTCACTACTAGAATAGGCTAAGGCCTACTTAGTGATCTAATTTCAATTTAAAAAAAATTAAATTTAAAACAAAATTAATTTAGAAAGAAAGAGAAGAGATGAGTATGAAGATTTTCGGAAATTTGTGCTTCGTATTCTTAAAAAAATCATCTTTTTCTTGTAAGATGAAAAGAATACGAAGCACAATTTCATTTCTTCTCTTTCTTTCTAAATTCATTTTATTTTAAATTTAAATTGTCAGTTCGATCCTCACTGAGATACACATATTCATGACTTTGGGCAAAATATACACTAAGTAATTTTTTTAAGGGCTTAACTGTAATGTTCGGTAAAGTTGTCTTATCTGATCATTACTACTTAGAAGTACATCTGACCCTAATTGGGTGCTCTATACTCGTGACCTTGTACCAAACTGAAGATATGCTTATTTTTGAATGCGCAATCCATGATGTAATTGTTAGCAAGATACAATTCTACGCTTGTAGAGAAGTCAATCCTCATTGGGTGCCAAACTGAAGCGATGCTTATTTTAGAGACTCCACGCGTAATTTATTATTTTACTATTCTAGTAGTGACGAGGTTTGAATTCAGAAATCTTCTCCTAGACTGGATGCCTAACCAAAGTTAACTATATTACATACGGATTGTAAAATGATTATTATTTAGAATAAAGGACGTAGTGTCACTTTTTAAATTAATGTTTAGGATAATTATTCACATTTAAAAGGGTTGAACTAGCAGTACTTTCTCAGATTACATACGGGTTGTAAGATGATCATTATTAAAAGAAAAGACGTAGAGTCACTTTTATTAAAGTTTAGGATAATAATTCATATTTAAAAGGGTCAAACTATCATCACTTACTCATATTACATCCGGGTTCAAAGATAGTCATTGTAACTAAATGACATCGAGTCACTTCTATTAAAGTTTAGGTTAATTATTTGCATTTAAAGGAGTCAAACTAGCAGTACTTATTCATATTATATAAGGGTTAAACAATGGTAATGATAAAATATAAAAGCTGTCGAGTCATTATCAAGCTGTGGGATAATTATTCATATTCAAACGAATAAAACTCGCGTTACTTACTCAATACGTTCTAGTTGTAAGATGGTCATTATGAAAAATAACGGATGTAGAGCCATTTATATTAAAACTAGAAGCGACTACCCAGCATTACCTGGGTAGAGGAGAGAAAAAAAAAGAAAAAAAAGTTGTATAATGGTTAGGAAGCAAGTCTTGCAGATCCGTTACTCCTGAATAGTGAGTTTAATCCCCGCAGGATGCCCCATAAAAATCCCTATGTAAAAAGACTTTATGTTAATCCGGCCTGAAAAAAAAATTGTTTTGCGCTTCCATATTGATTTGTTTCAATTTGAGATTCACAGCCATTTTAAGTAGAATTTTAATGCTTAGTATTATCTGATTTATTCGAACTATTGTCCTCATCTTCATTGTTATTTGAACAACGTTTCGGCTGATGTTCCCCGGCCTTCTTCAGGTATTTCTTGTCGAACTTGGGAACCTTCTCGGACTCGGGAACCTTTCTTGTCGTAATCGGGAGCCATCACGGAACTTTGAACCCAACCCTTTATTCAGTCCACGGGTATCCTGTTCTCATTCCGCTAACCATAGCTGGGGTAGAGGTGCTAAGGAGTCCGACAACAGATCCCCGAAGAAGGACGGAGGGCACATCGGCCGAAACGTTATTCAAATAACAATGAAGATAAGAACAATAGTCCGAATAATGCAGATAATACTAAGCATTAAAATTCTACTTAAAAATGTCCGAGAAATAGTAGAATTTTAATGCTATTTTAATTTTTAAATATTTTCGCAAATATAAATCAAATCTTCATGATTTTTGGATTAACAGAGACTCAGTAACAGTGAATGTGTATATGTATTTACTTTGTTTTAAACTTTTTGATTCTTGTAATTTCCTTTGGACATATATACATATACACAACAGCCTTTTATATATGTAAAGATGTAGGATGCTTATTTGAATCAAACTAGCAATACTTACCCCTATTACATACGGATCGTAAGATAGTCATTATTTAAATTAAAGGATGTAGAGCGGCTTATATTAAAGTGTAGGGTTATAATTCGAGTCAAACTAGCAATACTTACCCATATTATATACAGGTTGTAAGACGGTCATTATTAGAATTAAAGGATGTAGAGCCACTTATCTTAAAGTGTAGTGTAATTATTCGAGTCAAACAAGAAATATTTACTCATATTTTATACGCTTTGTAAGATGCACCTAGTAAAAAGGAAGTGGATTCACATTTATTAAAGTTTATGATAATTATCTGTAGATATATAAAGGCCGGTTTAGCTCAGTCGGTAGAGCGTCCGGCTAGGAATCACAAGGTTCCTGGTTCGATACCGGCCCTTGCCAACTCAGCGTATGAGTAGCACAGGGAGCTGTGCGGTAAAGTAAGGAGCTGATGGTAGGTGTGGCGCTCCACCTCAGATGCTCAAATAATCACCTTGGTCTAGCGCTAGTGAAAAGGGGATAGACCCCTCGCTGTACGGTTCATACCGACATTAGGCTACCCCGACGACTTTACTTTTATATAAAGGGCTGGTTTAGCACAGTCGGTAGAGCGTCTGGTTAGGAATCACAAGGTTCCTGGTTCGATACCGGCCCTCACCAACTCAGCTTATGAGTAGCACAGGGATTTATGAAGTAAAGTGAAGAAGTGATTGTAGGTGTGATAAAAGAAAACGAAAAGTTTGAAAGATATTTGCTTATTAAGAGCTGAAAAGGCTGTGGAACTTGAAGGTGATGCTGACAACAATTGCAATTTGTTCTTTCGGAACTGCATCTAAATGCCTTGAAAAGAGACTGCGGTTATTGGGCTTTGGATATCAGAGAAAAAACTGAGAATCATTCTAAATGAATTTTACTAGAGAAAAGATCAGAGTAAAGATTAATCGGCTGCAAAGTGAAATATTTTAGAATTTGGCTAGGATCAAAAGATTTTAGAAGAACAACAAGAACAAGAACAAAAGGTCATCTTGTCCTTGTTTTTGTTCTTGTTGCTATTCTCAAATCTTTTGATCTGAGCCAAATTCTGAAATATTTCACTTTGCATCCGTTTAATCTTTTAAGACAAGATTTAATGTTAATTAACAAGAAGAATGGAACTTATCATCTCGTAGATTTTGCCATCCGGGAGGAACACAGTGGGAAAATGTTAAACAAAAAGGTAGACAAATACTTGAACTGAAAAAAGAACATCAAGATTAAAGAACTTCTAGTATATTTTGCCGTCCCTGAGGAATTGATTGCTGTGCCTGCTTCTGAGTACTTCGGCCTCTGGAGCGGCTAAGTAAAATTAACAGGGCAATACCCATCCCCTTGATTTAAAGGGACAGGGCTGGGTTTATTGCTCAGCGCCTGAGGCGCCATCTTGAGGATCAACGCATTTTTGTGCTTACCACCCATGAGCTTCGGCTTGTGGGTGGTCCCACATAAAAATGTCTTTATGTCACGGCCTCATAAGTGGAATGAGAGGCAAATACCTTGCCGTCCTGGAAGAACACATTGTGAAAATGCTAAACAACACGGTAGACAAATACTTGGAACTTGTCAGAAAACTGAAAAAAAAGAACATCAATGTTAAAGAACTTCTTGTGTATTTTGCCGTTCCAGCTGACCAAAGACAAAAAATAAGATAAGAATTGATTGATTGATTGGTTGAATTTTACGGCATGTCAATCCTTCTTGGGTTATTTTATGCCGGATATATTTTGTTTGATGCATTCTTGTTAGGTATTCAATATTTTTATTTAATTTTTAACACCTATTTAAAAATTCATTTTGATATATTTAATTCATAGATGGGTCCATAACAGTTACTGCCATTCCGGCTAAGGATTGGAACTCCACTACTAAACGCAGTTTACCGTCTTACACAGAACACCAAGAAACTCAGGCACCGTTTCATGGCACATATATGATAAAAACCATTGGGGTTTGCTATAAGGGCAATAGGGTTGTGACAATCACAAAAGAGCTAGGGCTTGACGTGACCAGTCGATTGATTGGATGGGGGTTTCTCCGACCGTCCGTGCAGCCTAAGTAAAAACAGAAGTGACGTGCTGCATGTCAGGGACTGCTAAACCAGAAGATTTCATCGATAAGAATCGAGACCATCCAGACCACAGAGCAGGTAAAATCAGATAGAATACTTAGCAGAGTCCTGGATTGTTTTATTTCGTTTGGCTTGCGGAAAACTCAAAAGAATATAACGTTTCCTTCATTACTCATTTCTGTCTTCAGTCTCGACACATTTTGTACATATCTTGAATCCCAGCCGGACGGCTGTAGAATACACCAACTGTACCTATGCTGAGGGACCAACTGTCTTCGGCATAAAATAACTCAGCAAGGGTTTACGTGCCATAAGATCCAACCAACCAATACATCGTATTCGTCAGTACGCATGATCGTGCATTTGATTTGTTTGGCTTTGTTTCTTTGTTTAATGGCATATCAATCTTATTGGGCTATTTAATACCAAAGCCATCAATGTAGCAGAGTAGTAGTGGTACTATTTAACCCTTAGTTGGAGTGACGATGATGTGGATACCTTACCCAAGAATGATAGTTCGAAAG
>CM042143.1:121397197-121422197 GCA_023376005.1 Doryteuthis pealeii | reverse complement strand
TCAACATTGCGTGCAAGTTTTTGTCAGTCACAGACGATCGATTTTTGCTCATAATGATTTTCATGCATGAAAAACTTTACTCACAAATATACGTTGATCCAAAAGTATATATATAGGTTTTTAACTGCAAATCTTTTGACACACAGAAATTTGTTAATAGATAGAGATTTGTAAAATCTTATTATAATGGAGATTTAGAGTCTGTATGAAACCGAAACTACGCCACTGATTACGTCACAGAACCCTCAGGAATTGCGCAAGTTTATCAATGAGTAGTTGATTTATATTCAAAATCGTTAATCCATAGAATAAATCTTATTTATTAACGAGGTCTCTATGAAAACCTGAGATAGTTTTGTCTCAAAAGGAGCCCATATTGTGTTTGCGTTTAAAATCCTGCAATGTGTTTTATATATCACTAAGAAACAAAGCTTTACATAACATATTGTGTGATTAATTTGCATACTGGTTTTTAACAAAACCGAGTTTAATATATAATTAATTGGTGGTACTGAGCTCTAATATATTTTTTAAAATTCTCCAACATATTAATATCAATCGTATGAATGATTTCATGTAGAAACCAATGATATGAGAGTAATATTTTAATTTGCATTCTTATCTACATTCGTTAATCTTTTTAATTTAATATATTTCATTATATTAAAACTTATATACTTATGTTGGGAGGGCACTTATTTTTGCTAGGTCAATTAATGTCACACAATTAAACATTTTTTTTTTTTTGAGTGCGTGATCTAACTGCATGTCAATTAGTTCAAGCTGAACCTCCCCAGGTACCGTATCAAAGTTTTGTCTCTAAAATGTTTTACCTGAATGCTTCCGCGGGCTGAAAAATATGTTGTGTCAATAGATTATTCATATTAGATAGAAATACATGATGCCGTATAACCTTAAACTACACAAATATGTAAATAAAAATATATTATGTAAACCATTCACTAACCTCTACTTGTCCAGATTATGAGGTTAAATAGCATGAAATGGGGAAAGTTCAGCCCCGGATCTCTGGGGAGTGTGGAGTACCCCTTTATCGCCAGTATTCCCAGGTCCACTCTGAGGGGTAGTACCTGTTATGGTTCTATCTACGGGTTGAATAGAAGAAATGAATTAAAAAAATATGATGAAAAAATTGAGTTTGGAAAAAATAAATACCATCAAGAATGAATAAAACAAAATGTATTCGGTATAAAATAACCCAGCAAGGGTTGAAATGCCCTAATATCCAACTAACCAACAAATTAACCTCTTGACATGAAATAACCACAGACGGATTGAGATGCCATTCAAATCAACCAACCAATTAGATTCTCTATGAGCATTTTAGACAATCGGATATATATATATATATATATATATATATATATATATATATATATATATATATATATATATGTATCTGTATCTGTTTTTTGGAAGGACACAAATCAGGTTTGGGCATTCCAGCAGCCAGAAAATGACTACTGTCCTCAGAGTCTTGAAAAAGGGAGATCATTACAATCCCGAAAATTCAACACTACTACTAAATAAAAGAAAAAAAAAAAAAAAAATAACTGAGTCTTCTGATATTTATCCCCAGATGAATATATTATGATAACTACATTATTATAATATAACACTTTAATGTTTCACACTAATGCCCAAACATGATATATGTACTTCCGAAAAACGGATACAGATACATAAATATATCTTAAATATATATACTTACTAGAAGCATACGAAGAATCCCAAACAACACCATGTATATATATATATATATATATATATGTGTGTGTGTGTGTGTGTGTGTGTCATAAATGGATCATCATCATCATCATTAATTGTGATGAGAGCAAAGATTTACTTGACATTCTCGCCACCCGTGCGTGTCCATCACACTTGTCAAGTCCAATAACGGCACCCAGTGTCCGCACAGATCTAATGAATGTAGGTGTTTGCTGGTTGACCAACACCAGTGTATCCATGTGTAGTAGTCCATAGGAGAAAGCTTAAAAAATACAAAATATCGTATTTTTACGAGCGTGACTTGTTGCAGTAATTAATTGCATATTGCCAATTAAACATCTTTGGAGTTTCCGCTTTTATTCTCTGGATACTGTGAAGAAGATTAGTAATTGGAGTAAGGGCTAAATAAAATGGATGTAAAATGGATGTACATGTGGTTGGTGTTATGTAGCATTTCCTTAAAGACGCAATCAAAGAATCTGTAAGGATAACGGTATCATAAGTAGAAATCTCAAAGAGTTGAATAAAAACATATTCTTCCGCTTTTAGTTTTACTAGCAGGAACTGTGGATATACAACAGTATGATAAGTTAATTATTACAACGTTTGCTACACAGAAAACTGAGCAGCCTGGTGCGTCCTTGTCAAAGTATGAAAAGGAGTGAAAAACAGAGGAAAAAAATGCCTTGGAAAGAGAGACGGCAGCAAGCAACACTGTTTGTTTGCAATCACTGCAACAGAGATTGCCATTCAAAAATAAGACTGTTCAGCCACTCACGTAGATGCAGTTAACAACTGTGGATATACTACAGTATGATGATTTAATTATTACAACGTTTGCTACACAGAAAACTGAGCGGCCTCGTGCCTCCTTGTCAAATAAGGTACGAAAAGGAGTGAAAAGGAGAGAGAAAAAAGCTGCCTCAGAAAAGAGAGCCAGAAGGATGGAGAGACAACAACTCCAGCAAGCATCACTGTTTGTTTGCAGTCACTGCACCAGAGATTGCCATTCAAAAATAAGACTGTTCAGCCACATACAGTTAACAAAAAAATGAACACTAAGCCATCGCCGTTAGTAGACTGAAGGAAGCCAACAAAAATGGTATGTTTACTTAAGAGCTATTGTAAAATTGCAATTTTCTCTATCACTCTATTTTTCTTTCTTTCTTTCTTATCTTCATGTTCGATTGAAACAGATTAGCGATATCGCATCCGCGTACTCACCCCTACTCCCCATCTTTCACCTACTCTGTTTCGTTCTTTCTTGTTTTATTACCCTGGGTAAGATGTGACAAAAGGTTGCAGTTATGGGGCATCCAGCAAGGATCGAACTCGCTATTTAGTAGGAATACATTTCGCTAGACTAGCTTGCTAACCATTACACGTAGATGAGACAGCCTATGTTATTTACCCAATCCGTTTGCCAGAGGTAGAATGTGACACAAAATCGCACATATAGGGCATCCAGTGAGGAACGAACTCGCTAGTAGTAATAAATCTTCGAGACTAGCTTACTAACCAGTACACTACGATAGGACATCCTCGTTAGTGCCAAGTATGTGCATGCAAATATAGTCACGTGATACTGGCAAAGGAATCTGCCTATCACTTTATTACCCTCTATGTATCTCATGATTACACCCTCGTTATATAATTGTTTCTCTCAGAGAGAGAGAGAGAGAGAGAGAGAGAGAGAGAGAGAGAGAGAGAGAGAGAGAGAGAGAGAGGAGGGAGAGACGGGAGAATTTGAAATGTATTTCTATGTTAAATTTTATAAGTAGCAACCCGTATCTTAAATTAAGTCAAACATTCCCTTTCTTAGAAATCTTACAAAATGATTTTAATGTTTTGTCCGCCCGTATTTATTTATTTTTAAAAATTAATTCACTTTGCAAAATTACTTTTCCCTAATCTTAATTATCTAACCAGAGATGAATAGGTGACTCAACGGGTTACGTTTTGTCTAATATATATATATATATATATATATATATATATATATATATATATAGGTACACGGTAATAACCTACTCGAGTTTCACCATAAGGATCTTCAGGGTTAAATCCACTGGATTAATCAAGATATTGATTAATTGCAGTCGATTTCACGTGTGTGTTTTTTCGCGATAAATAGTTGATTATAGGTCCACGGTCGAAGAACGCTGGTTTGAAATTCAAAAATTCAAAAAGAGCGGAAGTTGCATTTTTTTTCATAGGATCAAAATATAAAATTTTTTAGAAATCCGCTTTGTGCTATTGTTTTAAAGGTTTGTGGCAATGATGAGGATTGTCGATATTATTATAGAGTCTGTAGTGATTAAACGTGGTTTTATTAATATATGTATAAAGGTATTTATTTTGATTAAAGCCAGTAGAATGTGTATATATGTATACACACATGGGGTGTATTTATACCATTTCAATGGTCTTATTATTATTATTAATATATATATATATATATATATATATATATATATATATATATATGTGTGTGTGTGTGTGTGTGTGTGTGTGTGTGTGTGTGAAGAAAGGAAGTGAATCCGACGGTATGTAGTATATTAAGAAAAATGAAAAAAAACACAGGTATAAATGGGTTAAGTGGTGAGTTTATTGGCCGACGCTGCAGTGTTTCGATCTATTAATTAGATCATCTGCAGGGCATTTGTTGGTATAAGGAAGGTGATAAGAAATTATTTATCACAGAATAACGAGAAAAGCGAGTGGTAGTCCTTGTTATTCATCTGTTTCAAAATTTTTGAGCTGTGTTTTTTCCTTTTTCTTGAAATAATATATATATATATATATATATATATATATATATATATATATAGAGAGAGAGAGAGAGAGAGAGAGAAGAGAGAGAGAGAAAGAGAGAGAGAGAGAGACAGAGACAGAGACAGAGACTGAGACAGAGACAGACAGACAGACAGACAGAGATAGAGAGACAGACAGACAGACAGACAGACAGAGAGTGGTGTTAAAGGCTTTTGTAACCTTGTCTGTGACCAATTCCGAATTTCTGAAAAAAATCCCCCATTAGATTCCCACCTTGCATGAGCAAAGGATTTGCGTCCAGTTTAATCAGACTTTCTGTCCTCTCTTACCTTCTTTTGTATTGAGTGTTACGCACTGAAGTTTTTGTTCCTTTCTCTTTTAACAGACTTACATTCATCAACTGTCAGACGGGAAATATTTCCGTTTCGCCGGAATGCAACGAAATGTTCCGAATTCACAGCTGTTCTGGAGATGATCAGCGTGAGTAATGGTGGCAATAGAAGAGCCGGTTGGAGGCGGGGGAAGACCTGGCGAAGCAGTGAGTGCAAGGGTAAGGAGGACACGTGGGATTGCAAAAAGCAAAAAGGAGAGCGTAGCCAAGATGAGGAGGAGAAATGAATGTTAGAAGAAGGGTAAAGGATAAGATAACTTAAAGACAATGGTGACACTAATCATCATCATCATCATCTCGTCGTGCTAGTATCACGGATATCCATGACAATCATGCGCCCACCGTCCCTATCATCCATTGTCCTCGTGAGGTCCTCAATGCAGTATGCGCACTGAACTGATCAATGTAGGTCTTTGCTGGACGACTCACACTGGCATGTCCATGTGCTGGCTTCTATTGGAGGACGTCACTTATGGGTTCGTCCTTGCTTCTCCAACAGTGTCCTGTCTGTCGTGTTCGTGTTAATTGGATAAGTTCTGTGATAGGGAGCAAGTGGCCGTTCAGCTTCTTTTTCAGTAGCAAAAAAATGGTTAGTTTGTTAGTTGGAATTTCTGGTATATTGGGTTATTTTATACGGAAGAAGTTTCATTTTTGGCGGGTATTCAATTTTTTATACACATTTTTTTCACTTATTGTATAGTATAGGAGAGAGGGAGAGTGAGAGACAGAGTTGATAAGAAACAGAGAGATAATATGAGAGGAGAAAGATTATAAGAGAAAGAGAGAGAGAGAGAGAGAGAGAGAGAGAGAGAGAGTGAGAGACGAGGGAGAAAGATAAGAAGATGAGAGAGAGGTAATAAGAGAGAGACAGTGAGAGATGATTAGAGACAGTGAGATAAAATGAGAGAGACGATAAAGATAATAAGAGTGAGAGAGAGAGAGAAAATTAGAGAGTTAACATGAGAGAGAAGGGGGAAATAATTAGAGAGAGATAATTTCAGAGAGATAATATGAGAGAGAGAGAGAGAGAGAGAGAGAGAGAGAGAGATAAGAGAGAGAGGTAATAATAGAGAGAGAACTCTTTTGTCTATTTAACCACCCACTCATATATATATATGTGTGTGTGTGTGTGTGTGTGTGTGTCTGTCTGTCTGTGTGTGTGTGTATATGTGTGTGTTGTGTGTGTGTGTGTGTGTGACAAAACTGGTAATGTATCCGACAAATATGATGAAGACAGTGGTTGAAAGTGAAAATATACATACGATGTTTGAGGTGATTTTTTGTTAATTAGTCAACAGAGATGTTTCAATATCGTTTTTTGTTTTTACATGTAAGGAATATTCATTTAAAAATTATTTTAGATCAAATAAAGCTAAGAAAGATGCTGTGCATTTCAATCTCAGATCATAATCAGGACATTTGCAGAAATCTACAATTCTTATAATGATCTGTACTGAATTGTCTGAGGTTCGCATGTATTGTATTCTTTTAGCTTTACTTTATCTAAAATAGTGTTTAAATGAATAATCCATCTATGTAAAACACAAATTTCATCCTAAACTTCGTATATATATATTACCCTTCCAGGCATTTTCTTCAATATATATATATATATATATATATATATATATATATATATATACTTTTCTATGTTGTAGTACCAAGTTACTTGGTACAAGGTGATTCTAGGCTGGTCCTATTCCCTACGAGTAGTTAGTTGTAGAGTTCAGGTTCCGTTTGAGAGCTCAATGTTTAATTATTATAAATTGTGAATAAAAAGGTCTTAAATACCATGGGTATCGTGATTATGGACCATTTCCATTCGTGGGTATCTGGGGCCCACAGAGCTTCTTCAGACCACGTATATCTTTTATTTAGACAGCTATCTTTTATTTAGACAATATATATATATATATATATATATATATATATATATATATATATATATATATATATATATATATATATATATATATATACTGTGCGTGTGTGTAATATCATTTGTATATAGTAAATCATTGAATTTCCATATTGAAATAAATGCTGATAAGCAAATGTCTTAGGTCGTATCTATAAAGAAATCAGAATGGAACCGTCTTCAAAATGGTGTAAGAAAGGCAGAATGCATAAGAAGGCAAGAAATTCAAACGGAAGTCAATCGAAGAATAATGTCAACCTAATATTTATGGCTGTTGACCGCACGCTTAGAAGGTCAACAGGGTCAAAAACATTATGAGTTTTACACAGATTACAACACGATTTATATCCCGCGTTTTTTGGGGGTTTTTTTTTCCCTGGATTTTTTTTCTTCTTTGGGGATTTATTCTTCTCGCGCATTTTCTTGTGTGCTGATCGTTCGCGCCTGTTTTTTCGATTTTCTTGGACGCGACTTGTTTTAGTGTCTTCTAATATTCTTGTCGGCGAGCGAGTCAACTAATTAAGTATCGCTTTGCGGCCATTTTCTATCAACACAAATGATTTAGTGGCAATGAGGGACCGCGTAAAGGAAGCAAGGAAGATACAGAGAAGAAGTAGAAGAAGAAATAACGGATGAATGGGCTGTTTCAACAGAATGAAGAGGTTTATTGAAGAATTTTATGCGCATGCTTGTTAGTTGAAATTTTATGTGTAGCTGAAAGAGTCTCTCTCTCTCTCTCTCTCTCTCTCTCTCTCTCTCTCTGTGTGTGTGTGTAGATTAGAACAAGAAATAAGAAAAAAGCGAGAAAAGTAAAAGACAAACAGAAAAACAACGAAAACTAGAAAACAAAGATGGAAAGAAAAACAATTATATGGACACTTCAAACCACAAATCGGAGAAATTGCACATAAAAAAAGACTTGGTCAGGGTTAAGAAGAGGAAACCTCAAGAGAGAAACTGAATCACTTCTAGTTGCTGATCAAAATATTGCCTTAAGGACAAATTATACCAAAGCAAAATTGATAAGACGCAAAAAACAGTAAATGTAGACTGTGCGGTGACAGAGATGAGATTGTAAACCATGTATTAAGTGAATGTAACAAACTAGCGAAACGGGAATACAAATCTAGGCACGGCTGTGTTAGGAAGGGGATCCACTGGGAATTATGCAAATAATTATATTTTGACCATACAACAAAATGGTATATGCATAAACCAGAATCTGTTCTTGAGAATGAAAAGCATAAAATTATCTGGAACTTTGAGATAAAGATGGATCACCCTATCTCAGCAAGGAGACTAGAACTAGTGTTGATTAGAAAAAAAAAAAAAAGAAGAAAAAGAAGACGTCAACTTGTGGACTTTACGGTCCCAGCAGATCACAGGGTGAAGCTGAAGTAAAATGAAAAGATGGATAAATACATGGACCTTGCCAGAGAATTGAAAAAGCTGTGGAATATGAGAGTGAAAGTGATACCAATTGTAGTTGATGCACTTGGAACGGTCCCAATAAACTTGGAAAAAAGACTGGAGGATCTAGAAATCAGATGAATTGAGACTATCCTGACTACTACACTGCTGAAATCGGCTAGAATACTCAGATGAGTACTGAGGAGACTTGTTGTCACTCAGACTCTAGTGAAATACCATCAGCTAACGCTGATGTGAAAAACTCAAAGGAGTGAAAATAATGATAATAATAATAGTAATCTCTATCAAAAAAACAAAAACCCCCTCCGGGTGATGTAAAAATCAACTTTTAAAAGATATTGTCTGTGTGGGTTGGGAAGATAAATAAGATAAAACATTCATTTTTTTTAAATTACTAACTTAAAAAGCATCATATGCACTCCATTAAGATATTTTTTATGAAAGATAACTATGTTGTTTTTTGTTTATTTGAATACACTCATTTTTACAAAATTCTGCAAAATTTTATTAAAATTGAACAAATATATTAATTTTAGAGTTAAAAATATATATACTTTTTAAATTTTGTTTATCCCGATTATATTGATGTCCAAAATTATGTAAAAGCATTTTTTGCCATGCTCTTTCGTAAAAAAATATTAACAGCTCTTTGACAAGCACAAACCAAAACTGGCTACAATTAAATACACAAGCATCTTCAAATTTAATGTACAGGAGATTATGTGAAACATTTCTCGTTTGTAAACAATTTCTTCGTAAAACTCTGTACTTGAAATAACTTTAAATATATCTTTTGTCACATACTTAATTTCTGAATATATGTATAATACAGGGTTGTTCTTTATTCTATGTATGAATGATTTTGACAATAAATCAAATACATATTGATAAACTTACGCGATTCCTGAGGGTATTGTGCCGTAAGCAGTGACGTAGTTTTGGTTACAGTCACGCAGAGATCGAATCTCCATTATATATATAGATATAAAATTGTTTATTCAGTCAGAGGAAATTGTGTTTTTATTTTTAACAAGCAGAACCTGTGGATATATCACATTATAATAATTTAATTATAACAACGTTTCATGTGTTTACCATAAAGAAATATAGCGAAATAGTTCAATATGAAAAAAATGTAATGCTTTTGATTTAACTCTCTCTCACCCTTTCTTTAAAAAAGAGCTTGTAAAATATTTACATTGATCTGCCGATGAAAATCTGGGGGCAAGCGTTTAAAATATCTACATTAATTTACCGACAAGAAAGTGACAAAAACACGGCTCGGAAAATATCCAAGTTGGGCCGAAAATTCGCCTGACGCTGGCTCGCTAAAACATAGCGTAAATTAAGGCAGGTGGCCAGGACGATATAAGATCAAATTTACGAAAGTATATACGGTAATTTCAATGTTACGAATAAAGCAAACATGTAATTTTTTTCAATTCATTTTGATTTTACGGCGGAATTTAAACGATGCAAAACAATTTGGACTGTATCATTTTTAAAAATTGATTCTTAATGAGAAATCTGCGATTAAGCGACATCAGATAATCTGGACGTTTTGGATACCCTACTAGAAAAATAAACTTAAGTTTTTGACGTTAAATATATGCCTTTCCACATTTTCTAAAAAGACCAGTGTCTATTAGATTGTATGACGATATTTCAAGTACTTTATAGCGAGTGTGCGAGCGCAGCATACCAATTACAAAGCGGTCAAGCGTGTGAGCGTAGGGAGCCTGTCACGAAGCGATTAAACCACCGGAAGCATCTAGCTCAAACCCGCGCTATGGACGGCAAATTCAATGTTTATAATAAAGTAAAATAGGCTGAGTAGTCTACTGTCGGTATCAGCCGGACAGCAATGGAGAATATCCATTTTTCTAGTGCTATAACCAGGGAGATTGTTTTTGCGTCTGAGATAGAGCGCCACACCTACCATCAGTTCCCCACTTTCGCGCTCAGATTCAAGCTGTGCTGCTCATGCGCTGAGTAGGTGAGGACGGTTATCGAACCTGGAACCTTGTGACTCCGAGCTTGATATTCTACTGACTGTGCTAAAACCACCCCTTTAAATAATAATAATAATAATAATAATAATAATAATAATAAGAAGAAGAAGAAGAAGAAGAAGAAGAAGAAGAAGAAGAAGAAAAAAAAGAAGGAGAAAAAAAGAATTCTGTTGAACATCAGGGTGACAGTATAACCAATTGTAGATCTGAGTAATTTATTGTGTTCCTTTGATTTTATTTCACGTTTATATATATATATATATATATATATATATATATATATATATATATATACACACACACGAGATGTGTCTGAAAAGTAATGAGACTGTTGTCCCAAGCAATTCATTTAAAATCCAAACAACAAACTAAATGTTTTCTCCTCCAAAGTCTTCCCCTCTTGAATCTAATGCACTTTCCCACCCTTCCTTGTCACATTTATCTGTCCTGCTGGAAGGTTTCTTTTGATATGTAATTAAAGACCTCTTGATGGCCTCAACGCATTCAAAACGTATCCCCTTGATGCGCCCCTTCAACTTGGGAAGAAAAAAAATCACGATTTGTCCAGCCACAACTATTGTCCCTTCCCGCGTAATTTTTTCTTTCATCTTCATCTGCAAAATCTACCTGTTGGGAAAAATTCTCGGTCTTTTTTTTTTTTTTTTTTTTTTTTTCATTCAATATTAGGTCTGGTCTTCTGGCTGGCATAAGGCGATTCGTCGTTATCTCAAGTCCCAGATAATTTTATCTGTTTCCTTCTCAGATTATGGTTTGTGCATATACTTTGCTGTGGTTAAAATTCTTCTTTTTTTTTTTTTTTTTTGCACACCCTGACCTTTTTAAGTATTGTATTCTTTTTATTTTCATATCGGTCTCTCGCTTGGGGCCTTTAGCACATTCATTTTCTTTTTTCTTTTTTGCTTCTAGCAGTCATATTTTTTATTATCCATATATATATATATATATATATATATATATATATATATATATATATACACGCACTCACTCACACACACACACACCACACATATATATATTTTATTATCCTCATATATATATATACATATATATATATGTGAGGATAATAATATATATATATATATAATATGTATACATATATATATGTATATATATATATATATGTATATATATATATATATATATGTGTGTGTGTGTGTGTGTGCAAAGTTATTTTTTATTATCTATACATATATATATATACACGTACTCACACACACACACGCACATATATATAAATATATTTTTATTATTCTCATTATTATATATATTATATATATATGAGGATAATAATATATATATAATATATATATATTATAATATATACATATATATATGTATATATATATTATATATATATATATATATATGTGTGTGTGTGTGTGTGTGTGTGTGTGTGTGTGTGTGTGTGTGTGTGTGTGTGCAAAGTACATTTACATAAAGATTTAAAAGATGATATAATATCTGTAAGATTCTGCCGCTCTCTCCACTTATTATAGGCCATTCGATAAATTTCTTTCGGTTTTCGCTCGCAAATGAATGTCTGTAGCTGTCAGAAATACTACAATCATAAAGCAATGATTCATGACTGGAAATTAAATTAAGGTTTTCCGGAGAGAATCCAGATGTCTTATTAATGGTTGAGAAAAATGTCCAAGAGTAGAGAAGAGAATCAATTGTAATCGGGAAATATGATAAAATTCAATTTCAAACTTTCCTTACAACTTGAGATTGGCTGTAGATTTAAATAAACGAACATTCCATGTATCGATCCAGGAATCTTTCTATTTACTTATCATTTCTCTATATGACCAATGATATCAGTTTGTTCCAAGTTAACAGATAATAGTATGTTCTTATAAATAAGTCTTTTTAGAAATAATAATAATAATAATAATAATAATAATAATAATAATAATAATAATAATAATAATTAACAGCAGAAATAGGAGAACTAGAAAACTTCTAGAAACGAAACTTAACAGCAGAAATCTGATCAAAGGAATTAATACCTGGGCTGTCCCCATTATAAGATACTCAGGACCATTCTTAAAATGGACAAAAGAAGAACTCAGACAGATAGACCAAAGGACGAGAAAATTAATGACCATGCACAAGGCTCTCCACCCTAGAGATGATAGAGATAGATTGTATGTGTCAAGAAAGGAAGGGGGAAGAGGTCTTGCCAACATAGAGGAATGCGTAGAAACCACAATCCAGCAACTTGAAGATTACACAAGGAAGAGCAAAGACAAATTACTTATGGCGGCCAACAATAGTAGAAACGGCAGATGGACAAACAGAAAAAACGACAAAGACTAGAAAACAAAAATGGGAAGAAAAACAATTATATGGACGCTTCAAACGACAAATAGATTGAGGTTGCACATGGAAAGACTTGGACATGGTTAAGAAAGGGAAACCTCAAAAGAGAAACAGAATCACTTATAATTGCTGCACAAAATAATGCCATAAGGACAAACTACATCAAAGCGAAAATTGATAAGACCCAACAAAATAGTAAATGTACACTTTGCGGTAATAGAGATGAGACTGTTAACCATATACTCTGCGAATGTAGCAAACTAGCACAACGAGAATACAAAACTAGACACGACTGGGTTGGGAAGGTGATCCACTGGGAATTATGCAAGAAATTAAATTTTGACCACACAACAAAATGGTATATGCATAAACCAGAATCTGTTCTTGAGAACAAAACGCACAAAATTCTCTGGGACTTTGAGATATAAACGGATCACCTTATCCCATCAAGAAGGCCAGACCTAGTATTGATAAACAAAAAAGAAAGAACTTGTCAACTGGTGGATTTTGCAGTACCAGCAGATCACAGGGTGAAACTAAAGGAAAATGAAAAAATAGACAAATATCTGGACCTTGCCAGAGAACTGAAAAAGTTATGGAATATGAAAGTGAAAGTAATACCAATTGTAGTTGGTGCACTTGGAACAGTCCCAAAAGGATTAGAAAAGGGTTTGGGAAAGTTTGGATATCAGAGGAAGGATTGAAACCATCCAGAAACACTGCACTGCTGCAATCTGCCAGAATACTCAGAAGAGTCCTGGAGACCTGAGGAGACTTGCTGTCACTCAGACTCCAGTGAAAGACCATCAGCTAACACTGATGTGAAAACTCAAAAGGAATAATAATAATAATAATAATAATAATAATAATAATAATAATAATAATAAGTAGGACCTGTGGATATACAACAGTATGATAATTTAATAATTATAACGTTTGTTATGTTTACTTAAGAGCTATTATTAAATAGTTCAATATGTAAAAATAAGATATTCCTCATTTCTCTCTCTCTCTCTCTCTCTCTCTCTCTCTCTCTCTCTCTCTCTCTCTCTGTCGATCTCTGTCTATCTCTATCTATATATTTATTTATCTATATCTATCTATCTATCTATCTATCTATCTCTATCTATTTCACTCTCTTTCACATACTTTTTGAGATGAGGTTTGATAATTCGCATTATCCGGATTATTCAGACTATTGTTATCTGTACAACATAATATCCTGATTACACAAGAAGGATCCCGATTACGAAAAGAATGTTCCCGAGTTCGGGAAGGCCTCCGAGTCCAACAAGAAATACCCGATAAAAGCTTGAAGAAGACAACTGGTAGATTTAGTAGTTTCCGTCGATCACAGGATGAAGATGAAAGAAAAAAGAAAGTTAGAAATGTATATAAAATAGAAAAAAACTATGGGATATGAGGGTGGAAGTGATACCAAAAGTAGTTGGTGCACTGGGTACGGTCTCCAGAAGTTTAGAAAACAGGCTGGACAAACTGGAAATCAGAGGAAGAATTGAGACCATCCAAACAACTGCATTGTAACAATCGGCTAGAATACTCAGAAGAGTGCTGGAGACCTAAGGAGACTTGATGCCATTAAGACTCCAGCGAAACACCCTCATAATATCCTGGAGACTTTAGGAAGAGTCCTGGTGACCCGAGTAAGAATCCTGGAGACCTGAAGAGAGTTGCTGTTATATAGAATTCCAGTGAAAGACCACCAGCTAAAGATGGTGGGAAAACTTGCACAGTGATATAATAATAAAAATAATAATAATAATAATAATAATAATAATAATAATAATAATAGTAGACCTTGCCTGAGAACTGAAAAAGTTATGGAATATGAAAGTGAAAGTGATACCAATTGTGGTTGGTGCACTTGGAACAGTCCCAAAAGGATTGGAAAGGGGTTTGGAAAGTTTGGATATCAGAGGAAGAATTGAAACCATTCAGAACACTGCACTGCTGCAATCTGCCAGAATACTCAGAAGAGTCCTGGAGACCTGAGGAGACTTGCTGTCACTCAGACTCCAGTGAAAGACCATCAGCTAACACTGATGTGAAAACTCAAAAGGAGTAATAATAATAATAATAATAATAATAATAATAATAATAATAATAATACAAAGGCTCAAATAGACAAGACGCAGCAGAATAGCAAGTGCAGAATTTGTGGAGACAGAGACGAAACAGTTAATCACATAATATGCGAATGCAGCAAACTACCACGAAGAGAGTACAAGACGAAGCATGGGAAAGGTAATCCACTGGGAATTGTGCAATAAATTCAATTTTCAACATACAACCAAATGGTAGATGGCCAAGCCTGAACAAACATGTCTTGGAGAATAAGTCGCTTAAAATTCATTTGGATTTCGAGGCACAAACGGGTCACCCAATCTCGGCCAGGAGACAAAACCTAGTATTGATTGACAAGAAGAAGTGAATCTGTCATGTCGTGGGTTTTGTCGTACCAGCCAACCACCGAATGAAAATGAAAGAAAGCGAAAAGATAAACAAGAACTTGGACCTTGCCAGAGAACTGAGAAAACCGTGGAACATGATGGTGAAAGTCGAACCAATCGTAATGGTGCCCTTGGAACAGTCCGCAAAGCTCTGCACATGAATTTGAGAAAATTAGAAATCAGGGGAAGAATCGAGACCATCCAAACTATAACACTGTTAAGATCGGCTAGAATACTGAGAAACGTCCTGGAGATCCGAGGAGACTTGCTGTCAGACAAAGTCAAAGTGATACCAATTGTAGTTGGTGCACTTGGAACGGTCCCAAAAAGATTAGAAAAAAGACTGGAGGATCTGGAAATCAGAGGAAGAATTGAGACCATCCAGACTACTGCACTGTTGCAATCTGCCAAAATACTCAGAAGAGTCCTGGAGACCTGAGGAGACTTGGTGTCACTCAGAATCCAGGGAGGTACCATCAGCTAATGTTGGTGTGAAAAACTAAGAATAATAATTAAGATAATAATCTTGCCGCACGCCCTGGTTAAAAATGAGACCGTCTAATTCATACAAGATGAAATGCAAAAATATAAAAGACATTCTACCATCGAGATTGGTGCATAAAAGGAATTGAAAGCAATCCCTTTTTCACTGTCCTTATAAACGTGCAATGCGTGCGTTTATTAGTAGATTAAGTACAAAGCGATTGCCTAGTCCGTTTTACTTCGATGGTTTGTGAGACGGGGGGCGGGTGACCATGCAGCTGCCTCCTTGTGAGATGCTGTTTTCCACGACTTGTTCAAGACTGCACGCACCATTCTTGTGCAGGTCCCATCTAGCTTATTCTCGAGGCGCTTCGCTATGGCCCATGTGATGCAGCCATACAGCAGCACTGATATAACCACAGCCTGGAAGAATTGTCTCTTTAGCTTGTCAGTGAGATCTGATTTCCATATGACTGATAATTTGTTATTCGTGTATTAATATCGCTCTCTGTGGATGAGATGTTACTACCTAGGTAAACGATCCAAAACATGGGGCTAGATTTACTATCAAACATCCAAAATATGTGGCTAGCTTTACAATAAACCATCCAAAAACATGTGGCAAGCTTTACTAGAAAGCAACCACCTGTGTGAAGCATTTGCTGAGCTTTGGTTTACTATAATGTTTGTCATCAACATGGAAGAACGTTATTATTCTAATATATAGATGCTGTCAACAGAAGTCTTTATAAATTGCCTGTGCAATATAATATAAGCCACCCTGTCGTTGGCCTTGACCGAGAATCCAGCATAAAAGTGAGAAGATTCAGATATTCCTTTGTGATAAATTCGCCTCAGATCATAGCTCAATATGGAATAAATGGTATGTGAAAATCAGCCAGCAAAAAAGACCCCACACCAAAAAACGAAAACAACAACAATAATGCATTATTCATGAATGTGCATATATACGTGTACGATTAAACATATTCCTATGTGTGAGTAAAACCGTATTTGTGTAATAAATATGATAAATACTAGCAGATATATTCACTCTCCGGGTGCAAGTATTTAGGTTTTAATGTAATAAAATATTATATTGAATTAGAAAGGCTAATGAAACTGAATAATAATGCAGATAAAAGATATTTGAAACAGAGTGGGGTATAATCGAGAAATAGAACTTACTCTTCCATCACTCCTGTCTTTCATTGCTAATTTTTTCTAATTATTTAGTTAAAATAGAAAGTAAAGAATATGATTATAGTTATTTCTTGTTAACGGATTTGTTTTAAGCTTTTTATCCAAAATTTTTGCTCATATTTATTCAGATAAAACCAGATAATTAGAAATCAATAATACCAAGCAAATATTTATTAAAATCCAATATGCAAATCTGCCTTTCCGCTCACACTGTAAATTTTGTTGTATATATAGATACAATTGCATGTTATTACTATGTAAATAAGACCAACAGTATTAATAATTTAAAATTATTTTATCCACAATTGATGTCTAAATAAATATAAAATCATGGAGAATGTGACGTAAATAACTAAGGGTATTGTAACTTGAGTAGTGATATAGTTTCGATTACAGACAGACAAACACACAATCTCCATTATAATAAAATGTGCGATGTCTATGTATTTTTTTTTTTTTATTGTGAATATATTTCCGTCATATCGCCAATTGCCTCGTGGGAACGATAATGGCTACAAACCAAGAACTGCAGACCGTTATTAATTAAGATCGATTTTTATAAAATATGTCAAATGTCCTTGTCCTTGTGCCACGCTAGGCGAGCCTAACCTTATTAAATATTCAATAACATATATTTACCCAACCACTCCACATGAGTCTGGTGCGACACAAGGTCATTTTAAAATGAGTTTAACAGGTTTGAATTCAGAGTTGTCCTTGTTCTAAACCGGTTGCTATACCACGGTTAAAGAGCCCAGTCGGTCCTACTATTTACATTACTGTCAAGTCCCACTGAAAGCACCGATTTCCTCTAGATCAGCGAAGTTAAGCAGCTATAAGCTTGTTCAACATTCAATTGGGTGACCACTTAAGCAAAAGGATATACTGTAAGCAATAGTTCTTGTTTATGAAAATGATTTGATTCGGCATTAGATGACCAGAAAATGGTTGATATGCCGTCATAAATACCAACTAACCACCCACCCACCCAACCAACCTCCATTTTACCCATAGCTGGAGGGAGAAAAACTAGATGCATACTGTTCCACAAGGCTATTAGTGCTATATGAAATGCAACCAACCTTGTCCAGGATTTGAACTCGGTTCGCCGTGTCTCTTTCTTACAAAGATAACTATTACACAACAACTACCTCTTTATCTCATGGTTGAGACCAGGTAAACATTAATATTTCGAATGCTGAGGCGAGAATAACATTCCTAAGAGAAGCTTGGCCGCCAATATAGGAGGGAGATTCAAAAATTAACCACACTCTAGTTTTATGGAAGCCGAGCTCACCGTGGATGATTTGATAGGCAGAACCATAACTAATTTACAGAGAACAAGCTACCTCGTCGATTGTAACTTGCCAGTTTGCCAATACCATCTCGCAAGCTTGCTGAATCTTCTCATCAGTGGTGGAGGTTGACGGGCGTCTTGTTCCCTCTTCGTGCGTCAAGCTTTTCAGTCCCTGACAACCTTTCCGAGCAAAGATAGCAGGTCACTTTCTTGGTGTATACAGCAAATGGGGCGAACATGTTTACACGGTAACGATCACAAGCAAAATGGTACGATCAGACTTAGATTTGAATCAAGTAAACACAACAGAATTAACGATAAGTACGCACGTGTAGAATGCACTCTGACAATAATAAAGATATGTTATGGTGAAAGTACGGATAATTTGTGACTCTCCTTCGTAATATTTTAAGGTAATCCTTAACTTGTTCCTCGTAAATTCCTACCATAAAATAAACTGGACCCTCATTTTATGTCCGTGTTTTTGCAATAAATGTTTTATTTTTCTTGCACCCGTTATTTTACAACTTTTAGAATATACGCATAGAAATGAATATTAAAATAAATAAATAAAATATATTTAGTACTGTAAAATAACGGATGCAAGAAAAAGAAAACATTTATTGCAAAAACACGGACATAAAATGAGGGTTCAGTTTATTTTAGGATAGGAATTTACGAGGAACAAGTTAAGGATTACCTATTTTAACACCCATTTTTGCTGATCGACATTGTATAGGACTCATCATCATCAGGTCGTGCAATTAGAACAGATATCCATGGTAATCTCTCGCCAACCGTCCCTATCATTGATTGTCCCAGAATAATAACAAGTATAGTGATTTGAAAATACGATAGAATTTTTAAACATCATATAATATTATTAATATTAGATATATACCCACATAATACATCGTGTATATAATAGAGAGAGAGACAGACAGACAGAGAGATAGATTAAAGGTGATATTAGATCATTGAAAAGTATTCTTACTTTTTAACTCTGCTTCTGGTTCTTCGTCTAGGTCGGTCGCCATGTTCTCTGGTTGGGCTTTCTATTAAGGGTTGGTTTTCTTCTTTGTCAATTTTTCATCGAGCTGGGCTGGTCATTGTTTTTAATATTCACTTAACAAACAAGATTTGGTTGTTTCTTGATAATAAATCTTTATTTCGCAACTGTGCCCATATTCATCCACCGCGGTGAGGAACAACATCAGAGCGGCGAAAATAAGTCCGCCTCCTCTGAAAACTGCGTCACGTCTGAAGCTAAAACTATCGTGTCTGTAATGGCGCGTTTGCACGGGGTCAATCCAAAGGTCATTACCCGTCCATAACTGTAGGGTAATTTTTCATGAACCCCATTATTTTAAGTCTAACGGGCCCTATTCATAATTATAACTCCAGGTACGTTCATAATTTATAAGCTACACATAGATTATGTAACAATCGAATGGCTATGGGGGCTTAACCATAGTAAAATATGAATCAAAGGGATTCTAAGGTAAAAAATAGAGTACCACTGGAGTACAGGATCTACCAAGAGCAATGACTAATAGGTACAGATGGTGAGAGACATTGAAGTGAATCCATGCTATCGGCACGCCTTGATGATGATGAAGCTTTATCTCTCAATAGAAACATTGGCGACAATTTTTCCATGTCGTAACCGTGTCAGTGATACTGTACGGCTGCACCATTTGGGCCCTTACAAAATGCAAAAAGAATAACCTAGATGGGGAGCTGCACAATAATCCTGCGTGCTGTCTTAAACAAATCGTGGAAACAAAAGCCTACAAGACAGTAGTTGTATGACTACTTGTCCCCTATCACACAAATCTTCTGAGTAAAATGAGCAAGACATGCTGGACACTGCTGGAGAAGTAAGGACGTTCTCCTGTGAAGACATGCACTTGGACACGCCAGTGTGTGCCAGGCAACAAGGGCCTACATCGATCAGCTTTGTGCGGATCCTGAAATGCCGCACAGAAGAGTTCCCGAGGACGATGACCAATCACTATTCAGTAGCAATGGATCTGCGAGACTAGCTTGTTAATCATTACACAACAATGGTTCTCTATTTACCCAAAACATTCACCAGGAGTAGGATGCGACACAAGGTCGCAAGTATTGGGGTGCATCTTGCGAGGATCGAACTAAATATTCAGTAGTAATGGATTTGCGAGACTAGCTTGCT
Organism: Doryteuthis pealeii; assembly: GCA_023376005.1. NCBI lineage: Eukaryota > Metazoa > Mollusca > Cephalopoda > Myopsida > Loliginidae > Doryteuthis > Doryteuthis pealeii. The sequence goes on along the minus strand of CM042143.1, from coordinate 121,401,930 downwards.
AATCCTTACACAACGATAGAATGCTCTATTTACCCGACCCGACCCGTTCACTACGAGTAGGATGTCGCAAAGAGGGGGCATCCAGTGAGGATCGAACTCGCTATTGAGTAGTAATGGATCTGTGAGACTAGCTTGCTAATCATTACACAACGATGGGATGCTCTATTTACATAAACCATTCCCCACAGGTAGGATGTTACACAATAGTCGCACATAGGAGGCATTCATTCAGGATCGAACTCGCTAATCAGTAGTAACGGTTTTGTGAGACCAGCCTGCTAACGATTACACCACGATGGGACGCCCAAATGTAATTCATTTAGTGATCTTAATACTTAGTGGGGAGCCCAGTACAGTATAAAACTTTTGTTATCAATCATTAAACGGCCACGATTATTAATTCATTATACCAAAATAAAGACATTCTACCATCAAGATTGGTACGTGGAAAGGAATTGAAAGCAATCCCTTTGCCACTGTCCCTTATAAACGTGCAGTACGTGCATTTATTGGTAAATTAGGTACAAAACGATTGGTGTATACCTGACAACACCAGCAAGCACGCAACAGCGAAAAGACAACACTACACGGTCGAGTAAACACCTAAGGACAAAGTAGACTTTTGTCTTTCTCTTTTGATTATTCTTTTTCTTTCGCTTGCCAATTGGCGCATACAAAGATTTTGAAGCTACCTTTGATAAATGAACGTTATCCTCTACAAATCGTTTTATTGTTTTTTTTGCATTGTTGTCTTTCTTTTGTTTCGTTTGCGTTTGAACTTTCTGATTTCGTTTATCGAACTTGGATGTAATGTTATTTTTTTTTCTCTCTTTTATTTCGAATGCTTCGAGTTTTTATTTTTGTCGTTGTTTTTTTCTGATATCAATTTTTTCTTTCTTTTTGTTTTCTTTCAGTCAAACACATTTACTTACACCTCTATTCTTTCATTTATTTATTTTAGGGGTAAGAGTCCTGGTGACGTAATGGTTGGTTGGTTGGTTGTATTTTATGGCATGTCAAACCCATAGGGATATTTTATTCTTATATACCCTATCGTCGGGTAAATAAACGAGAGAGGAAACTCGTGCTATATATATAGAGAGAGACAGGGTTATTTCCTATAACTCCAACCTAAAAATAGGGGAACCACTCTGAATGAGTTTTATCTGTTAATTAATCTACTCATTATTTTCCCATTAAACTAAACCTAAACCCTAACCCTAACCATAAAGCCTTACCCTAACACTATCTCCAACCCCGTCTTCTTTTTTCCTAGTAGATCAATAAATAATTAAATAATTTATAAAATTCATTCAGAGTGGTTCCCCTTTTTAGGTTGGAGATATAGGAAATAACCGAAAGACAAATACAGAGTTTTACTTCATTTCTTCTTTAATACTGTTGGCTATGATCGTCTCTGTTGTCCACTAGTCGCCATGTTTCCTTCTCCTTCCTTTGGCCGACATGTTTTGTCTAGTTTCTTCTAAAGCGGTTTTCTTTTACGGGATAGTTTTTTGTCATGCAATTACTTAAACGCAAGACTTTTATTTTCCCTGATCAAGATTTATTTTTTCTTGCCTTATTCTTCCGTGCGGGTGAATTCACTCAGCAGAGCACGTCTACTCTTACTTAAAGTTCTCAGGTTGAAACCGAATCTAACTAGTTACGTTTTTCTCATAGCGCGCGAGATTCAGGCCTCTTTAGGTGTCAGTTGGGGTCATCCAACGGAAATCTACCCGCCTACTTTTTTAACCCCAACGAACCTATTTCAAACTGACTAAAGGGTCTTGTCAACAACCATGACACCACATAATATGCAACATGTGCGGTAAAGTGGGAGCCTGATGGTAGGTGTGGCGCACCACCTCAGACGCTAAAATAATCCCCTTTGTCTAGCGCTAGTGAAAGGGGATAGACTCCCTCACTGATTGGCTGATACCGACTTTAGGCCACCCCGACGACTTTTACTTACTCATGCTAGAAGCGGCTACCCAGCGCGCTTGGGTAGAGGGGGTGAAAAAAGATAGTCTCGCAGATCCATTATAACTAGATTGTGAGTTGTTTCACCTCAGAGAGTCCAATTAAAATCCTAGGTAAAAAAAGATGTTGCGCTGATGGCAACCCACTCTTAAAAGAAAAATTAACGTCTACTATTTACTGTATTTAATTCAACATTTAAAAAAAAATTATCTTTACGAATATAAATCAAATCTTATTATTTTTGCCCAGGAATCATGATCTGGTGATAGTGAATGTGTACCTATATTTACTTTGTCGTTAATTGTTTTATTGTTTATAGTTTCCGCCGGTACATACACACAACTGCCTTTATAATATCTACGGGACGGCTACCGGCATCGCCTGGGTAGAGGTCAATATAGTTAGTCTCGCAGATCCATCATTACTGAACCGGGAGTTGTTTACTCACAGTACCCATTAAAATCTCTATGCATAAAAGACCTTGTTAAGAAAAAAAAGAAAAGTGCCCGACACTTTGAAGAATGATTAATGTCTCTTATTAAAAATATTAAATGCAAGAAAAATCCATGCTCTTACTATCTAAAATTTTATCTTTAATTATCTTCACGATATAAATCAAATCTTCATTATTTTTGCTCAAAAAGCAAGATCTGGTGATAGATAATGTGTATATTACTTTGTTATTAATTTTTTATTTTCTGAGCTTCCTCCAGACACACCCATACATACAATACATCACAAACACAACTCCCTTTATTTATATATATATATATTATATATATATATAATATATATATATATAGAGAGAGAGAGAGAGAGAGAGAGAGAGAGAGAGAGAGAGAAAGAAAGAGATAGATAGATAGATAGATTCCTGATCATCTTGCAAGAAAATTATTAAACTAGTCACATGCGCTATTTCCTCGACAGTAATTCAATACTTAATTTCATTTTCACAAACAAAATATGTAAGGCCACTATTCTTAAATATAATTATCATTTTGTGACTTTTTTTCATGACAGCACGGACCCTTTTACTCGACCCTTTTTTCAATCCATGGGTGTATCCTGTTCTCTTTCCACTAACCATAGCTGGGGTACAGGTATTAAGCTGTGTTAGTTGTTTTTTGTTTGTTTGTTTGTTTTATGGCATATCAACCTTTTTCAGGTTATTTAATGTCAAAACCAATCATTTTGATCAAGGATTTTATGTTTCAAGTTCTTAATAACTTCAAAAGATATAAATTAAATTCATTGGGTTTTGGTTTGGTTTGGATTGGTTTATCTAATGGTATAATTAACACTGTGGGTTATGTAAAGCCAAAAACTGTCAGTAAAAAATTGTTTTCTTTACAGGTGTAATTTTTGTAGATGTATTTCTGATTCATAACTTTCGATATATTTTTATTGAAAATTATGAATAAGATATCAAATGTGCGATTACGTTTTCTTTCAGACTAATACGTTTAGGAAAATGTGTGGACACCCTCATCAAACTAGCTAGGTAAATTCAATAATTTTTTTAATTTCTATTCTTCTTTTTAGTTTGATTTCTTAAACACTCATTCTTTTTCGAATCTAGCATATATATTCACGCTCTGGGTGCATGTATTTAAGTTTTAATGTTATAAAATATCTATTAATTAGAAAGCTAATGAAACTAAATAAGAATACAGATAAAAAGGTTTATACAGAGTGGGATATATATCGAAAATAGAACAGCTGAACTTTCTTTTCCATCACTCCCGTCTTTCATTGCTAGATTTTCTTAATTTAAGTATTTAGTTAAAATAGGAAGTAAAGAATAGAATTACTGTTATTTCTTCTTGTTAATGGGTTTCTTTAAGATTTATTCGCGCGAGATTTTTTGCTCATGTTCGTTAGGATTAAACCAAATAATTAGATCATAATACTAGGTACATATTTATTAAAAATCAAAATTTTTAAAATCAATATGCAAATGAGCCTTCCCGTTCACACTGTAAACTGCTATATTTGTGTATATATAAATACAATTGCATGTCACTAGTATAACAGATTGGTCAACAGTATTCATGAGGTAAAACAATTTTTATTAAGAAATGAGGGTTTAAACAAAAATAAAATATAGACAATGTGACGTAATAACTAAGGGAATTGTGGACCTGAGTAGTAATATAGTTTCAGTTTACAGAGAGAAAAAATAACAATCTTCATTATAATAAGATATAATATTGAATTTTATTCTTTCTATTTGAATTTGTTTAAACTTATCTATATGTTAATACTCGTGTTCCTTAAAAGTACGACTGTTATCTCTTGCAACACCCTCTACTTAAAAATGAGCCCGTCCAAATCGTCCAAGATGAAAAGCAAAAATGTAAATCCTGATTATCAGATGTCGCTTTCTGCTGAATTCATATTTCTTATGAGTGTCGTCACGCCAGCTAGATAATGGACCATAACGTTTTTATTATAAAGAAGGAAAGGGAAGAAAAAAGACATGCTAAACAGAAGGAAGATAATAAGAAAGACAAAAATAAAGAAAGAAGGTCAGGGGAAAGATAGATAATAGATAGAGAGAGAGAGAGAGAGGAGAGAGAGAGAGATGGGGGGGGGGTGAGCGAGCGTAAGTGATAACGCAAATCTGTTTCAATCGAACACAATGAAAAAATAAAAAGAGGAAAAATGTGAAGAAAGAGTTAAATCAAGATTATTCTAATTTTATACATTGAAATATTTTATATATTGAAATATTTTGCATAGCACTTAAGTAT
>CM042143.1:121357901-121392097 GCA_023376005.1 Doryteuthis pealeii | reverse complement strand
AGAGTACCGACTCGGGGCTACTACAGTGAACTATTAAGTTGGTATACACATCTGACTCATTAAGGATTTAACTATTATATATATAATATATAATTATATAATACTAATATAATATAATATCTTAACTATATAGGGTGGTATATTAGACATTGCCTTTAATACTTAATTTGAGAAAAAACTCTGATTAATCCGTTGAATAAATCATCGAATATAGATAGATATAGATATATATAACTCATGCGGATGGAGATATAGATAATATAATACTAATATGGATCATAATTAAATAATAAGAGAGAGAATATATTTAATATTTGAATCTCCATACTCCAATCAGTATTTTCACATGCTGTTAATCTTTTGCCAGTATTCACTCTTTCTGTATTTTGTTTCTTATTTAGAATTTTGACTTGTGATTATAAGTATGGAGATAAAGGGCAAAATTGTTAAGATAGTAGATATTTGGGTGTTAATGTTTGAATGTTTTCATTGAAAGGTATTTTCTGAAATTAAATTAAATAAGAAGAGAATAATAAATATTAGAGAATATAGAAGAATATACTGAAAGGTTAGTTAATAAAGAAAAGACGACAAATATTTTGAAAATTTAACAACCTGCTAAACGGTATTCTACAATCGGTTACCGACATCAATACAACTGGCATATTAAGTATATATATATTTTATTTTTATTATATATTTGGGAGAATAAGTTGCTTAATTGGAATGTACCTATTTTTGAAATTAATTTACTTATAATTTATTAAGGCGGGAAATCCTATTTAATATTATGGTAACAAGTGAGAAAAATAATCTCTGTAATGTAAGTTTCAGCCTATTAGGCTCATCAGCGAGTATAGTGTCGGAAGACCGGCTGTGCGTGAAATTGAAACGTTTGACTGCAAGGACATGGAGCGATAAACTAAACTAAACACAAATCGGCTTTCACTTAGATTTTATAATTTGTCTTAGAGTAGGTTAAATTCTCTTCTAGTGATTTTATTAACGAACATATGATAAGTTAGTAAACAGGGTTTTGTTTGGAAATGGATTTTTGCCGAAATTTTTGTGGAGAATAAGTTGCCTTAATGTGGAGTCGTACCTAATTTTAGAAATTTAATTATTATATAATGAATTAGGCGGGAATACTATTTAAATGTATGGCTAAAAATCGTTTGGTGTCGGGGTTATGTTTATCGACTGTCGACTTGGCAGGATCCGGTTTAATATACGCCAAGGCGTCCTTCCGATCTATCAAGCTCTGCTGATGGGCTAATAGGCGAAATGTACATAAGAGTTGATTCTTTCATCGATTTTGTTTTATAGCATACTTAAATAGGTATTTCCGCCTAATCTCATTAATTAATTAATTAATTTTCAAATTGGTAAGAAATCCATTAAGCACATTATTCTTCTCAAAATTGTCGGCAAAAAAGCCATTCCAAACAACCATGTTTTCATATATAAGTATATATTACTTAAATATAATATATTATACTTTATAATATATAATGTGTGTACAAAGGTTCGATATCTTTTATGTCGTTTTGACATTTTTTTTTTATGAAAAATAATCCAGTTCATCGCCATTTCTATCTTGGTGAATAGTCACTTCGATACCTTTATGACACACCTTGTATATAATATAAATATATATATATATATATATATAATATATCTATTTATAAATAAATAATATAATAAATGTTTACATATCTATTTTATCATTGGTGTAAAGGACACCGTCACAAAACCATTTGGTTTTGGTAACCAATCGTCTGTAATTCTGTTCAAATGCCAGGTAAATTCGAAAATTGCAAAAATTCAGAAATTCAATAGACCATAGATGTGTATGTTGGATGAAGTATCGTAAATGTATGTGGGTATGTTCTTGATGTCTTGAGTGTTTTTGGACGTGTAATGTTTATTATCATGGATAATGTCATAACACATTATATTAGTTTCTATGAATGTGTAACGTTTGATCATGCGAACGTGTGAGCGTTTGTATTCACGTGTACATGTGTGTGTGGGTGTGTGTATTTTTTGGTATGAGCGGATGTCAGCATGCGGCGTGTGTGAGGTTGGTGTGGTGGAGGTGGGGGAAACAGATACTGTCACGGGTTTTAGGATTTAGGATTTATTCACCGGTCATTGCAACCACGTAAAGGAAATACCTCCTGGACAGTATGTAGTGATAGACACAGTTAAGACCTAAACTCGAATGGGCGAGATGCTCTCTGGAGGTCGGAAGTGGGTCCTTTTTTTTCGCTCATGCTCAGTGGGTTTTACGGTGAGGCTGATGGAGATTGTTATTTATTATTTTTTAATCCCACATGCTCTAGCGATCACCTAGCTCGGCTAAAGTGTAACCCGGACTGCATGAAAGCTTTCTGAGGTAAAATCAAACTTAACGGACCTAAAGTCCCCATCGTATTTCACACCCCGCGAAAGAAGAAAACAAATCAGGGAATTAACTGAATTTAATAATGTTGGCGTTTTTTTTTTTAATATAAGGCGTGTGCAATGGTTATTTCTACTTATAGACTCGTCGATAAGCATGTGACCAGGGAAGGCAACCTCTTATCCAAACACTGGGTGCTGCTGTTGTTGTATTTATACTGGCTGATTTTTTCTTACTCACTCTAATTTTGGTTTCTTGGACGTCGGACCTAAGGATACTATACCACAGGATTATTGACTTACCAAGGATCTATACACAGGAACTTATTGACTTACAAAGGACACTATACCACATGACTTATTGACTTACTTACTTATTTACTTTAAGTTCTTTTACAACTGGCCAAGGATGACGGCCAATACTTAACAAATACTTTCACAGTGTTGATATATTAATGAATAAAGGATATAACGACCAGTTTTATTTAATTTTAAAACATTTAGTTGTTTTTTTAGGTCAGTTAACTTTATACCACTTATTTTGAGCATCTTTGTTATGCCTCAAAGATACGTGGTTCAAAGTTAACTGAACTAAAAAAATTTAAAGTTTTAAATGAAATACTGGCGCATTATATTTTTTATTCATTTATACATAACACTGAAAATTTCATTCAATTCGGTTAATTCCCTGATTTTTCGGTATTTTTTTCTCTTTCGGTTGGGTGACATACGATGGTGGAATTTAAGGTTCGTTAAGTTCGAGTTAACAACTTTGAGAATGAGTTAGGTGGAACAAGTCGAAAGGTAGCAGAAATTTATTCAGTAATTCGAATAGTAAAAAAAAAACACACATTGCAAATAGATAAACAAGGGTCCTTTTTGCTTTGTCGTATTTCTTTTTCTTTCAGATCTGATCCTATCTTTAATATCGTCTCGTCGTCTCCTTGTCTCACGTTCTCTCGTCATCTCTTTCTCTCTCTCTTCCGTCTTGGTCTGTTTGTTTTCGCCAATCAAAGACTCTCTGCTGAACATTGTTTTGAAGTCTAAGTACACGCTTTGGTGTGGAACATTCTTTCACAGCCTTCCTCACGTAATGACTCCACAGGGTCAGAGGCCCACACTCAGCGCACGGGGCCTCGTGTCTATTTGTAGTCAGTTGATACACAGGCTAGCTCATAAATCTGCCACCGGCAATACCCAGTCATAAACAAAACTGTTTACACGATGCATACCTAAAGAAATTCTTCGCTGAATAGCAGCAGCAACCACCATCACGATCTGCACACACTCTACCCACCACCACCAGAAAAAAAAATTAAACAACATGATTGTGATGTGGAGCCGAAAAGATTTAGTGACACGTACAAAGACAAAAACCTTAAGTTATCGTGCATGATTCAATATAAAATCTTAAGCGTTTGAGGTAAATAAAATTACCGTAGCCTGTGTTACCTTTTGAGTATTTACCTCTGTATTGGATTGGTTTGGTTTGGTTTTTGTTTTAACGGCATATCAAACTCAATGGGCTCATTTAATGCCGAAATTTTTTTGTTATATATTAAGGTCACGTGAGTATTAAGAGGAGAGTCCGTCGTCTAAGTACTTCAAGTGAGTTCTGCACAGAGTAATATGTGTGTTCTAAATAGTGATAGAACCATCGCCACGGTTAGGGTTAGGGGAGATGGGTCATTCATTATATCAGTTTTGATATAAAATTCATTGGATACTCATTTTTTATAAACACATTTTCCCTATTTAACCCATGCGCCACAATAGGTTCTAGGGTTTGGGGAACTGTGGACACCCATTCACCACTTGCTTATCTGGTCACTCTGACCCGAAGTTGTAGTGTGGACCAGGACACAATGGTGATGAACGGGTGTTCCCCAGTTCCCAAACTCAAATGGACATCACAAATCAACAGAGTTTAACGTAATTCCAGGAACATTAAGAACACAAAAACCACGTTCTAGCACCATATTTCATTTATTTACGGACATCAATCTCTTTGTGATATTAATTTAAATTTGAAATTTGATTTTGTAAATATACTAAGATAAAAAAATGTACAAGGTGTGTCAAAAAAGTGTCAAGATGTTTTGTATTTTGAACACATTATTATCCCGAAAAAATGTTCGATTCATTCTTCATTTCTTTCTCGGTAAATCAGCTTTAAACTTGGGGTACTTTTTTGACACACCTTGTTTTTGTATAAAATAAGTACGTTTCCCTCGTTAGGTATTACAGCATGGTTTAACTGTATATATTTATATTTATATATATATATATATATACAGAGAGAGAGAGGAGAGGAGAGGAGAGAAAGAAGAGGAGAGAGAGAGAGAGAGACGGAGAGAGATAAGATGGGGGTGATAGACCGACAGAGGCGGCAGATGATAGATACATTGATAGGTATCTGACTAATTTAAGATAGATACATAAATACGTAGACGAGAGAGAGAAGCAGAGGGAGAGAGATACAGAGACAGAGACAGCGAGAGAGAGAGTAGAGAGAGAGAGGAGAGAGAGAGAGAGAGAGAGAGAGAGAGAGGAGAGAGAATGTGTAATTTTTTTTTTTCGTGATCAATCTATATTTAAGTACTCTTCATTACGGTACTGAGTTCTCTGCTAGATGAATGCTTTCTATTCTTTCGTAGGCAAGAACCGAATCACAAGGAGCTGAATTGCAGAGTCACGCGATCTTGCTTGAAATGAGTATTAACGATTCCTGTCACAGATAAGTAGGATGATGTTTTATGGGCGACATATAAAAACAATTGAAAAATCGCTTTTGTTTCAATTCGCACTGCGTTTTGGGCGATTTTGTGCATGAAATAGTTTAAATTATTGGGTTAGAAAAAGTAGGTAAACATGAAAATTTACTCTAAAGCATCCTGTAAGTTTAAGATCCAGGCTTTGGTCGTACTCTGGATTCTGGCAAGTGTTAGAGTCGAATTCACACACACACATATATTATATATCTTAATTTAATAGGGATTGTGGGTTTTCTGTCTGTAACCGAAACTATATTACTATACAAGTCCAATTTCCCTTTTTTATTTACATCACATCTCCATGATTTTATTTATATTTAAACCTCAAATTATTATAAAATTGCTTCACCTTTTTATTAGTGTGTCCATATCTAATATACAATAACATGCAATTGTATTTTAATTGCAAAAAATAGCGGTTTAAGTGTGAATGGGAAGGCTAATTTGCATATTGATATTAAAAATGTGATTTTAATTAAATATGTCTTGTATATTGATTTCTAATTGTTTGGTTTATTTTAATGAATATAAGCAAAAATCTCTTCAATGATCTTAAATGAAATCAATAATAAGAAAAATAACTGTCATTTTATTCTTATTTCCTGATTTAACTAAATAGTTAAATAAGTAAAATTCAGCAATGAAAGACGGGAGTGATGGAAGAGTAAGTTTCATTTCTATTTTTATATTATAACCCCACTCTGTTACATATCTTTTTATCTGCCTTGTTATTAGACTTTCTAATTTAATACGATATTTATTACATTAAAACTTAGATACTTGCACCCGGAGGGTGGCATATATTTTGCTAGTATATATATATATATATATACAGTTTTGTTGAACTGTACAGACAATTCTTGTCGGACAAGTTTTTGGTTGATCCTTTCTAATTTCGGGCCATCTTTTTGGTGTCGGGGTGTAACTGGTGTAACAGTCCCCAAAGGTTTCAAAACGAGCGCTTTCGGCAATACAGTTTGCCATCATCAGGTAGGAAACGATGGTATGGTTTCGTGTCTCGTTTTAACGAGAACGAGTAGTAGCAAGGAATTAAAAGTGGGAGGTTAAAATTGGCAAACTGTATTGGGCAAAAGCACACACACACACACACAACTTAAGCAGCAACACACACACGACAAACACACAAACCTTAAGGTTCATTTCCGCTGTCGTCCTCAAAAATTTTATAAACACCACACCAACCACACACCTAAAAAAATGCACAATGTTTCCTTTCGATACACCACATACACATCCCATACCAACGCCGTAAAATAGAATATTTGACGTCATATTTCAAAACGTTCTTCTTTCAAACTTCAAAATTTTAAACTGAATAACACATATACCACCTCATTTTTTCTCGTTATTCTGTGATAATAATTTATTATCTTCCATATACCAACAAATGCCTGAAGATGATCTAATTAATAGATCGAAACACTGCAGGTCGGCCAATAAACTCGCCACTTAACCCATTTAAACCTGTGTTTTTTCATTTTCTTCATATATATATAATTTATATATTATATATATATTATATTGATAGATAGATATATAGATATGTATATTTGGGCAGCATTCTTTCGTTTATACATATTGAATTACGCACAAACCATGTCTCCTGTTTAACAAGTTTATTTTCGATATTTTCAAGCTTTCTTGCCAATTTTTCAAATATTTGGATGAAATCCGTTGATTAGTGCCAAAAGTACTTGGGACAAAAAACTTTGGAGGACTAATCCATTGATCCCATCCAAATATTAAAAAAGCCAGAAAGCTTGAAATGATCGACAATAAACTTGTTAAACAAGACACATATGTTTTGCTTAATAATCTCCTCTCTCGCTATCTCTGTCTGTCTGTCTGTCTGTCTGTCTGTCTCTCTCTCTCTCTCTCTCTCTATATATATATATATATATATATATATATATATATATATATATATAATATATTATTATTATTATTATTATCATCATACCACGCTTCTAGCACGGATATCCATGACAAAGTAATATATATATACATATATATATGAGGAAAAATGAGTAAAGAAAAGAAATGTAGATGGATAAAAATGAATTTTATCGATATCACTTTTAATCGATATCACTCACACATGTGTTTCGGTCTGTTTATCAAAATGTATACAGATTTACGTTATTATTATTATTAATAAAATAATCAGATGGAGTTGAAATGATGAGGATAATAATAATAGGAAAAATGCATAAATTATTCCGCATACAGAGAGTTTTTTTTACGACCTTCAGCAGAGTGATTTTTTATTTATATGTATATATATATATATATATATATATATATATATATATACATTATATATATATATATACACACACACACACACACACACACACACACACATATATATATATATATATATATATATATATTATATATAATCTAATCGTTGGCTATATGTTTATCACGATATCAAGCACTCTTTTATATATATATTATATATATATATATATATATATATATATATATATATATATATATATATATATGTGTGTGTGTGTGTGTGGTGTGTGCGTGTGGTGTTGTGTGTGTTTGGGTATATATGTGATTTGTGTGTGTAAATGTGTATTTGTGTGTTAAACATGTGTATATGTGTATTTGGGCAACATGTTTTAATTGAAACAAATTATATTGAAAATAACTAAGATAACTCTTCCGGATGTTTTTATAAATTCTCTTCATGATAAAATACTTAGATCTATATTCAGTTAGAAACTTTTGCTAAGTGACACATTCTGTTAAATTGTGTTGAATTGTTACAAACGGTCTTCACACTATGAGTAACAAAACAGTTAGCGTGATTTACAAACATCTGAAGGCAAAAATAGTTTTAGACTGAGTGGAATTCCGCTTAGGTGAACAATGAGTTTAAATACATTTTAAAGTGTCCGACCTTTGGTCGATTCGATATTTTCCAGTGGACGGACTTATGTATATAGAAGTAACTGTATACCTTGCATAGAGTAAGACCCTTACTCTTAAAAAAATGGGATTTCCTAGGTATGACATTGTTGTATAGAAAGATGGAAAGATACACATATGAATGGGGTACTTAACACATTTATTAACCACTAGCATCCGGTGCTGAACCGAGACATTCAAAGACAGGACAAATAAGTACAAACAATTAACAAGACAAACTCACACTAAATGAGGAGGGTCAGTTCGATATAGCCAACGCAGCAAAGCCAGTCGGAATATTATTCAGCTAGTTAATCTACTTTAATCGTAGGCTATTTTATGGCTATGAACCAGTCCATCTGGTAGAGAGTCGAAGGGTGCTACCTAGTCTACAACAGACATGAAACTGCATCTGGTGGTGAGGCCTCGATTCTGTAGTTTTTTGGGACTGAAAGGTAGCCCTTTATTGCTATTACACCCAGGTTCAATCTAGCCTTGAATGGTAGTAGCTGCTAATGTCCATGAATGGGTAGATTAGAGGTGGATAATTGTTTTGGCCAGGGAGTCCCTTCAAGAGGGCCGTGATTAGCGGAGAGTCACACCTTCTAAAACTGATCGTATTCATTAGTTAACATTACACTTCATTTAATGCGAAGTATGAATTGCATAATAAGGAAGAAACTATCGGGACCTGTGGATATACTCTAGTATCATATTTTAATTATTACAACGTTTGATATATTTACTTAAGAACTATTGAAAAATAGTCCAATATCTAAAAAATTATAATAAACTTGATTTAACTCTCTCTTTCACTTATTATTTTTCTTTCTTTCTTTTCATCTTATCATTATGTTCGATTGAAACAGATCGACATTATCGCTTCGACGCTATCACCCCCTCTTTATATATTCCCCCTACTTCCTTTCTTTCTTTCTTATTATATTTTTCTGTGTAGCAAGTCCTTTTTTTCCCTTTCTTTCTTTCTGATAGAAACTGAATTGTCCTTTATTTAGCTGAGGTAACTTGATTTAACTCTCTCTTTCACCCTTTCTTTTTCTTTCTTTCTTTTCATCTTTTCATCATGTTCGATTGAAACAGATTGACATTATCGCTTCCACGCTATCACCCCCTCTATTATATATTCCCCCCTACTCTCTTTCTTTCTTTCTTTCTTTCTTATTATATTTTTCTGTGTAGCACTTTCTTTTTTTTCCTTTCTTTCTTTCTGATAAAAACTGAATTGTCCTTTATTTAGCTGAGGTAATGATACTTATAAGAAATAATAATTCAACAGGTAAGCAACATCAGATAATCAGGATTTAAATGTTTGCATTTCATCTTGGACGGTATGACAAATGTAACGTCTCTCAATTTTCTTTTGAAATAAGGAGTGAAGTTGCTTGTTGACATCCTCAACATTGCGTGCAAGTTTTTGTCAGTCACAGACGATCGATTTTTGCTCATAATGATTTTCATGCAAGAAAAACTTTACTCACAAATATACGTTGATCCAAAAGTATATATATATATATATAGGTTTTTAACTGCAAATCTTTTTACACACAGAAATTTGTTAATAGATAAAGATTTGTAAAATCTTATTATAATGGAGATTTAGAGTCTGTCTGAAACCGAAACTACGCCACTGCTTACGTCACAGAACCCTCAGGAATTGCGCAAGTTTATCAATGAGTAGTTGATTTATATTCAAAATCGTTAATCCATAGAATAAATCTTATTTATTAACGAGGTCTCTATGAAAACCTGAGATAGTTTTGTCTCAAAAGGAGCCCATATTGTGTTTGCGTTTAAAATCCTGCAATGTGTTTTATATATCACTAAGAAACAAAGCTTTACATAATATATTGTGTGATTAATTTGCATACTGGTTTTTAACAAAACCGAGTTTAATATATAATTAATTGGTGGTACAGATCTCTAATATATTTTTTAAAAATTCTCCAACATATTAATATCAATCGTATGAATGATTTCATGTAGAAACCAATGATATAAGAGTAATATTTTAATTTGCATTCTTATCTACATTCGTTAATCTTTTTAATTTAATATATTTCATTATATTAAAACTTATATACTTATGTTGGGAGGGCACTTATTTTTGCTAGGTCAATTAATGTCACACAATTAAACTTTTTTTTTTTGAGTGCGTGATCTAACTGCATGTCAATTAATTCAAGCTGAACCTCCCCAGGTACCGTATCAAAGTCTTGTCTCTAAAATGTTTTACCTGAATGCTTCCGCGGGCTGAAAAATATGTTGTGTCAATAGATTATTCATATTAGATAGGAATACATGATGCCGTATAACCTTAAACTACACAAATATGTAAATAAAAATATATTATGTAAACCATTCACTAACCTCTACTTGTCCAGATTATGAGGTTAAATAGCATGAAATGGGAAAGTTCAGCCCCGGATCTCTGGGGAGTCTGGAGCACGCCTTATCGCCAGTATTCCAGGTCCACTCTGAGGGGTTAGTACCTGTTATGGTTCTATCTACGGGTTGAATAGAAGAAATGAATTAAAAAATATGATGAAAAAATTGAGTTTGGAAAAAAATAAATACCATCAAGAATGATTAAAACAAAATGTATTCGGTATAAAATAACCCAGCAAGGGTTGAAATGCCCTAATATCCAACTAACCAACAAATTAACCTCTTGACATGAAATAACCACAGACGGATTGAGATGCCATTCAAATCAACCAACCAATTAGATTCTCTATGAGCATTTTAGACAATCGGATATATATATATTTATGTATCTGTATCTGTTTTTTGGAAGGACACAAATCAGGTTTGGGCATTCCAGCAGCCAGAAAATGACTACTGTCCTCAGAGTCTTGAAGAAGGGAGATCATTACAATACCGAAAATTCAACACTACTACTAAATAAAAGAAAAAAAACAACTGAGTCTTCTGATATTTATCCCCAGATGAATTATATTATGATAACTACATTATTATAATAATAACACTTTAATGTTTCACACTAATGCCCAAACATGATATATGTACTTCCGAAAAAAACGGATACAGATACAAAAATATATCTTAAATATTATATACTTACTAGAAGCATACGAAGAATCCCAAACAACACCATGTATATATTAATATATATATATATATGTGTGTGTGTGTGTGTGTGTGTGTGTGTGTGTGTGTGCCGTAAATGGATCATCAATCATCATCATTAATTGTGATGAGAGCAAAGATTCACTTGACATTCTCGCCACCCGTGCGTGTCCATCACACTTGTCAAGTCCAATAACGGCACCCAGTGTCCGCACAGATTTAATGAATGTAGGTGTTTGCTGGTTGACCAACACCAGTGTATCCATGTGTAGTAGTCCATAGGAGAAAGCTTAAAAAATACAAAATATCGTATTTTTACGAGCGTGACTTGTTGCAGTAATTAATTGCATATTGCCAATTAAACATCTTTGGAGTTTCCGCTTTTATTCTCTGGATACTGTGAAGAAGATTAGTAATTGGAGTAAAGGCTAAATAAAATGGATGTAAAATGGATGTACATGTGGTTGGTGTTATGTAGCATTTCCTTAAAGACGCAATCAAAGAATCTGTAAGGATAACGGTATCATAAGTAGAAATCTCAAAGAGTTGAATAAAAACATATTCTTCCGCTTTTAGTTTTACTAGCAGGATCTGTGGATATACCACAATATGATAAGTTAATTATTACAACGTTTGCTACACAAAAAACTGAGCGGCCTGGTGCCCCCTTGTCAAACAAAGTACGAAAAGGAGTGAAAAAGAGAGAAAAGAGGCCGCTGCAGAAAAGAGAGCCAGAAGGAAGGGGAGACAAGAGTGTTTGTTTGCAGTCACTGCACCAGAGATTGCCATTCAGCCATTCATAAGACTGTTCAGCCACTCACACAGATGCAGTTATCAACTGTGGATATATTACAATATGATGATTTAATTATTACAACGTTTGCTACACAGAAAACTGAGCGGCCTGGTGCCTACTTGTCAAATAAAGTACGAAAAGGAGTGAAAAGGAGAGAAAAGAAGCTGCCACAGAAAAGAGAGCCAGAAGGAAGGAGAGACAACAAATCCAGCAAGCATCACTGTTTGTTTGCAGTCACTACAACAAAGATTGCCATGCAAAAATAAGACTCTTCAGCCACTCACGCAGATACAGTTAACAAAAAAATGGACACTAAGCCATCGCCTTTAGTAGACTGAAGGATGCCAACAAAAATGTTATGTTTACTTAAGAGCTATTGCAATATTTCAATTTTCTCTATCACCCTATTTTTCTATCTTTCCTTCTCATCTTCATGTTCGATTGAAACGGATTAGCGATATCGCATTCGCAAGGATCGAACTCGTATATGCAAAGTATGTGCAAGTATGTGCATTGCAAATATAGTCACGTGATACTGGTATAGGGGTCTGCCTATCACTTTATTACCCTCTATGTTATCCCTTGATTACTCCCTTGTTATATAATGTTGGTTTCTCTCGGAGAGAGAGAGAGAGAGAGAGAAGAGAGAGAGAGAGAGAGAGAGAAATGGATGAATGTGAAATGTATTTCTATGTTAAAATTTATAAGTAGTAACCCTAGCTTAAATTAAGTCAAACATTCCCTTTCTTAGAAATCTTACAAAATGATTTTAATGTTTTGGCCGGTCGTATTTATTTAAAAAAAAAAATTAATTCACTTTGCAAAATCACTTTTCCCTAATCTCAATTATCTACCCAGAGATGAATAGGTGACACAACGGGTCACATTTTGGCTAATATATATATATATATATATATATATATATATATATATATATATAAGTACACGGTAATAACCTGCTCGAGTTTCACTATAAGTATCTTCAGGGTTAAATCCACTGGATTAATCAAGATATGGTTTAATTGCAGTCGATTTCACATGTGTATTTTTTCGCGATAAACGGTTGATTATAGGTCCGCGGTCGAAGAACGCTGATTTAAAATTAAAAAATTCAAAAAGAGCGGAAGTTGCATTTTTTTTTTCAAAGAATCAAAATATAAACATTGTTAGAAATCCGCTTTGTGCTATTGTTTTAATGGTTTACGACAATGATGAGGATTGTCTATATCATGATAGAGTCTGTAGTGATTGAACGTGGTTTTAATAATGAATGTATAAAGTTAGTTATTTTGATTAAAGGCAATAGAATGTATATATATGTATACACACATGGGGGTGTATTTATACCATTTCAATGATCCAAACACACCCTTTGTTTATTTACTTCCCATACTGTCGTGTAGTAAAAGTCACTATAAGAGGAATATAACCTACTCTAAACAAAACGAAAAATCTAGGAAAGTCCGGTTGGTGTAGGGGTTACGGTCCTCGCCTGTCAGCTTGACAGTCAGGGTTCGAATCACGCACAAGGCGGTCTTCCTATCTATAGCTCTGCTGATGAGGCCTAATAGGCCGAAATATACATACAGAGATTGATATTTCTCGATTTGTTTAGCCTTACATTTGAATAGGTATGCCCGCCTAATTAATTAATTATTAATTAATTAATTTTCAAAATTAGGTACGACTTCAATTAAGCACATATTCTCTCCAATATATATATATATATATATATATATATATATATATATATATATATATAGCGAGAGAGAGAGAGAGACAGACACAGACAGACAGACAGAGAGGGGTGTTAAAGGCTTCTGTAATCTTGTCTGTGACCAATTCCGAATTTCTGAAAAAATTCCCCATTAGATTCCCACCTTGCATGAGCAAAGGATTTGCGTCCAGTTTAATCAGACTTTCTGTCCTCTCTTACCTCTTTTGTATGAGTGTTACGCCACTGAAGTTTTTGTTCCTTTCTCTTTTAACAGACTTACATTCATCAACTGTCAGACGGGAAATATTTTCCGTTTCGCCGGAATGCAACGAAATGTCGAATTCACAGCTGTTCTGGAGATGATCAACGTGAGAGTAATGGTGGCAATAGAAGAGCCGGTTGGAGGGCGGGGGAAGACCTGGCGAAGCAGTGAGTGCAAGGGTTAAGGAGGACACGTGGGATTGCAAAAGCAAAAAGAAAGCGGAGACAAGATGAGGAGGAGAGTTAGAAGAAGGGTAAAGGATAAGATAACTTAAAGACAATGGAGACACTAATCATCATCATCATCATCACGTCGTGCTAGTATCACGGATATCCATGACAATCACTCGCCAACCGTCCCTATCATCCATTGTCCTCATGGGGTCCTCAATGCACTATCCAGTATCCGCACCGAACTGGTCAATTTAAGTCTTTGTTGGACGACACACACTTGTGCTGGTTTCTATTGGAGGACGTCACTTATGGGTTCGTCCTGGCTTCTCCAACAGTGTCATGCATGTCTTGTTCGTCTTAATTGGATAGGTCCTGTGATAGGGAGAAAGTGGCCGTACAGCTGGTTTTTCAGTAGCAAAAAGGCTGGTTAGTTAGTTGGAATTTCTGGCATACTGGGTTATTTTATACAGAAGTTTCATTTTTGGTGGGTATTCAATTTTAACGCATTTTTTAAAAACTATTTTCTTCTATTTAACTCATATATATATATATATATATATATATATATATATATATATATATGATGTGTGTGTGTGTGTGTGTGTGTGTGGTGTGGTTGTCCAAAATAAATGTATACACAGTCTTTGAATCGTTATAACTTATCCAATATATGTATTCTGGCTTGTAAATAAGATTGAAACAAGAGAAAGAATACAAACATACGTGTGTATACATTATTTTAGGACACCCTATATATATATATATATATATATATATATATATATAATATATATGAGGGGTGTTAAGTTATTTACGAATAAATATTATTGGAGGCGTGATCGTAGGAAATGGACTCGAGTTCAAATCCTGGACGAGGCTGCTGGCATTTCATGTTGCGCTAATACCATTGGGAAAGGTATGGATCCAACTACTCTCACTTTATCTATGGGTAAATCGTAAGGCACACTGATCTCTTTAACCATGGCTAGGTAATCTGTCTAGGAGAAGGAAAACTCTAAAAATTCAAAACTACTAAAATCCGCCCAAGAAAATGACCTTGTGTCGCACTCTGTGCAGAGGGTTTGGCAAATATGTATATATATTCAAGTTAAGATACACACACACACACACACACACACACATATATATATATATAATAAATTTTTACTTGAAGGCACTTACAACGCATGTATCGCATAAAATTCGATACTTTTTCTTATAGAAAATGAACTTGACAAGTGTAATCCCAGTAAAGGATGGCTCGATGTGTAGAATACCGTACAGACTGTTTCGACTTTATTAAGTCTCATCAGCGGTATATACTAACGATTTCCCTCCGACAGAAATCGAAACCGGGACTTCAGCAGACGCAGTGAAACACTAGTGAAACACTTTTATCGCCTCGGCCACAGTACACAGCTGACCATCCCAGTGAAATTAAGCTTGTCAATATTTATTTATTGGATTATGTCTGAAGCATAGGCTGTGAAATGAATAAGAAACTCTGTTGGTATTTTAAATGTTAAGTTTTCCTGATATATACATATATATATATATATACATATATATATATATATATATATATATATGTATATATCAGGAAAACTTAACATTTAAATACCAACAGAGTTTCTTATTCATTTCACAGCCTATGCTTCAGACATAATCCCAATAAATAAATATTATAGGTATATATAAAAATACATATATCTACATATACATGTCTGCTAGCCTCATCATCATCATATATATATATATATATATATATATATATATATATATATATATATATATTATATATATATATTTTCTTTTTGTGGTACCAAGTTCTGGTACAAGGTTTCTAGGCTGGTACAAGGTGATTCTAGGTTGGTCCTATTCCCTAGCAGGAGTTTGTTGTAGAGTAGGTTCCTTTGAGAGCTCAATGTTTAATTATTATAAACAGAAGAAAATTATTTGTGAATAAAAAGGCCTTAAATACCATGACTATCGTGATTATGGACCATTTCCATTCGTGGGTATCTGTGGCCCACAGAGCTTCTTCAGACCACGTATATCTTTTATTTAGACATCTATCTTTTATTTAGACTATATATATATATATATATATATATATATATATATATATATATACTGTGCGTGTGTGTAATATCATTTGTATATAGTAAATCATTGAATTTCCATATTGAAATAAATGCTGATAAGCAAATGTCTTAGGTCGTATCTCTAAAGAAATCAGAATGGAACCGTCTTCAAAATGGTGTAAGAAAGGCAGAATGCATAAGAAGGGAAGAAATTCAAAACGGAAGTCAATCGAAGAATAAATGTCAACTAATATTTATGGCTGTGACCGCACGCTTAGAAGGTCAACAGGGTCAAAAACATTATGAGTTTTACACAGATTACAACACGATTTATATCCCGCGTTTTTTGGGTTTTTTTTTTCTCTATTTTCTTTTTCTTTGGGGATTTATTCTTTTCGCGCATTTTTCTTGTGTGCTGATCGTTCGCGCCTGTTTTTTCGATTTTCTTGGACGCGACTTGTTTTAGTGTCTTCTAATATTCTTGTCGGCGAACGAGTCAACTAATTAAGTATCGCTTTGCGGCCTTTTCTATCAACACAAATGATTTAGTGGCAATGAGGGACCGCGTAAAGGAAGCAAGGAAGATACAGAGAAGAAGTAGAAGAAGAAATAACGGATGAATGGGCTGTTTCAACAGAATGAAGAGGTTTATTGAAGAATTTTATGCGCATGCTTGTTAGTTGAAATTTTATGTGTAGCTGAAAGTGTCAGAGTGTGTGTGTGTGTGTGTGGAAGTGTGTGTGTGTGTGTGGAAGTGTGTGTGTGGATTAGAACAAGAAATAAGAATAAAGCGAGAAAAGTAAAAGACAAACAGAAAAACAACGAAAACTAGAAAACAAAGATGGAAAGAAAAACAATTATATGGACACTTCAAACCACAAAACGGAGAAATTGCACATAAAAAAGACTTGGTCAGGGTTAAGAAGAGGAAACCTCAAGAGAGAAAACTGAATCACTAATAGTTGCTGAACAAAATAATGCCTTAAGAACAAATTATATCAAAGCAAAAATTGATAAGACGCTAAAAAAACCTAAAAAAAAAAAAACAGTAAATGTAGACAGTGATGAGACTGTAAACCATGTATTAAGTGAATGTAGCAAACTAGCACAACGGAAATACAAAGCTAGGCACGACTGAGTTGGGAAGGTGATCCTCTGGGAATTATGCAAATAATTATATTTTGACCATACAACAAAATGGTAAATGCATAAACCAGAATCTGTTCTTCAGAATGAAACGCATAAAATTATCTGGAACTTTGAGATCCCAGCTAGGAGACCAGACCGAGTGTTGATTGACAAAAAAAAAAAAAAAAGAAAGAAAGAAAAAAAACGTCCACTTATGGACTTTGCGGTTCCAGCAGATCACAGGGTGAAACTGAAGGAAAATGAAAAGATGGATAAATATCTGGACCTTGCCAGAGAATTGAAAAAGCTGTGGAATATGAGAGTGAAAGTGATATTAATTGTAGTTGGTGCACTTGGAACGGTCCCGATAAACTTAGAAAAAAAGACTGAAGGATCTGGAAATCAGAAGAAGAATTGAGACTATCCAGACTACTACACTGCTGTAATCGGCTAGAATACTCAGAAGAGTTCTGGAGACCTGAGGAGACTTGGTGTCACTCAGACACTAATGAAATACCATCAGCTAACGCTGATGTGAAAAACTCAAACGAGTGAAAATAATAATAATCTCTATCAGAAAAACAAAACACCATCCGGCTGGTGTAAAAATCAACTTTTAAAGGATATTGTCTGAGTGGGTTGGGAAGATGAATAAGATAAAACATTCAATTTTTTAAAAATTACTATCTTAATGGACAGAATATGATGCTTTTTAAAAAGCATCATATTCTCTCCATTAAGATATTTTTTAATGAAACACAACAATGTTGTTCTTTGTTTATTTCAATACACTCATTTTTACATAATTCTGCAAAATTTTATTAAAATTGAACGAATACATTCTTTTTTAGTGTTAAAAATTATATACTTTTTAAATTTTGTTTATCTCGTCCAAAATTATGTAAAAACATTTTTTGACATGCTCTTTAGTAAAAAATATTAATAGGCCTTTGACAAGCACAAACTTAAACTGGATAGGCATCTTCAAATTTGATGTACAGGAGATTATGTGACAATTTCTTGTTAGTAAAGAATTTCTTCGTAAAACTCTATACGTGAGATAAATTTAAATATATCTTTTGTCGCATACTTAATTTCTGAATATATATATAATACAGGGTTGTTCTTTATTCTATGTATGAATGATTTTTACAATAAATTAAATACACATTGATAAACTTACGCGATTCCTGGGGGTATTGTGATGTAAACAGTGACGTAGTTTTGGTTACAGACAGACAGAGATCGAATCTCCATTATATATAGATATAAAATTGTTTATTCAGTCAGAGGAAATTGTGTTTTTATTTTTAACAAGCAGAACCTGTGGATATATCACATTATAATAATTTAATTATAACAACGTTTCATATGTTTACTTAAGAGCTATAGCGAAATAGTTCAATATGAAAAAATGTAATGATATTGGTTTAACTCTCTCTCACCCTTTCTTTAAAAAAGCCTTGTAAAATATTTATATTGATCTGCCGATAAAAATCTGGGAGGAAACGTTTAAAATATCTACATTAATTTACCGACAAGAAAGTGACAAAAACACGACTCGGAAAATATCTAAGTTGGGCCGGAAAATCACCTGACACTGGCTCGCTAAAAACATAGCGTATATTAAGGCAGGTGGCCAGGACGATATAAGATCAAATTTATGAAAGTATATACGGTAATTTCAATGTTACGAATAAAGCAAACATGTAATTTTTTTCAATTCATTTTAATTTTACGTCGGTCATTTAAACGACGCAAGACAATTTGGACTGTATCATTTTTGTAAATTGATTCTTAATGAGAAATCTACGATTAAGCGACACCAGATAATCTGGAATTCGCATTGCATCTTAAACAATTTGGACGGTCTCATTTTTAACCAGGGGGTTTTTACTAAGAATATAGAAAAATAAACTTAAGTTTTTGACGTTAAATATAACAGGACTGCCTTTCCACTTTTTCTAAAAAAGACCAGTGTCTATTAGATTGTATGACGATATTTCAAGTACTTTATAGCGAGTTTGCGAGCGCAGCATACCCATTACAAAGCGGTCAAGCGTGTGAGCGTAGGGAGCCTGTCAAGAAGCGATTAAACCACCGGAAACATCTAGCTCAAACCCGCGCTATGGACGGCAAATTCAATGTTTATAATAAAGTAAAATAGGCTGAGTAGTCTACTGTCGGTATCAGCCGGACAGCAATGGAGAATATCCATTTTTCTAGTGCTATAACCAGGGAGATTGTTTTTGCGTCTGAGATAGAGCGCCACACCTACCACCACTTTCGCGATCAGATTCAAGCTGTGCTGCTCATGTGCTGAGTAGGTGAGGACGGTTATCAAACCTGGAACCTTGTGACTCCGAGCTTGATATTCTACCGACTGTGCAAAAACCACCCCTTTAAATAATAATAATAATAATAATAATAATAATAATAATAATAATAATAAGAAGAAGAAGAAGAAGAAGAAGAAGAAGAAAAAAGGAGAAAAAAGAATCCTGTTGAACATCAGGGTGACAGTATAACCAATTGTAGATCTGTGTAATTTATTGTGTTCCTTTGATTTTATTTCACGTTTATATATATATATATATATAATATATATATATATATATATATATATATATATATATATATATATATACGAGATATGTCTGAAAAGTAATGAGACTGTTGTCCCAAGCAATTCATTTAAAATCCAAACAACAAACTAAATGTTTTCTCCTTCAGATTATTCCCCCTCTTGAATCTAATGCATTTTCCCACCCTTCCCTGTCACGTTTATCTGTCCTGCTGGAAGGTTTCTTTTGATACGCAATTACAGACCTCTTGATGGCCTCAACGCATTCAAAACGTATCTCCTTGATGCACCCCTTCAACTTGGGGAAAAAAACATTAACGATTTGTCCAGCCACAACTATTGTCCCTTCCCGCGCAATTTTTTCTTTCATCTTCACCTGCAAAATCTACCTGTTGGAAAATTATCGGTTTTTTTTTTTTTTTTTTTTTTTTTTTTTTTTGTCATTCAATATTAGATCTGGTCTTCTGGCTGGGATAAGGAGATCCGTCGTTATCTCAAGTCCCAGAGAATTTTGTCTGTTTCCTTCTCAAGAACAGATTCTGGTTTGTACATATACTTTTTTGCTGTGTGGTTAAAATTCAGCTTTTTCTTTCTTTCTTTTTTTTTGCACACCCTGACCTTTTTAAGTATTGTATGCTTCTTTTTACTTCCATATCGGCCTGTGGCTTTAGCACATTAATTTTCTTTTTTTCTCTTTTGATTCTAGCAGTAATATTTTTTATTATCCTCATATATATATATATATATATATATATATATATATATATATATATATATATATATACGCACTCACTCACACACACACACACACGCACATATATATTTTTTATTATCCTCATATATATATATGAGGATAATATATATATATATAATATGTATACATATATATATGTATATATATAATATGTATACATATATATATATAATATGTATACATGTATATATATAATATGTATACATATATATGTATACATATATATATATAATATGTATACATATATATAATATGTATACATATATATATACATATATATATATATGTATATATATATATATATATATATATATATATATATATATTATATATATGTATACACACATATATATAATATGTATATATATATATAATATGTATACACATATATATATATATAATATGTAAACATATATATATAAATATGTATACATATATATATATATATAATAGGTATACATATATATATATGTATATATATATATATTTATGTGTGTCTGTGTGTGTGTGTGTGTGTGTGTGTGTGTGTGTGTGTGTGAGTGTGCAATGTACATTTACATAAAGATTTAAAAGATGATATAATATCTGTAAGATTCTGCCGCTCTCTCCACTTATTATAGGCCATTCGATAAATTTCTTTCGGTTTTAGCTGGCAAATGAATGTCTGTAGCTGTCAGAAATACTACAATCATAAAGCAATGATTCATGACTGGAAATTAAATTAAGGTTTTCCGGAGAGAATCCAGATGTCTTATTAATGGTTGAGAAAAATGTCCAAGAGTAGAGAAGAGAATCAATTGTAATCGGGAAATATGATAAAATTCAATTTCAAACTTTCCTTACAAGTTGAGATTGGCTGTAGATTTAAATAAACGAACATTCCGTGTATCGATCCAGGAATCTTTCTATTTACTTATCATTTCTCTATATGACCAATGATATCAGTTTGTTCCTTGTTAATATATAATAGTATGTTCTTATAAATAAGTCTTTTTAGAAATAATAATAATAATAATAATAATAATAATAATAATAATAATAATAATAATAATAATAATAATAATAATAATAATAAATAATTAAAACGGATCACCTTATCCCAGCAAGAAGACCAGACCTAGTGTTGATTAACAAAAAAGAAAGAACTTGTCAACTGGTGGATTTTGCAGTGCCAGCGGATCACAGGGTGAAGTTAAAGGAAAATGAAAAAATTGACAAATATCTGGACCTTGCCAGAGAACTGAAAAAGTTATGGAATATGAAAGTGAAAGTAATACCAATTGTAGTTGGTGCACTTGGAACAGAATACTCAGAAGAGTCCTGGAGACCTGAGGAGACTTGCTGTCACTCAGACTCCAGTGAAAGACCATCAGCTAACACTGATGTGAAAACTCAAAAGGAATAATAATAATAATAATAATAATAATAAGTAGGACCTGTGGATATACAACAGTATGATAATTTAATTATTACAACGTTTGTTATGATTACTTAAGAGTTATTGCTAAATAGTTCAATATGTAAAAATATGATAATCCTCATTTCTTTCTCTCTCTCTCTCTCTCTCTCTCTCTCTCTCTCTCTCTTTCTCTCTCTCTCTGTCGATCTCTGTCTATCTCTATCTATATATCTATTTATCTATATCTATCTATCTATCTATCTATACTTATTTCCCTCTCTTTCACATACGTTTTGAGATGAGGTTTGATAATTCGCATTATCCGGATTATTCAGACTATTGTCCTCATCTGTATTGTTATCTGTACAACATAATATCCCGATTACACAAGAAGGATCCCGATTACGAAAAGAAGGTTCCTGGGTTCGGGAAGGTTTCCGAGTCAAACAAGAAATACCCGATGAAAGCTTGAAGAAGACAACTGGTAGATTTAATAGTTTCAGCCAATCACAGGGTGAAGATGAAAGAAAAAGGAAAGTTAGAAATGTCTAGAAAATAGAAAAAACTATGGAATATGAGGGTGGAAGTGATACCAATAGTAGTTGGTGCACTGGGTACGGTCTCCAAAAGTTTAGAAAACAGACTGGAAATCAGAGGAAGAATTGAGACTATCCAAACAACTACATTGTAGCAATCGGCTAGAATACTCAGAAGAGTGCTGGAGACCGGAGGAGACTTGATGTCTTTAAGACTCCAGCGAAACTCCCTCATAATATCCTGGAGTCTTGAGGAAGAGTCCTGGTGACCCGAGTAAGAGTCCTGGAGAAATGAAAAAAGTTGCTGTTATATAGAATTCCAGTGAAAGACCACCAGCTAAAGATTGTGGGAAAACTTGCACAGTGATATAATAATAATAATAATAATAATAATAATAATAATAATAATAATAATAATAATAATAATGTAAAGGCTCAAATAGAGAAGAGGCAGCAGAATAGCAAGTGCAGAATGTGTTGAGACTCAGACGAAACAGTTAATCACATCATAAGCGAATGCAGCAAACTACCACGAAGAGAGTACAAGACGAAGCATGACTCTGTGGGAAAGGTAATCCACTGGGAATTGTGCAATAAATTCAATTTTCAACATACGACTAAATGGTACATGCACAAGCCTGAACCTGTCCTGGAGAATAGGATGCTTAAAATTCTCTTGGACTTCGAGGCACAAACGGGTCACCCAATCTCGACCAGGAGACCAAACCTAGTATTGATTGACAAGAAGAAGAGAACCTGTCATGTCGTGGGTTTTATCGTACCAGTCGACCACCGAGTGAAAATGAAAGAAAGCGAAAAGATAGACAAAAACTTGGACCTTGCCAGAGAACGGAGAAAACCGTGGAACATGATGGTGAAAGTCGAACCAATCGTAATGGTGCCCTTGGAACAGTCCGCAAAGCTCTGCACATGAATTTGAGAAAATTAGAAATCAGAGGAAGAACAACACTGTTAAGATCGGCTAGAATACTCAGAAAAGTCCTGGAGATCTGAGGAGACTTACTGTCAGTCAAAGTCAAAGTGATGCCAATTGTAGTTGGTGCACTTGGAACGGTCACAAAAAGATTGGGAAAAAGAGGATCTGGAAATCAGAGGAAGAATTGAGACCATCCGGACTACTGCACTGTTGCAATCTGCCAGAATACTCAGAAAAGTCCTGGAGACCTGAGGAGACTTGGTGTCACTCAGACTCCAGGGATGTACCCTCAGCTAATGTTGGTGTGAAAAACTAAGAATAATAATAAAGATAATAATCTTGCCGCACCCCCTGCTTAAAAATGAGACCGTCTAATTCATACAAGATGAAATGCAAAAATGTAAAAGACATTCTACCATCGAGATTGGTACATAAAAGGAATTGAAAGCAATCCCTTTTCCATTGTCCCTATATACTATATAGATTTACTAGAAACCATCCAAAACATGTGGCTAGCTTCACTAGAAACCATCCAAAACATGTGGCTAGCGTTACTAGAAACCATCCAAAAACATGTGGCTAGATTTACTAGAAACCATCAAAAACATGTGGCTAGATTTACTATTAAACATTCAAAACATATGGCTAGCTTTACTATAAAGCAACCAAAACATGTGGCTAGATTTACTATAAACCATCTCAAACATGTATCTAGCTTTACTATAAACTATCCAAAACATGTATCTAGCTTTACTATAAACTATCCAAAACATGTGGCTAGCTTTACTAGAAAGCAACCACCTGTGTGAAGCATTTGCTGAGCTTTGGTTTAGTTTAATGTTTGTCATCGACATGGAAGAACGTTATTATTCTAATATATAGATGCTGTCAACAGAAGTCTTTATAAATTGCCTGTGCAATATAATATAAGCCACCCTGTCATTGGCCTTGACCGAGAATCCAGCATAAAAGTGAGAAGATTCAGATATTCCTTTGTGATAAATTCGCCTCAGATCATAGCTCAATATGGAATAAATGGTATGTGAAAATCAGCCAGCAAAAAAGACCCCACACCAAAAAAAATAAACAAACGAAAATAGCAACAATAATGCATTATTCATGAATCTGCATATATACGTGTACGATTAAACATGTTCCTATGTGTGGGTAAAACTGTATTTGTGCAATAAATATGATAAATACTAGCAGATATATTCACCCTCCGGGTGCAAGTATTTAGGTTTTAATGTAATAAAATATTATATTGAATTATAAAGGCTAATGAAACTGAATAAGAATGCAGATAAAAAGATTTGAAACAGTGTGTGGTATAATCGAAAAATATAACTTACTCTTCCATCACTCCTGTCTTTCATTGCTAATTTTTTTATAATTATTTAGTTAAAATACAAAGTAAATAATATAATGATAGTTATTTCTTGTTAAGGGATTTATTTTAAGATTTTTACCCGAAATTTGTGCTCATATTCATTCAGATAAAACGAGACAATTAGAAATCAATAATATCAAGCAAATATTTATTAAAATCAAATTTTTAATATTAATAAGCAAATTTACCTTTTCCGCTCACACTGTAAACCGCTATTTTGTTGTATATATAAATACAATTGCATGTTATTACTATGTAAATAAGACCAACAGTATTAATAATTCAAAATTATTTTATCCATAATTGATGTCTAAATAAATATAAAATCGTGGAGAATGTGACGTAAATAACTAAGGGAATTTTAACTTGAGTAGTGATATAGTTTCGATTACAGACAGACAAACACAATCTTCGTTATGATAAAATGTGCGATGTCTATGTATTTTTTTTATTGTGAATATATTTCCGTCATACCGCCAATTGCCTCGTGGGAACGATAATGGCTACAAACCAAGAACCGCAGACCGTTATTAATTAAGATCGATTCTTATAAAATATGTCAAATGTCCTCGTCCTTGTGCCACGCTAGGCGAGCCTAACCTTATTAAATATTCAATAACATATATCTACCCAACCACTCCACATGAGTCTGGTGTGACACAAGGTTATTTTAAAATGAGTTTAACAGGTTTGAATTCAGAGTTGTCCTTGTTCTAAACCGGTTGCTATACCACGGTTAAAGAGCCCAGTCGGTCCTACTATTTAAATTACTGTCAAGTCCCACTGAAAGCACCGGTTTCCACTAGATCAGATTTAAATTTAAATGATTTGATTCGGCATTAAATGATCCGAAAATGGTTGATATACCGTCAAAAATACCAACTACCCACCCACTTAACCAACCTCCATTTTACTCATAGCTGGAGGGAGAATAACTAGATGTATACTGTTCCACAAGACTATTAGCGCTATATGAAATGCAACCAACCTCGTCCAGGATTTGAACTCGGTTTGCCGTGT
The DNA here is from genome assembly GCA_023376005.1 of Doryteuthis pealeii. NCBI lineage: Eukaryota > Metazoa > Mollusca > Cephalopoda > Myopsida > Loliginidae > Doryteuthis > Doryteuthis pealeii. The sequence continues at coordinate 121,366,089 of CM042143.1, read as the reverse complement.
CTCTTTCTTACAAAGATAACTATTACACAACAACTACCTCTTTATCTTATGGTTGAGACCAGGTAAACATTAATATTTCGAATGCTGAGGCGAGAATAACATTCCTAAGAGAAGCTTGGCCGCCAATATAGGAGGGAGATTCGAAAATTAACCACACTCTAGTTTTATGGAAGCCGAGCTCACCGTGGATGATTTGATAGGCAGAACCATAACTAATTTACAGAGAACAAGCTACCTCGTCGATTGTAACTTGCCAGTTCGCCAATACCATCTCGCAAGCTTGCTAAATCTTCTCATCAGTGGTGGAGGTTGACGGGCGTCCTGTTCCCTCTTCGTGCGTCAAGCTTTTCAGTCCCTGACAACCTTTCCGAGCAAAGATAGCAGGTCACTTTCTTGGTGTATACAGCAAGTGGGGCGAATATGTTTACACGGTAACGATCACAAGCAAAATGGTACGATCAGATTTAGATTTGAATCAAGTAAACACAACAGAATTAACGATAAGTACGCACGTGTAGAATGCACTCTGACAATAATAAAGATATGTTATGGTGAAAGTACGGATAATTTGTGACTCTCCTTCGTAATATTTTAAGGTAATCCTTAACTTGTTCCTCGTAAATTCCTACCATAAAATAAACTGGACCCTCATTTTATGTCCGTGTTTTTGCAATAAATGTTTTATTTTCATTGCACCCGTTATTTTACAACTTTTAGAATATACACATTGAAGTGAATATTAAAATAAATAAAGAAAATATATTTAGCATTGTAAAATAACGGATCCAAGAAAAATAAAACATTTATTGAAAAAAAAAAAACGGACATAAAATGAGGGTTCAGTTTATCTTATGGTAGGAATTTACGAGGAACAAGTTAAGGATTACCTATTTTAACACCCATTTTTCCTGACCGACATTGTATAGGACTCATCATCATCATGTCGTGCAATTAGCTCGGATATCCATGGTAATCTCTCGCCAACCGTCCCTATCATTGATTGTCCCAGAATAATAACAAGTATAGTGATTTGAAAATACGATAGGATTTTTAAACATCATATAATATTATTAATATTAAATATATACCCACATAATACGTCGTGTATATAATAGAGAGACAGACAGACAGACAGAGACACAGAGAGAAGATTAAAGGTGATATTAGATCATTGAAAAGTATTCTTACTTTTTAACTCTGCTTCTGATTCTTCGTCTAGGTTGGCCGCCATGTTCTCTGGTTGGGCTTACTATTAAGGGCTGGTTTTCATCTTTGTTGATTTTTCTTCGTGCTGGGCTGGTCATTGTTTTTAATATTCACTTAACAAACAAGATTTTGTTGTTTCTTGATAATAAATCTTTATTTCGCAACCTTGCTCAAATTCATCCACCGCGGTGAGAAACAACAGCGGCGAAAATAAATCCGCCTCTGAAGCTAAAACTATCGTGTCTGTAATGGCGCGTTTGCAAGGGCTCAAACCAAAGGTTATTACCCGTCCATAACTGTAGGGTAATTTTCATGAACCCCATTATTTTAAGTCTAACGAGTCTTATTCATAATTTTAACTCCAGGTACGTTCATAATTTATAAGCTACACATAGATTATGTAAGATTCGAATGGCTATGGGGGTTTAACCATAGTAAAATATGAATCAAAGGGATCTTAAGGTTAAAAAAATAGAGAAGCACTGGCGTACAGGATCTATCAAGAGCAATAACTGATGGGTACGGATGGTGAGGGACATTGAAGTGAATCCATGCTATCAGTACGCCTTGATGATGATGAAGCTTTATCTCTCAATAGAAACATTGGCGACAATTTTTCCATGCCGTAGCCGTGTCAGTGATACTGTACGGCTGCACCATTTGGGCCCTTACAAAATACAAAGAGAATAAGCTAGATGGGGAGCTGCACAAGAATCCTGCGTGCTGTCTTAAACAAATCGTGGAAATAACAGCCTACAAGACAGTATGTGTATGACTAGATGCCCCCTATCACACAAACTAGTAAAATGAGCAAGGCATGCTAGACACAGCTGGAGAAGTAAGGACGTTCTCATGTGAACTTCTGCACTTGGACACGCCAGTGTATGCCATGCAACAAGGACCTATATAGATCAGTTTTGTGCGGATTCTGGAATGCCGCACAGAAGAGTTCCCGAGGACGAGGACCAATCACGATTCAGTAGCAGTGGGTCTGCGGGAATAGCTTGCTAATCATTACACAACAATGAGTCTCTATTTACCCAAAACGTTCGCCAGGATTAGGATGTGACACAAGGTCGCAAATAGGGGGCATCAAGTGAGGATCGAACTTGCTATTGAGTAGTAATGGATCTGTGAGACTAGCTTGTTAATCATTACACAACGATAGAATGCACTATTTACCCAACTCTTTAGCTACGAGTAGGAAGTGAAACAAGGTCGCAAATATGAGGCATCCAGCGAGGATCGAACACGCTATTGAGAAGTAATTGATCTGTGAGACTAGCTTGCTAATCATTACTCAACGATGGGATGCTCTATTTACCCAAAACATTCCCCACAGGTAGGATGTTACACAATAGTCGCACATAGGAAGCATCCATTAAGGATCGAACCCGCTATTTAATAGTAATGGTTTTGTAAGACCAGCCTGCTAACGATTACACCACGAAGGGACGCCCAAATGTAATTCATTTAGTGATTTTAATACTCTGTGGGGAGCCCAGTACAGTATAAAACTTTTGTTATCAATCATTAAACGGCGCGATTATTAATTCATTATACCAAAATAAAGACATTCTACCATCAAGATTGCTACGTGGAAAGGAATTGAAAGCAATCCCTTTTCCACTGTCCCTTATAAACGTGCAATACGTGCATTTATTGGTAAATTAGGTACAAAACGATTGGTGTATACCTGACAACACCAGCAAGCACGCAACAGCGAAAAGACAACACTACACGGTCGAGTAAACACGTAAGGACAAAGTAGACTTTTGTCTTTCTCTTTTGATTATTCTTTTTCTTCGCTTGCCAATTGTGCATACAAAGATTTGAAGCTTTCTTTGATAAATGAACGTTATCCTCTACAAATCGTTTTATTGTTTTTTTTGCATTGTTGTCTTTCTTTTGTTTCGTTTGCGTTTGAACTTTCTGATTTCGTTTATCGAACTTGGATGTGATGTTATTTTTTTTTCTATCTTTTATTTCGAATGCTTCGAGTTTTTATTTTTGTCGTTGTTTTTTTCTGATATAAATTTTTTCTTTCTTTTTGTTTTCTTTCAGTCAAACACATTTACTTGCACCTCTATTCTTTCATTTATTTATTTTAGGGGTGAGAGTCCTCGTGACGTAATGGGTGGCTGGTTAGTTGTATTTTATGTTATGTCAAACCCATAGGGATATTTTATTCTTATATACCATATCGTCGGGTAAATAAACTAGAGAGGAAACTCGTGCTATATATATATAGAGAGACAGGGTTATTTCCAAACCTCTAACCTAAAAATAGGGCAATCACTCTGAATTAATTTTATCTGTTAATTAATCTACTCATTATTTTCCCATTAAACTTACCCTAAACCTAACCCTAACCCTAAACCTAACCCTAACCTCGTCTTGTTTTTCCTAGTATATCAATAAATAAATAGATAATTTATAAAATTCATTCAGAGTGGTTCCCCTTTTTTAGGTTGGAGATATAGGAAATAACCGAAAGACAAATACAGAGTTTTACTTCATTTCTTCTTTAATACTTTTGGCTATGATCGTCATCTTGTCGTCCACTAGTCGCCATGTTTCCTTCTCCTTCCTTTGGCCGACATGTTGTCTAGTTTCTTCTAAGGGCTTCTTTTACGGGATAGTTTTGTCATGCAATTACTTAACACGCAAGACTTTTATTTTCCTGATCAAGATTTATTTTTTCTTGCCCTTATTCTTCCGCGCGGGTGAGTTCAACCTCAGCAGAGCACGTCTACTCTGCTTAAATTCTCAGGTTGAAACCAAATCTAACTAGTTACGTTTTTCTCATAGCGCGCGAGATTCAGGACTCTTTAGGTGTCAGTTGGGGTCATCCAACGGAAATCTACCCGCCTACGCTTTTAACTCCAACGAACCTATTTCAAACTGACTAAAGGGTCTTGTCAACAACCCATGACACCACATAATATGCAACATGTGCGGTAAAGTAAGGAGCTGGTGGTAGGTGTGGCGCACCACCTCAGACGCTAAAATAATCTTCTTGGTCTAGCGCTAGTGAAAAGGGGATAGACTCCCTCGCTGATTGGCTGATACCGACTTTAGGCCAACCCGACGACTTTACTTACTCATGCTAGAAGCGGCTACCCAGCGTCGCTTGGGTAGAGGGGGATGAAAAGATAGTCTCGCAGATCCATTATAACTAGATTGTGAGTTGTTTCACCTCAGGATGTCCAATTAAAATCCCTAGGTAAAAAAGACGTTGCGCTGATGCAACCACTCTAAAAAGAAAAGTTAACGTCTACTATTTACTGTATTTAATTCAACAATTTAAAAAAAAAATTATCTTTACGAATATAAATCAAATCTTTATTATTTTTGCCCAGGAATCATGATCTGGTGATAGTGAATGTGTACCTATATTTACTTTGGCGTTAATTGTTTTATTGTTTATAGTTTCCGCCGAACATACATACACACAACTGCCCTTTATATATCTACGAGATGCGGCTACCCGGCATCGCCTGGGTACAGGGGTGCAATATAGTTAGTCTCGCAGATCCATCATTACTGAACCAGGAGTTGTTTACTCACAGTATGCCCCATTAAAATCTCTATGCATAAAAGACCTTGCTTAAGAAAAAAAAGAAAGAAAAGTGTCCAGACACTTTGAAAAGAATGATTAATGTCTCTTATTAAAAATATTAAATGCAAGAAAAAAAAATCCATGCTCTTACTATTTAAATTTTATCTTTTAATTATCTTCACGAATATAAATCAAATCTTCATTATTTTTGCTCAAAAAGCAAGATCTGGTGATAGATAATGTGTATATTACTTTGTTATTAATTGTTTTATTTTCTGAGCTTCCTCCAGACACACACACATACATACATACATACATACACACACACACAACTTCCCTTTATATATATATATATATATATATATATATATATATATATATATATATATAGATAGATAGAGAGAGAGAGAGAGAGAGAGAGAGATAGATAGATAGATAATACATTCCTGATCATCTTGCAAGAAAATTATTAAACTAGTCACGTGCACTATTTCCTCAACAGTGATTCAATACTTAATTTCATTTTCCCAAACAAGATATGTAAGGCCATTATTCTTAAATGTAATCATCATTTTGTGACTTTTTTTCATGACAGCACGGACTCTTTTACTCGACCCTTTTTTCAATCCATGGGTGTATCCTGTTCTCTTTCCACTAACCATAGCTGGGGTACAGGTATTAAGCTGTGTTAGTTGTTTTTTGTTTGTTTGTTTGTTTTATGGCATATCAACCTTTTTCAGGTTATTTAATGTCAAAACCAATCATTTTGATCAAGGATTTTATGTTTCAAGTTCTTAATAACTTCAAAAGATATAAATAATTTTCATTAACTTCATGTGGTATTGGTTTGGTTCGGATTGGTTTATCTAATAGTATAATTATCACTGTGGGTTATGTAAAGCCAAAAACTGTTAGAGTGTAATATAAAAGTTGGTACTCAAGTTTCCTTTACAGGTGTAATTTTTGTAGATGTATTTCTGATTCATAACTTTCGATAGATTTTTATTGAAAATTATGAATAAGATATAAAATGTGCGATTACGTTTTCTTTCAGACTAATACGTTTAGGAAAATGTATGGACACCCTCATCAAACTAGCTAGGTAAATTCAATTATTTTTTTTATTTCCATTCTTCTTTTTAGTTTGATTTCTTAAACGCTCATTCTTTTTCAAAAACTAGCAAATATATGCCCACTCCGGGTGCATGTATTTAAGTTTTCATGTTATAAAATATCATATTAAATTAGAAAGCTAATGAAACTAAATAAGAATACAGATAAAATGTTTTATACAGAGTGGGGTATAATCGAAAAATAGAACAGCTGAAACTTACTTTTCCATCACTCCCGTCTTTCATTGCTAGATTTTCTTAATTTAACTATTTAGTTAAAATAGGAAGTAAAGAATAGAATTACTGTTATTTCTTCTTGTTAATGGGTTTCTTTAAGATTTATCGCCGAGATTTTTGCTCATGTTCGTTAGGATTAAACCAAATAATTAGAAATCAATAATACTAGGTACATATTTATTAAAAATCAAATTTTTAAAATCAATATGCAAATCAGCCTTCCCGTTCACACTGTAAACTGCTATATTTGTGTATATATAAATACAATTGCATGTCACTAGTATACAGATATGGTCAACAGTATTCATGAGGTAAAACAATTTTTATTAAGAAATGAGGTTTAAACAAAAATAAAATCATAGACAATGTGACGTAAATAACTAAGGGAATTGTGACCTGAGTAGTAATATAGTTTCAGTTACAGAGAGAAAAATACACAATCTTCATTATAATAAGATATAATACTTGAATTTTATTCTTTCTATTTGAATTTGTTTTAACTTATCTATATGTTAATACTCGTGTTCCTTAAAAGTACGACTGTTATCCTCTTGCAACACCCTCTACTTAAAAATGAGACCGTCCAAATCGTCCAAGATGAAAAGCAAAAATGTAAATCCTGATTATCAGATGTCGCTTTCTGCTGAATTCTTATTTCTTATGAGTGTCGTCACGCCAGCTAGATAATGGACCATAACGTTTTTATTATAAAGAAGGAAAGGGAAGAAAAAATACATGCTAAACAGAAGGAAGATAATAAAAAAGACAAAAATAAAGAAAGAAGGTCAGGGTGAAGATAGATAGAGGGGATGAGTGAGCGTAAGTGATAACGCAAATCTGTTTCAATCGAACATAATGAAAAGATAAAAAGAAGGAAAAAATGTGAGAAAGAGTTAAATCAAGATTATTCTAATTTTTATACATTGAAATATTTTTATATATTGAAATATTTGGCAATAGCACTTAAGTAGATATATGAAACTTTGTAATTATTAGAATAGTCTTTACAGCACTTGCCTAGGAATCGCAAGGTTCCTAGTTCGATACATTCCCTCGCCAACTCAGCGTATGAGTAGTACAGGGATTTGTGCGGTAAAGTAAGGATCTGATGGCAGGTGTGGCACACCGCCTCAGCCGCTAAAAGAATCTCATTGGTCAAGCACTAGTGAAAAGGGGATATACTCCCTCGCTGTCTGGCTGATACCGACATTAGGCCATATAATTTTACTTACTTAGAGTGGTATATCCACTAGTCTTTCTTATTACATGAAATAAAGGATTGGTTTTCCGATTTCGAATTTCCAGGCGTATATTCCCATATGGAGAATTTAACTAATAAGATTTTGTTAAAATTGGAAATTTGAGGTTAGACGAAACTATGCTGAGTGAATAATTTTCGGGGATTCTATTTTTCAATAGTTCTGTTCATTAGAATTTTTTATATGAACTAGCAAAATAAAAAACGCCCTCTGGGCGAAGTAAAATAAATATTACCTTAGTTGAAAATTTAATATCAGAGAGTTTGTATCATAAGTAAAGTAAAATCATCAAATTTATTAAAGGAGTAAAAAATAAAAAAGTTGAAATGGAAACTTAGTTCTGATAACTTTAAATATATATTAGAATAAAACAAGGTATGTATTTATTAAAATATTATATATATTAGAATAATACCAGGTAGGTATTTATTAAAACTTGTTTAAAAAACCAATGAGGACTATCCAACATTGCATGCTCAAATTTTGAGAGTATTTATTCTATGTTATGAGAGATAAGCAGTGACGTAGTTTTTGTTATAGACAAAAACCGGAAGCGAATCTCCATTATCAATAGATATACATTTTGATAAGAAATGAAAAAAATACTTTACATTTAAAAGGAAAAAGAAAGATGAAACCCATTGACAAAATTTAACTGGATCAAATATTGAATCCTAGAAGAGTAGATATATATGTATGTATATATACTTATTTCCTAAATCCTATATATATACTCACACACATACAATACAACACAACACAATACACACACACACACACACAGAGAAAAACACGCACACATACACACATAT
>CM042143.1:121335401-121352901 GCA_023376005.1 Doryteuthis pealeii | reverse complement strand
GATCAGGGACTGATTCAAGTTAAATAATCGTAAAATAATTACCCGATTCTTTAGTGATACTAATACGACACTTGAGAGAGAATTGTGTCCGAGATAATTAAACGTCTTTGACATCCTCCAGTCACAAATGAGATCTCATGTCTCTCTTATGATTGTCCTATCAAAACAAACAGGCAAACAAAGAAACATCATAAGGAGTTGAAGGATTATTTGTACATTATTTGAAAGAGTAAAGGAAAAGGAGTATAAAAAGGGAATAGAATAGACAATAAGGAATAAGGAGTTAAGCAATAATTTCCTGTAAAAATTAAGATGAGCAACAAGAAAAACTGAAATCTGTAAAAAATGGTTAAAAAAATAAACACAAGAAAATAAAAAGATTCTTCTAAACACTAGTTTCTCATTTGATTTCTTAGTTTTTATTAATTTCTAAATTCCATTATCTCTGATAATAAATGCGAATGTCAATTGTTCCATTTTCAATCCCGGCCTTAAACAGCCAGCATGTCTAGCCTCACTGAAGAGACATGATATATTTTTACCAACCCCTCTGCACGGGCAGGATGCGACACAAGGTCAAATTATTAAGTGGAGTTTAATAGGTTTGAATTCAGAGTTTTCCTCTCGTAGACTGGTTACTTAGCAATGATTAAATAGCTTAGTCTACCCTGTTATTTACCCATAGCTGGAGTGAGAATTGGGTTCATACCTTTCCTAAGGGTATTAGCGCCATGTGAAATGCAAACAGCTTCGTCGAAGAATTGAACTCGGATCGACGAGTCCATTTCCTACGACTCTAACCATTAAACTACGTGCCTCCATAAAAAGACATGATACGTTGAAACAGAGCCCTGGGTGTTGAGGTCTCTGGAATTTAAATTTTCTGTTAGCAGCTAATTATGCTAAAATTGTATAGGCCTCCGAAACCGGATAGAGCGGTCTAAGCGGCCTTGTATGTTTATATTATAACATTTTCTCTTTTAAAGTGTGTAAAGGTGGAGATAAGAATTCTGACTGACGACAAATCGGTTGAGTTTTTATCCCGACTTGTAATAGCCTGCATGTCTAGCTGCACTGAAGAGACGTGATACGTCGAAACAATACTGTATGTACATGACATCATATATATATATATATATATATATATATATATATATATATATATATATATAATATCATTTCTTATATATCCCTTCTGTTTATAACATCTCAAAAATTCGCTACGTTTGGTTGATATACATATGAGACATGACCGACATATATATGGCGCGAATACGTTGGTGAATATTGTAACGTCTTTCGTTTTTGCAGTATTAAGGTTTTTTGTTTTGTAAACTCATTTGACATTCCTCTCCGATACGGGAGTGAATGAGCTCTGATGATGATTTTTGTAAAATCGAAATATTGATCAGTATCAGCTATGATTATATTATAAATTGTTTTCTTCTTTAACAGCATTGTGTGATGTTTTCATTCCACCTTTTCTTACTCATATATATATATATATATATTATATATATATATATATATATATATATAAATAGTTTAGCAAAGAAATGAACATTTCAAACTAAATTGTATTGAAATATCTTTGAATAGCAAGGGTGGAAATAGAGTATTGCCATTTGTTTATACCACGAAAGTATTCTAACTCCAATCTGCTTGGTTCACGGTGGGGTAAAGTGACAGCAAGATATTTTAATGTAGTAGTATTCGACATTCTGGCGAATTTGAATATCTATCTATATATGTAGCTATTTATCTATCTATAACGAAAATCTATCTATCTGCATGCGTGCGTTCGTGCGTGCGCACATGCGTCTCTCTGTAATGATATTAAAATCAACTAAAATGTAATGTATTGTAAAGACTTGACTCAAACTGATCAGAGCGGTTGTCATAAAGAAGATTGACAATAAGACAGACAGACAGACGCACACTCATAGATAGATAGATAGATAGATATGGGCAAACCTAGACGCATTAAAGATTTAAATATCATATATTTTTATTATGTTTCGATCTCTCTCTAGTTGTTCATATGTCTCAGAGAGTTCATGTTTATTTCCATTTATTCCTCTTTTCTCCCCCTCTTTCCCCCTCTTCCTCTCCCTCTCCCTCACTCTCACTCTACCCGCTCTCTCTCTCCATATATATATATATATATCCATATATCTCTCTCTGCACCTCTCTCTATCTCCCACTCTTTATATATACATGTGTGCGTATTTGTATATATATATATATATATGTGTGTGTGTGTGTGTGTGTGTGTGCGTATGTGTGTGTGTACACACACACACACATATATATGTGTATATGTGTGTGTGTGTGTGTGTTGTATACATGTGTGTGTGAGAGAGAGAGTGTTGTGTGTAAGTGGGTATTTGTGTATATATTACACACATATATGTATAACACATGTATATATATATATATATATACATATATATATATATGTCTATGTGTGTGTGTGTGTGTGTGTGTGTGTGTGTGTGTGTGTGTGTTTACGCGTTGTATTCAATTAAATGCCAGCAGGTGTCTATCTCGAGCCATTTCCCTTTCTTTTAAAAGTGCATTTTTCGGATGATCGCAATCTTCCTGGTTACAGTGTTCACTAATAAAAAGCCCGTTCACAACTCGGACGGATGGATGACTGGTGCCAGTTCTATACACTAATAAACAATATTTGACATGAAGCTTACTCATTCAATTCTAAAATTAGTATCGCAAAAAAGAAAAAGAAACGCACAGGAATAAAGAATATACAAAACGTAAACGAACAAAAAGAAAGAAAGAAAGAAAGAAAGAAGAGTAGAAAGAAAGAAAGAAAGAAAGAAAGAAAGAAGGTAAGAAAAAAAAATCTGTCAAGAAAAATAAAATGGACAAAAGAAATAAAAGATAAAAAAGAAAAAGAGACAAGCTTATGAAATTCGCTAAAATATTCAATTTTGTAAGAATTATAATATTAGTTTATATTATATTAGTTAGCGAGTAAGAAAGAAAGAAAGAAAGAAAAAGAAAGAAAGAAAAGAAAAAAGAAAGAAAGAAATAAAAAAAAACATGTATGAAAGAACGAATAAAAGAGGAACAATTACGTAGAACAATCACAAAGAAAGAAAGAAAGTAAAGAAGGAAGACAGAAAGAAAAGAATAAAAATAAATATTACGTATAGCAGAAATAATAAAAGAGAAACAATTATTTACAAGGAAGAAGATAAAGAAAAATAGAAGGCAAAGAATGAAAAAATAAAAAAAGAAGAATGAAAAAAAAGAGAAATAAAGAACAATGAAAATAAAAATGGTGTATAAAAGATAAACAAGGGAAGAATTATGCAGAAGAAAGAAACGAAAGAAAGAAAGGAAGAAAGAGACAGAAAGAAAAAAGTAGAAAAAATGAAAATAAATAGTATGTATAGAAAATGAAAAAAGAATAACAATTAGGTAGAAGAAGGAAAGACAAGAAAAAGAGAAACAAACAGAAAGAAAGAAATCAAAGAAAAATAGAAATCAAAGCAATAAAGAAAAAAAGAAAAAAGAAAAATGAAAAAAGAAGAAAGAAAGAAAGAAAGAAAGACAGAAAGAAAGAAAGAATTAAAAGAAAAAAACTGGGTATAAAAGAAAAATGAAGAATGAAAAGAAAGAAAGAAAGAAAGAAGGAAAGTATTAAAATAAAAACTGTGTATAAAAGAAAAAAAGAGGAACAATTATGTAAAAGAAAAAAGACAAAGAAAAAAAGAAAGAATGAAGGAAAGAAAGAAGGAAAATAAATCCTATGTATAAAAAAAAAGAATAAAAAGGGAGCAATTATGAATAAGAAAGAAAACAAAGAAAAATAGAAGTAAAAGAAAGACAAGAAAAAAGAAAAAAGAAAGAAAAAGAAATAAAGAATGAAAATAAAAATTGTAAAAGAGAAAGAAAGAGGAATAATTATGAAGAAGAATGAAGGCAAAAAAAAAAAGAAACGATGTTTGAAAGAAGAAAAGACAGAAATGAATAAATAAAGAATGAAAATAAATACAATGTATAGAAGAAAGAACAAAGAGGAATAATTATATCAAAGATAGAAGACAAAGAAAAGAAAATAGAAAGAAAGAAAGATAGAAAGAAGAAAGAAGAAAAATAGAAGTAAAAGAAATAAACAAAATAGAAAGAACAATGGAAGACACAAACAAAGAATGAATGAAAAGAAAAACTGCAAAGAAAATAAAAAAGAAACAATTATGTAGAAGAAAGAAGACAAAGAAAGAAGAAAAACGAAAGAAAAAAAAGAAATAAGAAAGAAAGAAAGAAAGAAAGAAAATAAAAACTATGTAGAAAAAAAAGAAGGAAAGAGGAACAATTATATAGAAGAAAAAAGGCAAACAAAATATAATAGAGTAGAGAGAAAGAAAGAAAGAAAGAAAGAAGAAAGAAAGAAAAAGTGAATGAAAATAAAAGCGATGTATTAATTTTTAAAATACAAGAGGAAGAATTATTATCAAAGAAAAAGAAAAGAAAAAATATAAGAAAGAAGAAAGAAAAGAAAAACTGTAAAAAAAGAAATGATAAAAAAGAACAATTATGTAGAAGAAAGAAGACAAAGAAAAATAGAAGAAAAAGAAAGAAAAAAGAAAGAAAGAAAGAAAAGCTGAAAGAAAAGATACACAAAAATGAATGAAAACAAGACATGCATAAAGTAAAATACAGAAAAAAGTAATGGCGATAAAAAAATTCGAAAATAAAGAAAAAGAAAAGAAAGAAAGAAAGAAAGAAAAGTTAAGATATGTACAAAATATAAGTCAGTAAAAGTATGGTAAAAGAATGGAAATAAAAACGGTCAAAAAGAAGAAAGAAAGTGGGTGGTTATATTTTACGGCATGTCAACCCTTGTTGGGTTGTTTTATGCCGGAGAGTTTTTGTGTGACTCATTCGTGATGGGTACTTGATTTTTTAAAATCAATTTTTAAAATACATTTTCTTTAAACTCATTCTTTCTATTTAACCCATAACCCTAACAGGTGCCACTCCGAGTCAGAGTGGAGCGGGAGTAATGGTAATTAACGCGTACTCCACATTCCAGAATCGGAATTTCGCCATCAGATAGAGTTTAACGTCATACCCAGGACTCTAAGACTCTCAGTCACCACCTTCTAGCACATATTTAATAAAAAGGGTAATAAATTGCATAAGGTAGAAGGAAACTAAGAGAAAAAATTATTTACCGAACCCGTTATTTTTTTGGAATTTAAAAACATTATTAGTAAATTTTGAAATAATTTTTTTCGGGTGTTGAAATTTTATTTTATTTTTCTTATCTTGTAATGTGCTTTTGTGATTTTGATCTTTTTAGAAATATAAAGATTAATGGACTGGATTTATTTTTATTCAAATGACCAAAGGTTAACTCCCTCCCCTACAATCATAAGTGATAAAAATCTTTTTTCAATTTAAAAAAAAAAAAAGAAGCTATTTAATATAAAATTATGTTCTTAATGAAAAAAGAGCTGAACATTTCATTAACATTGGATAATTCTCTGATTTTTGTTAATTGCTTTAAAATTAAGTTGAGTCACGCTGGAAGCAAAGGTTCCTGCTAGTCCAACGAGGTTAAGCAACGATGAGCCTGTTCAATACTTAATTGGGTGACTACTTAAGCAATAGTAGTTACTGTAAGTAACTTGAGTCTACTAAAATAAATTGATTCGGGATTAAAGGACACGAAAAAGGTTGATATGCCGTAAAAAACTCTGGGGAAATTTCTGATGGTAAAAAGATTACTTTCGAACTTGAGAAAACATTCTAGTCTTGGAATTAAGCAAAATTTCTCTTAGTAAGACATATAGGTATTTGATTATTCAGGGTACCTGTTGCTCCGAAGTTGTCACCCATCAAATTACTGAGCAGAATCAGGGTTACTTAACTTCAGCGATGTAGCAGGAAATGCTACGTTAAGCTGGTTTTGTTTCTTTGTATAATGGAATATCAACTATCGTGGCTTATTTAATGCTAAAGCTATCCTTGTAGAAGAACAGTAATGATACTATTTAACCCATACCTGGTGGCGGTTTACACTTTACATAGCGTTTATGCATTTTGGAAAGAATTTTGAAAAAAAAGTTACGTGTAGAAAAGAGTGGAAAGTTACTATGATTTTGGGGATGACGTATGAAAGGCTATCTGTCGATTTCTAATTGGTCAGGACAAGGCGAGGAAAAGAGTGAGCGACAGAGAGTGGGATGAGTTGTCAGTCTGGACTGAATGGTTGAAGAGAACAGATGTAATATGAGTTTTACTTGGGGGTAAAATAAAATATGAGCTCAGAAAAAAACAAGAAAGTCTTGTGTTTATTATTAAAACTATGAACGGTACAAGCCAGGATATCCTCAAGAGATTTCCAAGTAGTTCCAGACTCAAACAGCGAAAATGCTATCCAGACTCAACAACCAGATCTCAGCCAAGAGAATTAAAACTATGAACGGTACAAGACAGGATATCCTCAAGAGATTCCCAAGTAGTTCCAGAATAGTTGAACAGTAAGAAGATGGGTATAGAATTATTACTATTACCATAACAACGTTATCACTCCTTTAAATCGACCCCTGCAACATATATATTAATAAATAAATTGATTCGGCATTAAAAGACCCGATAAAGGTTGATATGCCGTACAAAAATTTCGTTTATGCATTTTTGGAAAGATATGCATCAAACTATGTTCCTCTCAGCTATGGTTAAATAGTAGAACAGACTGGGCTCTTTAAACTTGGTATGGCAAACGGTCAAGAAGGAAGTCTCTGACTTCAAATCTGTTAAACACCGCTTAAGAAATTGACTGTGTGTCATATCCTACGTGTGTGGAGGGGTTCGTAAGTATGTATATACATACATAATGGAAGCGCGTGGTGTAATGGTTAAATTCATGGGAAATGAACTCGTCACCCCAAGTTCAAATCCTGGACGTGCTAATTGCATTTCACTTAGCGCTAATACCCTTGGGAAAGGTATGAATCCAATTCTCACTCCAGCTATTAGTAAATAGTAGAGCAGACTGGGCTCTTTACCTTGGTAAGGTAACCGGTCTAGGAGAAGGAAAACTCTGAATTCGGAACCTGTTAAACACCGCTTAAGAAATTGACCGTGTGTCATATCCTACTTGTGTGTAGGGGTTCGTAAGTATATATACACATACATAATGTAACGAACAGTCAGTGCCCAAATACATAGAGTCCCATACATTTATTTATATCTGGGGGCGGACAGATCAAAACCATTTATTACCGGGACCGATATTGCTGATCTGTCTAAATTAAAGACCCAGAGTAATGTATAATTTATTAGATTAATGTTTTGTAACTAATTACATAGAATTAACTTTATTATGATATTGTTCAACAATTTCGTTCCCATTCTGGGGCAATAAAAAACTTATCTAATTATACACACACACACACACACACACACACACACACATATATATATATATATATATATATATATATATATATATGGTAAACATCAAAGTAAAACAAATTACATGGTGTGAGATCAGTTGGACCCAAAGAGAATAAGTTTGCCAATAAAGGTCGTATACGGTATCCCACCAATTCCACCCAACCTTGAATTACGTAAGTCGATAAGCTCTGACCGATGCAATGCCTGTGGGGGGGGGGGGAGACTGCTAGCCTCAAACACATTCTCGCTGGTAGCGAGCATTCTTTGAAAAAGCTACACGTGGAGACACAAACACATGTTGGGGGGTCTTTGCTGAGGTCACAAATCTGCCAATAAGAATTTCGTCAAATCAAAAACGGAATTTTCTAAAAGAAGGAAGCAATCCGGGTGGTCACTTTTGATAAATGAAGTAAATAATAAAAGTAAAAATCCGATTTATTTGATGGTTGCCTTGTAGTCGATTTGAAAAGTGGTTTCGGTTTCCCTCACCCCCTGACACTACATTAACCATATTTCCTATTTAACCTATTGATAGGACCCTAACAGGTACTACCACTCCGGGGCAGAGTGGACCTGGGATTAATGGCAATGAAGGGATACTGCACACTCCCCAAATCTCCAAAATTGGAACTTCACTATTAGTGCAGTTTACCTAATGGAGGTGAAAAACTGACAGTTTAGTGTGAGAGGTGTTGAAGGACACAAGCTATTTTCTGGAATGGTTATTCTACCTTCTCAACTTGGACGAAGGAATAAGGAATTGGTGACGGAAGAACATAAAAATAACGAAATAAAAATGATAAAAAAACTCGAGAAAGTAAATATAAATATTTTTGCTCAATAATATCTAAGCTGGAAAGGAGATTTTTGATTGGTTGGATTTAACGGCATGCCAATCCGTGTTGGGTAATTTTATGCCGAAGTCGTTTTGTATTATTCATTCTTGATAGGTACTCAATTTTTTTCAAACTCCATTTTTTTAAACATACAATTTTTTAAACCTTACTTACTTCTATTCAACCCATAGATAGGAGCCTAATAGGTACTGCCACTCAGAGTCAGAGTGGAGCGGGGAGTAATTTACTACAGCTTTGGATTTGAGTGGACATGGGAGTAATAGTGAAGAATTACTCCACATTCCCCAGAGCTCGAGATCTAGAACTTCATCATCAGATAGAGTTTAATGTCATACCCAGGATACTAAGATACTCAGCTACTGCTTTCTCGAACATATATAAAAACAGGGAGTTGCCATAAGGACAAAAAGGTTGGGACAATCATATAGATGCTACGGCTTGACGTGACCAGCCGATTGATTGGAGGGTATCTCTCAGACCGGCCGTCTCGACTACGTAAGGACCAAAGTGGTGTGTTGCATGCCACGGACTGTTCAGCAACCACGGTTCCATCCTTAAGCATCACGGGTCACCACCCACAGTCAACAGCTGACCTCCATTGGGGAGAGGATTTTTAGGCCTATACAGCGATCTTTATATGTGTATTCTAAAGCCAAGTCCGACAGGGCTTTTCTAAAAGAAGGAAATATTCTGGGGGGTCACTTTTGAAGAGTGAAGTAAATAACAAAAGTACAATTCCTGGTGGCTGCTTTGGTGTAGTAGATTTGAAAAGTGGTTTCGGTTTTCCTTCTGACATCGAATTAACCTTATTGCTTAATAAGATCTCAGCTGGAAAGGCTAGACCACGCTTCAAATATACGGCGACACATCCTGATCTTATGACCAGACCAGTTAATTAATTAATATACATACATATATAAAGAAAATTTGAAAAAACATACATACATTTGAAAAAATACATATATATATATATATATATATATATATATATATAATATATATATATATATATATAAAGAGGAAAAAAGTTTTCTTCATTGAATTAACAAATTCTTTTGAGGAAAATATTGACTGGGTACATTGAAAGACGTACGAGATGTGTGTGTACGATGTGGCTGGACGACCAATATATTTTCTATAGAATTCGGTTGAATTCGGACGTCGAGGGTTGTACTGCTAAATGAACCCCACAAAACATTAAGTAAACACGGATTGTCAGAAGGAAAAAAGAAATTATATTAAGAAAATGTATCTGTATGAATCTGGTAATCGTATTTTGCAACGAAAATTAGCAAAGTTTGCTGACGCCGCGGGTTCATGGTAATGATACTTCGACCCCGAAATCAAGTCTGACCCTGGTTTCCTCATCTGATGAAAAATCTTTGTTTGAAGTATACGGTTCCTTTTGTAATAGAAGTTAGATGAGGTTATATATATATATATATATATAATATATTATATATTCTTTATTCATATTTTACGTTTGAATTCAATATATATATATATATATATATATATATATATATATGAATTCAGACGTAAATATGAATAAAGAAATATCTAGCTAAGTAATTATTTATATTTACGCAACTTCGAAAAAGAATTTTATAAATCCTTTATAAAATTGTAAAATAAACAATGAATTTAAAACATTAATGAGTGAATAAAAGTAAAAGAAATATCAAGATATATGCATACATGTTTTTCTTATTAAGCTTTAGTAACATAGTAAATAATTTAAATGTACTATAATTACGTATTCTGTTATCTTTGTCTAATTTAAAAAGAAAAATAAGAATTCCAGATACTTCACAATATATATAAAGTTACAGAAACTTAAATAAATAATAGATAAATACAATTTAAGAAAACAAAGTAAACTCGTAATATATATATATATATATATATATATATATATATATATATATATATATATATATATATATATAATAAACAAAAACAAAAAACAAAAAGGTATTTACAGTTATGTTATGAAATGTGACATTACCGAATAACGCAATGATGAGTAGTAAACATACATTTCCACATAATTAAATGCATACAATTATTATTTATTTATCTATTTATTTATTTGTTTATTTTCATTTATTCATTTACTAGTTGAAACACATCAATTCATACGCGATATATATATATATATATAATATATATATATATATATATATATATATATATATATATATATATAATCCAAAAGTCCAGAGAAGAAATCTTCCTTATGACACAAGAGTTTTATTTTAAAAAAACCCGTCGTAGTTTGAGAGCTCAATGTGTGTTCCTAATATTAGAGTGACAGAGGAAATATATAAGTAAAGAAATAACAAAAGACTTAGAAGATCCCTAAAATAGACTATAAAGCTAAATCTCTAAGTCTTTTATTATTTCTTTAATTATATATATATATTTTTATTTCTTTACTTATATATGTATGTATATACAGAGATGACTTTTTCTCGGTTTGTTTACGCTTTACATTTAAACCGGTATGCACGCCTAATTCATTTAGTTATAATTAATTAATTAACAAAATTAGGTATGACTTTAATTAAGCACATAATCTCCCCCCCCCCATATATATATATATATATATATATATATATATATATATAAGAATGTGGGCTAAAAGATTCGTATGCTGAAAAGTGACGTCATATCTGTAAATTTGATTAGCTTATATACAGTGATATATTACATATGATATATAGATATGTATGAGTCAGCCGATTGTCAATAACAGCCAAACGGTGAAGGAGTCTATCCTCTTTTCGCTACTACAAGAAAAGTAAGACTGTTTTGCTGCCGTGGAGCACCACACCAATATATATATGCGTGCGCATGAGCATTTGTTTGTGATAATAACTGAAACACCTTTTGTTTGATTACTTTGTGACAAAGGGAAAACATTTTGATGTACAAAATACATCTCTAAAAATATATGGGAATGTAAGTGTGTCAATGTGAATCATTTTTAATTTTACTCCTAAAGGTCGTAGCCCAAAGTATCGTACCATTTTAGAATCAGGCCGACCCCGTGAGCAAATTAAACATAAATCGGGGCAGAATCCGGACTGACAGTCCGGAAATTTTGGATTTTCAAGTTTTAATTACTGCGATTGTTTTAGGAGATATTACACGTGATTTTTACGATGATATCTTTGTATGATAAGAATTTTTATAACTTGTAAATAAATTTAAGAATAATCAAAAGTAACTGCGTGTCCTGGGTATGACGTTTAACTGCATCTAACGGTGAGGTTCCAGTTTTGGGAATCTGAGCTGTGTGGAATGTCCCTTCATCACCATTACTCCCAGGTTCAAACTGGCCTGGAGTCGTAGTACATGTTGGGGTCCCATCTATGGGTTAAATAGAAAAAGTGAGTTTGATAGACATATTTTAAAATGAGTTTTATATTCTCATATGGAATGAATAAAACAAAACATTTTTGGCATAAAATAATCCAACAAGGGTTAACATGCCGTAAAATCCAACAAACTAAACAACCAACAAAATTAACTGCGAAATCCACCAAAGATATCAATCAAATCTTATTATGATGTAGGTTATCTGTCTGCAACCGAAACTATATCACTACTCAAATCAAAGTTCTCTTTGCAATTGACGTTACATTCTCGATAATTGTATTTTTATTTAAACTTAAATTATTAATAAAATTGTTTTACGTTGTTAATACTGTTGATCATATAAAAATACTAATAACGTACAATTGTATTTATATACAACAAATGTATTCATATATACAACAGAATAGTGGTTTATAGTGTGAACAAGAAGGCTAATTTGCATATTGATATTAAAAATTTGATTTTGATAAATATGTCAGTATTACGTATATTGAATTGTTTGGTTTGATCTTAATGAATATGAGCAAAAATGTCGTGAATAAATCTTGAAAGAAATCAAGGATCTAGTTCATAAAATTGTCTTTAAATTAAGTGGCAGTAGAAGAATTATTATTGAACTTTTAAACGGTAAGCTTAAATATTGATACAAAACTTAAATGCAGCGATCAACTTTAAGTTCTTTTGTATTTACTGTTGATTATAGGAAATGGCTCCTTGGCAAAAAGAAATCTTTGCCAACAGATAAGCTTATCGCAATCAAAAGAACCGGCGCTTCAGCAAGGAAAGGAAAGTCCCTTGCTAATGAAAACACAGATCAAACGGTAGAATCAAAAGGAAGAAATCCCCTTAATTCCTTCACATCTTCCTTTGGAGTTCAAAAGACTTCAGTTTCCAGAGATGGTGAGCTACGAAATGTAAATCAATAAGTTCCAAAAACAACCATTGAAAGTATCTTGACGTCATCTAATGGAACCCTGTTTTTTACATGGCCAGCTCTATGCTGATTGTTCAGGTTTGGAATATTTTTGTCCACCACTTAAACTTTTAAACTCTGTGTAGACGCGTGGATTAACGTCAGCCAATAAATAACTCGAGTACGTGGTTCGTTAACTAATTAATCGCCTATCTTGGAGGCCGTTCATTTGCATGTATGCGACACGGACGAGAAACCAAAGACTGCCCAACCAAAGAACTCTACCGAACACTATGGGGCACCGAAGAACAACTAAAGTATTCTATCCAACATTAAGCGACACCGAGAAACAACCAAAGTATTCTCCCTAACAATAAGGGACACTGAGTAATAACCAAATAACTATTCACTAAGGATCAACATCTGCTTAATACAAGGGATCTCCACTGTAAAGTGCTCTCATTTGAAGCCTCAAAATGGCTAAAATCGTAACATATAAGTAATTTGTACTGACGTCCAATGAAAAAAGAATGTTTATCATGAAGTTTTGAAATAAGTTACAAATAGACAAATTATATCATTTTTAAAGGTAATTTGGTTTGGTTTGGTTTGTTTTACGGCATATCAACCTCAGTGGGTCATTTAATGCCGATAAAGTTTTGAAATAAATCAATTCTTAATGGTTAATACAATTTTTTTACAAATACATTTTTCTATTTAACTCATAGATGGGACCCTAACAGGTACTACCACTCTGGGTCAGAGTGGACCAGGGAGCAATGGTGATGAAGGGGTGCTCCACATTCCCCAAACCTCCAAAACTGGAACCTCACCATCAGATAGAGTTTAACGTCATTCCCAGGACATGTAGACCCGCAGCCACCGCCTTCTAGCACCCATATGATAAAAAGGGGTTGGGGCTTGCCATAAGGGCAATAGGGTTGGGAAAATCATATAGGTGCTAGGGCTTGACGTGACCAGCCGATTGATCAGAGGGGGCCTCTCCGACCGCCCGTCTAGCCCAAGATAGGGCCAAAGTGGAGAATTGCAGGTCATGAACTGCTCATTCACTTTTTTTTAAGGAAAGTCGTTGATTGTTTTAGGAATATTGTTTAAGAAAATTTAATATGTACCCAATGCATGAAATGTTATTGATGGGACGAAGACAAACTCAAGAGACCTTTGCAAATGTTAAACTAGTAGTATATAGCAATAGCATAATCTTTACAGATCACTTCCGTCTCTCACAATCTTACAAATCCACCATCAAAACCTTTCCTCTCATGAGCCATCAAATGACTCATCAATTTCGCTGAAAATGCACAAAGTTTCATGTAAATATGACATACGAAACACTGGTTCGGATGGAGCGGATGATAGAATTTGATGCTTATGCACCACCATATGTATATTTAGAGCGGAAGCCGACTTACAAACTTTGTTACAGATTGCACAAGACACATTGTTTGTTCCTGGAGTTTGCATGAGTTGTCCCTAATGAGATTTTCCATGATAGTTGAAACTTTCACATACTTGGAAATTATTATTATTATATATATATATATATATAGGATTAAATTGTTCAATATATAACAATATGTTTTTTTCTTACCTTCTTTTCATCTTTTCATTATGTTCGATATCACTTTCAAGCGCTCACACCTCTCTCTATCCTTTCCATATCCCCTTTCTTTTCTATTATATTTTTATGTATAGCATGTCCTTTTTCTTCCCTTTCTTTCTTTATGATAAAGACAGGGGTCCATTATTTAGCAGATGTAACGATAAGCAATAAGAATTCGGTAGATAAGCAACACCAGATCATCAGGATTTACATTTTCATTTAATGTTGGACGATTTGGACGGTCTCATTTTTAACCAGAGGCTATTGCAAGATGATAACGGTCGTACTTTTAAGGTAGAAAAGTACTGATATATATATATATATATATATATATATATATTATATATATAATATAATATATGTGTGTGTGTGTGTGTGTGTGTGTGTGTGTGTGTGTGTGTGATTGTGTGTATGTATGTATGTGTGCGTGGTAGTGATAAACTGACCGTGCCAAGAGTACCAGTATAAATGAATAAATCAGAAGAAATATACCGACAGAGAAGTAGAAATAAACGAAGAAAAATAAGGCAAAGTTAATAATACAGGCATAAGTCACGCCCTTTGTTGAAGTGGAACAAAATTAAAGCCTTTTTGATTATCCTTTATTTTTCGAACATGAATGTATTGCCACATGTTAATGAATTATTATAATATATTAACAAAATTGATATAATGCTTATTCGGTTTAATAGTGTTCAATACAAATTAAATCAAACCAAATTTAAGAAAAAAATGTTACAAAAGATATAAAGTTTTTAGAATTTAGTAATTTATTTGAGATGTTCAAAATTTTCCCCTTCATGTTCCATACAATTCTGAACTCTACAAGCAACACTTTTACAAACTTTTTGACACATTTCAATGGTAATTTCATGAAATTTATCTGAAATTGAATTCTTTAATTCTGGAATGGTTTTCGGCTTAAGATTGTAAAACTGATCTTGCAATAAACCAGACACAAAAAAAGTTGGATGTATAAAATATCTGAAAAAATGAAGATTTAGCAAATTGATTAAAGAAAATAATAAAGAAAATATAAATTATAAGATTTGAAATTAAAAATAGCGTTACTTATGCCTCACCCTGTATAACACACTCTTAAGAAAAGAAAAGAAAATCAAGTAAACTATAAATATAAGTGAAAGAAAAACATCAAAATGTAAGAAAAAGAAACCAAGATAAGAGAAAAGTCAAAACGTAAGAGAAATAAAGCAAAAAAAGAGAGATGTTAAAACGTGAGAAATTTTATGCAACAAAAGTGAGAGGTTAAAACATAAAAGAAATGAAGCAAAACAAAAGAGAAATGCGAAAATGTAAGAAAAATAAATAAATAAATATATATATATATATATAATATATATATATATATATATATAATATATATAGAGAGAGAGAGAGAGAGAGAGAGAGAGAGAGAAAGAGAGAGAGACAGTCAGACAGACAGACAGACAGACAGAGACAGAGACAGAAAGACAGAGACAGAGACAGAGAGACATAGATATAGATAGATAGATAGATAGATAGAGAGAGAGAGAGAGAGAGAGAGAGAGAGGGAGAGGAGAGAGAGAGAGAGAGAGAGAGAGAAGAGACGTTAAAATGTAAGAAAAATAAAAACAAGAAAGGAAAGCCGTTAAAACACAAGTGAAATACAGCAACAGAGGCGTCAAAACAAAGACACATAAGGGAAGTAAGACAGACGTCAAAACCTAAGATACATAAAGCAAGAAAAGAGAGACGTTAAAATATAAGAGAAATAAAAACAAGAAAAGAAAGATGTTAAAATGTAACAGACATACAGCAAAAACGAAAGACGTTAAAACATAAGAAAACTAAAAAAACAACTAAAATACGACAAAATAGAATAGAAATAAAGCAAGAAAAGAAAGACGTTAAAATATAAGAAAAATAAAGCAAGAAAGAAGAGACGTTAGAATATATAATAGAAATAAACAAGAAAAGAAAGACGTTAAAATATAAGAAAAAATAAAGCAAGAAAAGAGAGACTTAGAATATAATAGAAATGAAGCAAGAAAAGAAAGACGTTAAAATATAAGAAAAATAAAGCAAGAAAAGAGAGACGTTAGAATATAATAGAAATAAAACAAGAAAGAAGACGTTAAAAATATAAGAAAATAAAGCAAGAAAGAGAGACGTTAGAATATAATAGAAATGAAGCAAGAAAAGAAAGACGTTAAAATATAAGAAAAATAAAGCAAGAAAGAGAGACGTTAGAATATAATAGAAATAAAACAAGAAAAGAAAGACGTTAAAATATAAGAAAAATAAAGCAAGAAAAGAGAGACGTTAGAATATAATAGAAATAAAACAAGAAAAGAAAGACGTTAAAATATAAGAAAAATAAAGCAAGAAAAGAGAGAAGTTAAAATATAATAGAAATAAAGCAAGAAAAGAAAGACATTAAAACGTAAGAAAAATAAACCAAGTAAAGAAAGAAGTCAGTAAAAAAAAAAGTGAAGTTACTAATGGTTAACTAAACGAGTAAGGTTTAAAATGATTCCAAAGAAAAAAAATGGTAGATAAAAAGAAATTCTGAAATGAATAATGTAAAGGAGAGAAGAATCAGAGTCATCGTGAAGCCCAATCACTTTTCAAAACGAAGCCATAAATTTCCAGCCAGTGAAACCAACCTGGGAAGAGAAAGATGAAATGTAGCTCTATTAATTTATTTGTACGAACCAATGTTGCGAATGAAGAGCACATTCGTTCAGGTCGGAAATGAAGTCAAAATTTACGAGAAGGGCGCACGACTTAACCAATAACATTGATAGACTGGCATATCGATGGAACCAAATTGAGTCTGGTCGGTATGGCCAACGGGGCCGGGGGGACACGAAACAGAAATAGCTGCATTGTGGACTGACATAAGTCAAGCTAAAAATGACTGATTCGACCCGTCAAAAATGCGGATCGGGGCAATTGACATTCTCTAAGTGACGTTTATATTTTTATGTAATCGCCAATGGGGGCGATTTGCAAAATGCAGCCAGAGAATTGGGCGAGCGGGGCTAATAGCGATTAGTGACACGAGCTCATATCTACGTGCAATATTTTACTACACGAGAGAGAGAGAGAGAGAGAGAGAGAGAGAGAGAGAGAGAGAGAGAGAGAGAGAGAGAGAGAGAGAGAGAGAGAGAGAGAAAGAGCATCTGCATGTTTATGCCTGACCTCGAACACGGACTGCTGGTTTGTAAAAATAATAACCTTATGCTATGTACAAGACGTCCTTCAACAAACAGATAGATCGATCGATCAATCGATCGATACATT
>CM042143.1:121320401-121322901 GCA_023376005.1 Doryteuthis pealeii | reverse complement strand
TGAAATAATTTCTAATGCATTTTTATTGTAAAAATCATAGTCCAATGAATTTTTATATTAAAAATCCTTGTCCAATGCATTTTAGAGTAAAAATCGTTTCCAGTTCATTTTTATAGTAAAAATTCATTTTCAATTTATTCTTATAGTAAGAGTTATTTCCAATGAATTTCCATTGGAAAAATCATTTCCAATGATTTTCCATAGTAAAAATCATTTCCAAAGCATTTTTATAGTAAAAGTTCATCTCTAATATATTCTTAGTATAAAAATCATTTCCAATTTATTTTTATAGTAAAAAACATATCCAATGCATTTTTAGAGTAAACATAATTTCCAATGCATTTTTAGTGTAAAATCATTAGTAAAACTTAATAATATATAACTTAATATACACAATAAAAATGAGGACAATAGTCAGAAATATCAAAATTATTCGTATCAAAACTCATCACATAAATACAGACAAGTATAAGCAAAAAAAAAAAACAAAAAAAAATGTATTGAGTTGCTCATTATAGAAACAAACAATCTTTTTGACAATATCCAACTTTAGTTTAAGAACAATGAAACAGTTAATGATTTTTAGTTAGCTTTATTATTATTATTATTATTATTATTATTATTATTATTATTATTATTATTATTATTATTTTGTCCTGTGGGCGGCCAGTTCCCTCCGCGGCAGTCTCACTACGCTCACGTCAAAAATGATTTATTATTTTATATATTTCCACCATACGTTGCCTAATGAATATTCCGTTTGTCATTATATGAACCTTTGTAAGTTTTATTTGACAAAGGTAACTAAAACGTTTGTTGTTTGTATTTATTGATAGAGTGTGTCGATTATAAAGTATGAGTTTGGTTTGGGGTATTTAATGTAACGAATCTCATGGTTAACTAAATTGCAACCCTTTCCCTGCTAAGTCGAGGAAAAAAACATTTTTCAACCAGAGAATCTGCGACCAACAGACACGTTTGTGAAATATACAGAGTATCAAAAACAAAATGTGATATCATGTGAGATGTAGAGAGTATTTTAGTAAAATCTTATTATAATGGAGATTATGTGTTTGTCTTTCTGTAACCGGAACTATATCACTGCAACTGCAACCAAGAGACACGTTTGTGAAATATACAGAGTATCAAAAACAAAATGTGATATCATGTGAGATGTAGAGAGTATTTTAATAAAATCTTATTATAATGGAGATTATGTGTTTGTCTTTCTGTAACCGGAACTATATCACTACTCTAGTCACAATTCCTTTTGTTATTTATGTCACATTCTCAAGAATTTGTTTTTGTTTAAACCTTACTTATAAATAAAATTGTCTTACATTATTAATACTGTTGACCATATCTACATGCAAATAACATACAATTGTATTTATATATACAACAAAACAGCGATTTATAGTATGAACGGAAAGGCTAATTTGCATATTGATATTAAAAAAAAAACTATTCTTAATAATTATGTGTTTAGTATTACTGAATTCTAATTGTTTGATTTGATCTTAATGAATATGAGCAAAAATCTCTCCAATAAATCTTAAAAGAAATCCATTAATAAAAGAAAAATAACTGTAATTTTATTCTTTACTTCCTCTATTTAACTAAATAGTTAAATTAGGTTAATTTAGCAATGAAATACGGGAGTGAAGGAAGAGTAAGTTTCAGTTGTTCTATTTTTCGATTATATCTGTTTTAAATCTTTTTATCTGCATTCTTATTTAGTTTCATTAGCCTTTCTAATTTAATATAATATTTTATTACATCAAAACTTAAATACTTGCACCCGGAGGGCGCATATATTTGCTAGTTCATACAATTTCGTTATCTAATAACTCGAGCAATTCTCATTCAAATGATTTCAGATTTTAACTGAACGTGTAGAAATTTCTTTGTTTAATATTTGAACACATTTTATTTTCCAGTGAATGGTATTTAAATACATGTAAAACGAAAATAAACATACAACGTTGGATTGTTTCTACACATGCTGCAATGTATCTTATATATCACTTAGAAATAAATCTTTACATGATATACGGTGTGGTGAAATTGCATACTGATTTTAACAAAACCGGGTTTAATAGATCATTACTTCGGGTAATAAGTCTCTAACATGTTTTTCTACAATGTAATAAAATCAATTCAACAAATGATTTTATTTAGAAATTAATTAAAATATAATTGAAATGAATGTAATATTTTTTATATACATTCTTATGTAATTTCGCAAGTCTTTCTAATTTAATCTATTATTAATAATGGAGATTGTCTGTATTTCTGCCTGTAACAAAAACTACGTCATAGCTCTACGTCACAGCTTACGTCACAATATTCTTATGCTATATACACCCAAAATTTGAGTAAGCAATTTTAAAAATTGTTTTTTACTCTCGTTCTTCTTTTTTTTTTTACAGTAACAAGAAGTTAACTAAAAAGTTTACAAATAAATAAATACCTACGATTTTGTGGAAAATTGATGTGT
>CM042143.1:121310401-121312901 GCA_023376005.1 Doryteuthis pealeii | reverse complement strand
CCTACAAGGTGCCGAAACTTCATCATCATCTCTCTCTCTCTCTCTCTCTCTCTCTCTCTCTCTCTCTCTCTCTTTCTTTCTCTGTATATATATATAAATATATATATAAGTAAAGAGATAACAAAAGATTCGCATCTGATGAATCGGAAGAGTTAGACAATTTGTCTAAGCTTCCTGAAATAGACTATAATGCTAAATCTCTAAGTCCTTTGTTATTTCTTTACTTATATATTTGCTCTGTGACTCTAACATTAAGAGTACACATTGAGCTCTCAAACTGCGACAGGTTTTTTAAATAAAATTCTTGTGTCGTAAAAAAGATTTCTTTCTCTGGACTTTTGGATTATATATATATATATATATATATATATATATATATATATATATATATATATATATATATATCAATAAAAATGTTTAGTTGTTTTAGAAGCATAAGTTGATCTCATAACAACATTATATATATGTATATATATGTATATATATTGATGATATAGGTAGCTATATTTATTAGTAACTGATATAAATAACTAAGAAAGTATAGCGAAGGCATAAACACAACGGAGCTTCTTAACTATCAGTTTCTCATATATATATATATATATATATATATATATATATATATATATATATATATATATATATATATATATAATAAACTACCGTATATCTAACCTATTACGAATGCGTTGTGAGTTCGTTCCATATTAGGTAACACATTTTAAGACCTAGTATCTAAACTAAGGTATGACTAGTACTTTATAGTCCCCTAAATGTATTTAATGTTTAGTTATTTGACTCGCAGACCATTGCTAATGAGTTCATTTCTCACTGAGTGCTCTATGCTTATAACTAACCCAAGCTTAGTAAATTACTGTATACGAGTACGTAATTGAGTATATACATGAAACACACAAAAATGCATATGTATATATTCATATTTATATAAACACACACAAATATATATATATATATATATGATATTAAAATTTTTAGAAAAATCAAATGATGTTATTAGTTTGCTGACAGATCTGTTTCGACCTTTTACTAAAGCGGTCTTCTTCAAGAGCAATTATATTTATGAATGAAAGACGGAATAAATAAATAAATAAATATAGTTGCTCTTGAAGAAGACCGCTTTATTAAAAGTTCGAAACAGATCTGTCAGCAAACTAATAACATCATTTGTTTTTTCTAAAATATTTTAATTCATACTGTCGGCTTCACTTCCATTTACTTCATATATTATATATATATATATATATATATATATATATATATTATATATATATATATATATTATTTATTTATTTATTTATAATTAATAATACAATTTCAAAGTCGGTCCTACATTGGTTTCTGAATAACACTTTTTCGATGTTATTCGTCTTCAGAGGCGTTGACTTTATATATATATATATATATATATATATATATATTATATATTACAGGAATTAAAGTAGAGGAATCGTCCTTTTTTTCTCTCCCTCCATGGAAGTCAATCACGTTTTGAATACAGTATGATTCATCTATATAAATTCATGTATTGTATCTGTTGCCAAACATTTATATATATATATATATGTGTGTGTGTGTGTGTGTGTGTGTGTGTGTAAAAACACTGTTTTTTTAAGCATGAAAAGATTATGGATGTCCGAGTTAAAATAAACTCATGTTTCAGACTGTAGACTTACCACAACAAACGTGTTGGTGATACTGTAATGTAGAGATATATACTCTCATTATTTTATTACCCGATTAAGGGAGTAAAATCGCTAATGTTATTTTAATGTTTTTCTCATGTGGAATATGATTTACAGATTTTTAATTATTTAGAAAAATATTTACTAAGGAGAAATACTGTGTTATTTGATGATATTTTAACTGTAATATAGTGTAGGTGAGTATGCATAATCTAATGTGTATAGGCACTTTGTTGTGAACCTAATAATTATAGATTTAATGTAATTTGATATTTTTACTATATGTAAATATTATGTATACGATTTGCTACCCAAAGATCTAATGAACATAAGAGTTGAAAAACTACCTGTTGGAATGATTTCGAAACGCGTGAGAAATGTCTGGCGAGACACGGGAAATTCAAATCAACAGTCCGTTCAAATTACACTACTTTTCTGTAGCACCTCATGGCATTTTTTTTTTTTTTTTTTGCGAAGTAAGGATAATTTTCGATTTTATCTTTATATATACAGCGGTACCTTGATTTACGAGTTCAATTCGTTGCGTTCTTAACTCAATTTCCTCGTATATCAAATAACTTTTCCCTATTAATATCAAATGAAAGGCTATTAATCCATTCCATACACCCCAAAAATACATTTAAGAAAAGTAACACAGTATTTAATAAAATCAAAATGAAATAGAATATAATTAATCATTCGCTGTAATAAGACTCAATGTTTATTTTTTCATTAATAATATTTTTCTTTGGCGTAATAAATTAGGAGACTTAAATGGTTTTAGTCAACTTACTAAC
>CM042143.1:121292901-121302901 GCA_023376005.1 Doryteuthis pealeii | reverse complement strand
CGACTGAGCTAACCTGGCCCTTTAATCTTGGATAATTTGGACGGTCTCATTTTTATCGATGGGGTGATGCAAAATGATAACGGACGTACAATTAAAGAACATGAGTATTGATCTATAGACTAGCTTGACCCCTGTAAATTACACGGTTATTGCCAATATAGGAAATATCCCCCAAACAATATTTCTGCTCTCTTCATTTTTATTTCTCCTGTTTTGAATGCAATCTTTTCTGTATTCTTCTCTGATGCAACCATAATCCTCATAAATAACACAAAATTTAATCGAGTAGAAAAACCCATCATATATTTGTTTTGCCTTTATTTCTTTTAAATCTAACCCAACCAATGATGATTGTGAAATTTAAGGAAAATTACTTTTTCTTTCATTTTTAGTAAAATTTTATGAGTGTGTGTATAATTTCTATCTCTTTCTCCTCAATAAATAATACCTAATAATATCCGTTTTTAGGGTAATGTTCCCTTACAAATAATGAAATCCTGTATGTATCGCTAATAAATATGTATAAATATATAAAATATATATATATGTATAATAAATAAATAAATATATATATCTTATTATAATGGAGATTGTGTGTTTTTCTGTCTGTAAACGAAACTATATTACAATTCAAGTCATAATTCCCTTAGTTATTTACATCACATTCTCCATGATTTTATTCATATTTAAACCTCAATTATTAATAAAATTGCTTCACCTTTTTATTAGTGTTGTCCATATCTACATACATATAACATGCAATTGTATTTATATATACAAAAAATAGCGGTTTACAGTGTGAATGGGAAGGCTAATTTGCATATTGATATTTAAAATGTGATTTTATTAAATATGTGCTTAGTATTATTGATTTCTAACTGTTTAGTTTTATTTTAATGAATATAAGCAAAAATCTCTTCAATGAATCTTAAATGAAATCCATTAACAAGAAAAAATAACTGTCATTTTATTCTTTATTTCCTAATTTAACTAAATAGTTAAATAAGTAAAATTCAGCAATGAAAGATGGGAGTGATGGAAGAGTAAGTTTAATTTCTATTTTTCTATTATACCCCCACTCTGTTACATATCTTTTTATCTGCCTTCTTATTAGACTTTCTAATTTAATACGATATTTCATTACATTAAAACTTAAATACTTGCACCGGAGGGTGCATATATTTGCTAGTATGTATAATAATATATATATATATATGTATATATGTATATATATGTATAATATGTATATATGTATATATATGTATATATATATGTATATATGTATATATGTATAATAAATATATATGTATATATATATATATATTATATATATATATATATATATATATATATATATATTATGTATAATATAAATAAAAACAAAAAAATTTGCTTCTAAACTAATAATCATACCAGGATTTTATTATTTGTGGCGGAACATTATACAACCAAAACGGATGTTATTAGGTATTATTTGTTGCAAAAATCTACAACTCCTTAACGAAAAATAAGTAAATTCACAAAATGTCAATCAATCATCTAGCTAAAGTAAGGACTTAATTGAAGTGTTGCATGTCATGGACTGCTCAGCTACCAGGACTCACGTGTCGCCAGCCACAGTCAACAGTTGGTCCCATTGGGTAGATTTTACCTCTCTGCAGAGGTGCAGTCGGTGTATTATACAACCCCATATAGAGAGGACATATATTACACTAGGAAGCGCGTGGTGCGATGGTTAAAGTCATGGGAAATGGACTCGTCGCCCCGAGTTCAAATCCTAGATGTGATAATTGCATTTAACTTTGCGCTAATACCCTTGGGAAAGGTATGAATCCTATTCTCCCTCCAGCTATGGATAAATAGTAGGGCAGACTGGGCTCTTTAACCTTGGTTAGGTAACCAGTCTAGGAGAAGGAAAACTCTGAATTCAAACCTGTTGAACTCCGCTTAAGAAATTGACCTTGTGTCACATCCTGCTCGTGTGAAGGGGTTGGTAAATATATATATTACACTTGGGTAAAAAACACCAGTCTATCTGTGAATAATACCTTCATTTCTGACGGCGAATATGTCACTGAATAAATAGATAAATAAAGGGAGACAATTGTAACATTCGATAACTTTGATGATATCACATTCAAAGGGATTTGTCACTTTTGACTACACGTCATAGTCTTGTATTTGTTTTCATAATGGTTCTCAGCAAAAAAGAAGAGCAAACGAAAATCATTGTACGAAGTCATAGATGACTGCGAAATGGAAACGTGAAACAAGAATTGGACAAAGCCTTTTTCAATGAGAAATACAACCGTTTTATGTACAATAGAAAAGGAGAAAGGAGAGGATGAAAAATGATAGACTTAATACAATATATATATAAAAAAGAAGATTGTTATTTGGTCTTCTGATTGCGTTTCGCTTCAGAAATGAAAGAGGAGAAAATAGAAACAGGTAGAAATAGATAAAAGGAATAGATAAAAATAAAAGATTATTAGAGAAAAGAGAACACAACAAAAATAGAATTACTAAGACTTAATAAACGGATCCGTCAATCTAGGCCAGAAAACCTGATCTAATCATTGTCAATGACAAAAAGATAAAAACTCTGATAGACATTGGATTTTGCTTTTCCAACAGACCAGAAAATAAACCGAAATTGCAAAGAATAACGTCTACATCTTGAAAAAGGATTGGAATATATGTACATGGTGTGTCAAAAAAGTATCGAGATTTTTTGTACTTTTTGACACACCTTCTATTCTGAAAAAAAAAATACGTTCCATTCATTGTTCATTTCTATTTTAGTAAATACAGCTTAACACTCGGGACATAACTTGTATCTAAAAAAAAAAATCAACGTTCCATTCATTGTTCATTTCTATCTTCGTAAATACAGCTTCAATCTCAATACTTTTTTGACACATCTTGTATATAAAACATGCATTATTTGCATATTTGGATCGGTTCCACAGTGTTATTTGTGTATCTGTTCTACGGAACCGTGTGTTCAATAGCTTCGACCTCTGGACCGGTAAAGTAATAAATAACGGCGTGATCCCAGGGGGCTATCCCCTCTCAGGAAGCACCTGTCGCCTTGATTTAAAGGAGCAGGGCTGGGTTTATTGCCCTGAGCCTGAGGTACCCCATTGAGGGGATCCACGCAATTTTCATGCATGTTATCCTATGATCTGGATCGCGGACAGTAGGTTGCCGACCCCTACTCTATCTGATGGTGTGTTTCTAATTCTGGACCTCTGGGGAATGTGGAATACCCCTTCATCACAATTACTACCGGTTCCATTCTGACCCTGTATGGTGGTATCAGCTACGGTCACTTCTATTGGTTAAATAGAATTTGAGTTTTATGAAATATGTTTTTAAAGATTTATACCTAGTACCTTTATACCTACTATAGAGAATGAATAAAACAAAAGCTCTTCGGTTAAAATAACTCAACAAGGGTTGATATGCCGTAAAATCCAACCAAACAAAATCTTGGATTATCATTATTACAACCGGGATTATCACATTACTGCAAGTGAGCAAACCCGAAAAATCTCCCGCCAATAGTCAAAAGTGACAAACAAAAAGAAAAAAAGAAACATTAAATTGATACTTTCTAGATTCAATCGATCGAACATTAATCAAGAAAGAGTAAATAATGTCGAAATACGCTGACAAAATACGTTGATTAATGGCTCGATAACACGTTTCACTGAGTGATGCGGTCTGAATTTTTATTATATTGTCATTTAAATGAGAGGCTTTCTTCCAGCAATTTTAGGTGGGAAGGACCTCAAGAAAAATAACTGGAAAAAAAGAAGAGTTTTTTCCCGCTTTAATTTATATTCATCGTTTCTGAAAGGTTTCGGGATTAAAAATTAATTTCCACACACATTTGATCGTAATTGCTTTAGTAGACACCATGAATTTTTCTGACGAACTTTATTTACATCGAAAAGATTGTTGGTTCTACTTAAACATATATACTAATATCTCTCTCTCTCTCTCTCTCTCTCTCTCTCTCTCTCTCTCTCTCACACACACACACACACTCTCTCTCTCTCTCTCTCTATATATATATATATATATATATATATATATATATATATATAATACTAGACAAAACGTGACACGTTAGGTCACCCATTGAGCTCTGTGTAGATAATTAGGGAAAAGTCAGTTTGCAAAGGAATTGATTTTTAATAAATAAATACGACCGGAGAATTAAAAATTCATTAAAATAATTTTGGAATATTTCTAAGAAAGGGAAGATTTGACCTAGTTTAAATTTAAATGGACCTGATTCTTGGAATTTTGTTGAAGCTACGGACAGTCTGGCTGTTGAAACTTGACAAACAAATATGTTTCAACAATCCAATCACTCTCTTTACCCACAGACAAACTAACACATATAACGAGGAGGTAATCAAGATATACATAGAGAGGAGGAAAGTGACAGGCAGAATGTTAAGTAAAAGAGTGGTTAGTTTTTTTTTATTTAACTGCTAATTACGACTAATTAGAACCAATTAAAACGGGTTTTTTTTTAAACGTAACTCAATCCTAGAAATAAGGAATATGAATTTTGTGTCACTAAACTAACAGGAAAAAACATTTAGGAGACAAATAATCAACTTTTTTTTTCTTGAGGTCCTTCCGCTTGAAATTGTGGGAAGAAAGCCTCACATTTAAATGACAATATACTAAAAATGCAGTCCGCATTAATCAGTCATTTTATGCCGAAGATGTTTTTGTTTTATTCATTCTTGATGGGTACTCAATTAGTTTTAAACACATTTTTATATTTAACCTATAAATGGTACCCTAACATGTACTACCACTCAAGTGGACCTGGGAGCAATGGTAATGAAGTGGTACTCCACATTCCCCAGAGCTCCAGATTTGGATCATCACCATTAGAAGCAGTTTAACTTCATACGCAGGACATTCAATAATTGTCACTTGTTGGAAACAGTTATATGGTTTAAGTATTCCTATCTAATACTAATAATTTATACACAATTATATGGTTTCAAGTATTCCTATCTAAAACTAATGATTAATACTCAATTATATGGTTTTAAGGAATTATTACTACTAGTACAAAATAAAAAACACCTCCGGGCGATGTAAAATAGATTTTTGAAACATATTGCCTGAGGGGTGGGAGTAAAAAATTCAGTGTCAGTGAGTTTGTACCCTAAGGAAGTAAAATCATCAAATTCATTAAAGGATTAAAAAATCAAAACAATTTGAAATGTAAACTTTAAATATGTATTAAAATAAAACAAACTATATAAAGATATATAATACCAGTTATGCATTTATTAAAACTTGTTTTAAAAAACAATGAGGACTGTCTAATGTTGCATGTTCAAATTTTGACTGTATTTATTCTGTTATGACGATTTTGGGTAATGTGACGTAAGCTGTTACGTAATTTTTGTTTCAGACAAAAAACAGAAGCGAATCTCCATTATTAATAGATATAGTAATGATAATATTATTAATCTTATTATAATGGAGATTATGCATCTGTCTGTAACCAAAACTACGTTACCATCAACGTCATAATTGATTTAGATATTTACGTTATATTCTCAATTAAATAGTCATTAAATAGTCATTATGTAATCTTAAAACAGCCTATATAATTAATTTTAGAATTAGTTTAGAATCCTGCAAAGTATGTAACATATCACGAAGAAATAAAGTTTTACATGGTAGAAAGTGTGGATAATTTTCATACCGGTTTTAAGAAAACCAGATCTAATAAATTATTAATTGATGTTATTGATTTTAATATTAGTGTTGTATTCTTAAATGTATTAAAAGCAATATCATGTATAATTTTATAAAGAAATTAACTGAAGTAAAACAAGAATAAGTGTAATCTTTTTATATGCGTTGATATTTAGTTTCGTCAGTCTTTTTAATCTAATATCTATATATTAATACTGGTGTTCCTAAATCTTCTGTCTGCTATAATTCTGCAACATCCTCTGTTTAAAAATAAGATCGCCGAAATTGTTCAAGATACAATGCAAAAATGTAAATCAAGATTATCTGGTGTTAGTTAATCGCAGATTTATTGATTGTCCCATTTTATTTCATCCAAGTTTAAAATGAAACGGTCTAACGTAAAATTAAAATGAATTGAAAAAAAAAAAGAAGAAAAAGTTACCTGTTTGTTTTATTTGTAACATTGAAATTGTGAATTACGAAAGATATTTGGTAATTTTGATCTTATGTCGTCCCGACCTCCTATACTAATTTACGCTGTTGTAGCGAGCAGCGTCAAGCGAATTTTCCGGTCCAACTTGGACGTTTTCCGAGTCATGTTTTTGTCACTTTTTGTCCGCAAATTAATGTTGATATTTTAAACCCACACCTGATTTTGGCAAATCAATGTAGATATTTTACGTTTGTATTTCAATTGAATTTGTACAGTATTGTATCAATTGTTATTGTATATTTTTGTATTATTAACTGCAAAGACAACATAGGATTCATATGTAACTAAAAGTGGCTACCCGGTGTCGCCTGGGTAGAAGAGGAGGGGACAAAAGTTAGTCGCGCAGATCCATTATTACTAAATCATGAGTTACCGCATTAAAATCCCTATGTAAAAAACATTTGTTGATCCAGCCTGGTGGGACGTCAGAAAAAAAGTTCGCAGAAAAGAAGAAAAATTAATGTCTACTATTCAAAATATTAAATGCAAAAAAAAAAAAAAATACTATTATTACTATGTGTAATGTTGTAAACTTAAAAAAAACACAAGTTTCATTAACGAATGATGTTTATTAATCCTACGCTGCAGTGTTTCGGTCTGTTTAGACAGACCTTCATCAAATCTTATTCAAATTTCATTTTTTACTTTGAATATACATAAAATCTTCATTATATTTGCTCAAAGAGCAAGATATGGAGATATTTAATGTGTACATATATTTAATTTGTTCTTAATTGTTTTATTTTTGTAGTTTCAGCTGGACATATATACATACATACATACATACATACATACAACTACCCTTTATATATGTATAGTGTACACACACCGGTTCTCACTATAAATAGTGAGACCGAGTGAAAAGGTTGTACTGTTACACAAGCTAGCACCATTATTGTAAATACACTTGTCTTATTTTACCCTACTCGACTTGACTTCTTTTTACTGTTGATTAATCATATAGAATAGATGAAATTGAAAATCATCGTTTCTGTTTAAATATCTCCTCTTGTTTTTATTTCGTTTTGTGGAAATTCCACGAATCCTGCTAGTAATATTTTATTACATTAAAACTTAAATACTTGAACCCAGAGGGATCATATTTTTGTGAGTAATGATAATATTAATACTTTTTCTTTTTTTATCTACAAATCATGACTAAATGAAATGTCTATTTAACTTAGTTTACTATTCATGTTTAATCTGTTTCGGTTGCTAAGCAAATGCATCGCTAAGAGTTATTCGCCTGATATAAGTGCAAGCAAGTGGACTTAAAAAGATTATGACAGAAGTTGAGTAATGATTGATGAAGCAAATTTGGAAGGATGATGTAGAAAACGTGGACATGAATTCATCAATTTCGGTGATGCATTGAAAGTAATTGGAGACTGAAAAGAAGATATAAGATGAGACCTCTTCAATAAAATATAAGTAAAATAAAAACTTCATTTTTGTAGCCCTGTCGGTTTGGACTGAAGAATACGACGACTGCACCTCTGCCGAGGAGGAAACCTCTCAATCGGGCTGCCGGTTGGTCGTGGGTAGCTACCCGTGATGCTTAAGGATAGAACCCTTGAGGCTGAGCAGTCCATGACATG
The DNA here is from genome assembly GCA_023376005.1 of Doryteuthis pealeii. Taxonomy (NCBI): domain Eukaryota; kingdom Metazoa; phylum Mollusca; class Cephalopoda; order Myopsida; family Loliginidae; genus Doryteuthis; species Doryteuthis pealeii. Next base: position 121,295,065 of record CM042143.1, on the reverse strand, counting down.
CAACACTTTGGTCCTTACTTAGGCTAGACGGTCGGTCGGAGAGGCCCTCATCGATCAATCGGCTGGTCATGTCAAGCCGTAGCATCTATACAATTGTCCCAATCCCATTGCCCTTATGATAAGTCCAACCTTTTCATCATATATATGCTAGAATGATGTGCCTTGTATTTAGTGTCCTGGATATGGAGTTAACCTCTATTTGATGGTGAAGTTACAAATTCGAAACTCTGGAGAATGTGGAAACACTTTCATCGTCATTACTCCCAGGTTCACTCTGACCCTGAGAGGTAGTACCTGTTAGGGTCCCATCTATGTGTTGAATAGAAAAAATGAGTTAAAAAATTTTAGTTTAAAAAAAATTGAGTACCCGTCAACAATGTATAAAACAAAACGTCTTTGGCATAAAATAACCCAACAGGGTTAACATGCCGTAAAACCAACCAACCAACAAACCTACCAATTCATCTTTTGTTTCTGATAATGTTTTTTTTAATAAGGAGGTGCTTTATGTAATGGTTATTATCGTTGACTTGTTCAAACACTGGAGTGCCAGACATACCATCAGCTCTCACATCAGCTCCTCACTTTCCTCGCACAGACCAAATTACCCAGACTACGCTACTCATGCACTTTAATGTTAATGGGGACCAATATCGATTACCTGGCGAGTGCTCTATCGACTGAGCTAAACTGGCACCTATTATAAACCGGCTCTTTTTGGAAAAAATCTTTCTGGTCACCAGGCTGCAGATAATTTTCAAAAAAACTTTTGTTTAAATCCGAGAAAAATATACACTTGTTATTTGTTTTTTGATTTTTGTTTTTTTTAATACTTGAATGGTGAAAGTTTGACACAAGATCAATGATTTAGCGTGAGAAGAATCTTATCACACTTAATAGATCAAATAAGCCTGTGTTGATTTTTAAAGGTGAATAACCCCATTAAGTGTCCAGTTCTTAGTGTTCTCTCGTTCCTATTGACTACAGAATTATCAGCTTCCTCGTCAGATTCACACTGAATCCGTTGTTAATATTAGATATGTTGTTATCATCAATAAAACTTAGAATAGCGTCGTTGCTTTGTTTTTTCGTTAGAAGTTTATGAAATTGTCTGTGTATTACTGGCACGGTTGAGGGAACTAGAGATGTTTGGACCAGGTAAATCAAATTTTAGGAGATATCATATATCTTCCAGTCTGTAGCATACAACAAGTCAACAAGAATATATATATGTGTGCGTATATATATATATATATATTATATATATTATATATATATATATATATATAATTATATTTGTATAATAAATTTGAAAACACCCCAAATGCTGTTAAAGTGAAAACATTTTATACATATATATTTATATATAACATTTATATTATTATATATATATATATATATACATATACGTATATATATATATATATATATATATATTATATATATACATATATACATATATATGCATACATATGTACGAATATATATACACACTTATATATGCATGAATATGTATACATATATATGCATATATTGTCATTCACACACAGTCTTGTTTTGCCGTTTTACGTCTGATCAGTGTGACTAGACAAGTATATACATATATATAAATATTTACATATATATATATTTATACATATATATATTTATTATACATATATACATATATATACATATATACATATATATATACACACAAACATATATATACATATATATAAATGTATGTGTATGTATGTATATACATATATATAAATGTATGTGTATGTATGTATATATATACATATACATATATTGCACAAAAATTATCTATATATTAAATCGATAAAAAGAGCAAAGAAAGTCGATATAAACGGTTTTCATTTCTTTGAATAACTAGACTCCAACTTGATCTCGACAAAAGACCAACCCTTATAAATTTCAAAAAATTCAGACGCCCCCACCACTCCACCTCCACAGACAAAAAAAAAACGATTACGTACACGAATTACATAAAATATAGCAAAACTTTGTAAAAAAAACATGAATATGAACATAGAATTATTCATCTGAGAAAAGCAAGTTTATGGAAATTATTTCTCACTCTCTCTATATTTTTATTCTTAATTTTATTTTTCTTTATAAAAAAAGATGCGAGTTTATAGTTCAAGCTCCGTCCCTTTCA
>CM042143.1:121282901-121285401 GCA_023376005.1 Doryteuthis pealeii | reverse complement strand
ACCTCTGAAGATAAAATTTCTACTTTGAAATCGATAAGACAAAAATAATATCTTTTTGTTTTTATTTTTAATACGCATTGTAATTGCCTTCAAATCATTAATATATTAAATTAATCATTAATAATAATAAAATCATTAATATATATATAATATATATATATATATATATATATATATATAATATGGCGGTATACATATATACAGATGTGTGTATTAAAACAGTTAAAATACCCTTCGTATTCTGTGCGATCGCCGAACGGTCAAGCTTTCCGACTGCTGTTGAATCGATCAGAATTCTATCCGGCTGTAGGTAGTTCACAAAATGTTAGCCACACTCTGGTGTCTGTGGATGACTATATATATATATATATATATATATATATATATATATATATATATATGGAGGTTCCTTGTTTCTCTGTCTTTAACCGTAACTACGTCACTACTTACATCACAATACCTCATCATTTCTTAAATTTATCAACGAGTATGTAAGTTCTAATCAAAATCATTAATACATAGACTCAAATAAATCTTACCGATGTCTCTATGAAAATGGGACTTGTCTCAAAACAGCATATGTTATTAGTGCGTTAAAATCCTACAATGTGTTTATATATCACTAAGAAATAAAGGTTTACCTAATACATGGTGTGGTTAATTTGCATACTGGTTTTAACAAAACCAGGTTTGATACATATTTACTTTACTTACTTTAATTACTTTATGTAAACCTTTATTTCTTAATCATATATAACTCACGTCGCTGGATTTTAAACACATTAATAATATGGGCTGTTTTGAGGCAAATCTATCTGAACCAGGCTTTAATAGAGATTAATAATAAGATGCTAATTACTATTAAATAATGACTATTTCATAAACATTGAGAATATAATTTAAATCACTAAGGAAATCGGGACATGAATGGTGACGTAGTTTCGGTTACAGACCGACACACACACAATCTCCGTTAAAACAAGACATGGCTACATTGTTGCAATATTTACTGGAAGACAAACAGACAATATTGGATACAGTGTTCAAGCATTAGTTCTCAACAGACATTAAAAAAAAAGAAGAAATTACAGTTATTCGCCCATTTCATTCATAACATGAGGAAAAAAGAAAGGAGGAGAAGAAGAAAGAAAAAAAAAGGAGAGGAAAAAGAAATAAGAAGAGAAGCACGTACATTTCTGATATGCACCTCTGAAGATGAAGTTTATACTTCGAAATCGATAAGAAAAATAACATCTTTTTGTTTTATTTTTTATACGCATTGTAATTGCCTTCAAATCATTAAGAATATTTTATTTTTATTTTTATTTATACGTATCGGGGCAATCCACTTGTTCTTACAACTTTTTTCGCTTTTAAACATAAAACGCACAAAAGAGCGACGTTTGTACAGGCTAAAACAAGAAAAACTCGATTAGACAAGGTTCCTTTTTTCTTTTTTATTTTTATCTCTTTTCATGAAATAAGGCCGCCGACAAAACAACAGCCAACATCAAAACCCTCCGCCCTTAACAAGATTGACGTATAAGCCTTGACCCAACAGATGAATGGAAATAAACAAAAATCGGTGAAATCAACGAAATTTCTTTAAATATCGATTGCTAAATGATATTATCTTCTTTTTTAAAAATTTGTTTCTGATTTTTATGAAAAAGATAAAATTGGAAAAATTAATGGCTTAATCAAAGCTCTGGACATATTCATGTAGACACCTGTCTGCTACACTTATTTATACAAGCAGAAACGTTTCTTTTAACCTCACAACATATATATATATATATATATATATATATAATATATATGTGTGTGTGTGTGTGTGTGTGTGTGTGTGTGTGTGTGTGTGTGTTGTGAGATTAAAAGAAATATATATAATATATATATATATATATATATATATATTAGAAAATGTTTTATATATATATATATATATATATATATATATATATATATATATATATATATAAATCGGTGGAGTGCCTTATTGTTGATATTCGCCAGACAGGGAGTCTATCCACTTTTCACTAGCACCAGGCCGAGGAATTTATACAGGACTGTATTCACGTACAGTCCTGTTTCGTCGTTTCACGTCTAATCTGTTAGACAAGACAAGGCAGGCTGGTTCAGGCCGGGATATAAATCCGGCGATTTGTCATCAGTCAGAGTTCTTACCAGCTCGCCATCTATATATTCATGCGTCTAAAACTATTTTTACGAAGTTTACGTGATTTAAAAAAAAAAAAAAAAAAAAAAGTCTTTCCTCTTTATGATAAAATTTCATTCATTTCTTCCAAAGTTTTTTTAATCTTTTTTCACGGAGATTAAAAAAGCACGATAAATTTTGGTTATATTCACTGCAATGTGTGTGATAAATTTACAAATTAGTTTATTAACAATTTTTGGCTACACACCCATTCCTGCATATAAACACAAGCACATGCAGGCGTGCTTGCAAACACGCGCATATACACACACACACACACAC
>CM042143.1:121277901-121280401 GCA_023376005.1 Doryteuthis pealeii | reverse complement strand
ATTCATTTCAACAGTTTTCTAAAGATCATGCTTCTTTCATCAAATATTCGAATTATTATTTTATAATTTCCTAATTGAATTAATGTGTGTGATTGAAGTGCAATTTTAATCTATATATTAATACTCGTGTTTCTTAATTGTACGACCATTATCATCTTGCAACACCCTCCCAGTTAAAAATGAGACCGTCCAAATTGTCCATGTTGAAATGCAAAAATGTAAATTCTAATTATATTTTCTTGCTTATCCGACAAATTCTTATTTCTTATGAGTGTCGTCACCTCAGATGGACTATTCCTTTTTTTATAATAAAGAAAAGGAAGAAAAAGGACATGATTGTGTAGGAGAAAGATAAATAGAGGGTGAATGCGTGGAAGAGATGATGCTAATCTGTTTCAATCGAACATGATAAAGAGAGGAAAAGAAGTAAAGAATGAAAAAGAGTGTGAAAGAGAGATATTTAAATCAAGATTACTATATTTTTACATATTGAACTATATCGCAATAGCTCTTAAGTAAACATATTGAACATTGTGATAATTGAATTGTCACACTGTGGTATATCCGCAGGTCCTGCTAGTCTAAATAAATGACAGACGCAACATCAACACCCCAAATAATATTTATGCTTGAGAAACAAATCTAAAACAAAATAATTTTTTTTTACATTAACGCACGCACGCAAACACACATGGATGAGTATACACATAAAGACACATACACACAAAACACATATGCACCCACACATACATTCATACTCACGCCCGCACATATGCACACGCACCGCAAACACGTACGTATACACATTGTGTTTTTGTTTGGCTGGTTGGTTTTTACGTCATTTCAACCCTTTGTGGGTTATTCTATGCCAAATATATTTCTTAATTCATTTTGATGGATACTGTTTTTTGATATCTCAAATATTTGAAACACTTGTTTTGTATATAAATCACTGGTTTTCTTTATTGTTGCATTGCACAGGGTTCACATTAACATCATTTAGAAAGAGAAAACTTATCAGAATGTCTGCTCTCAGCATACAATAAGTGATTATATATATATATATATATATATATATATATATATATATATATATATATATATATATATATTTCAAATTTATTTCGCTGCCCGACGATAGTTCTGCTTAAACAATTAAATTTACATAGCATGAAACCAATGGTAGTAGATTTATTCCCATGCAAATAAATATATACTAATATATATATATATATATATATATATATATATATATATATTATATATATATAATTAATCTTTTGTTATTAATATTGGAAAAATGATTATAAAGTGCTCAATTATTTCTTTAACAGCTGTATTTATTTATTTATTTAAGTCACCAATACAAAGTTCGTCTTTGTGAAACATCTCTCTCTCTCTCTCTCTCTCTATATATATATATATATATATATATATATATATATATATATATATATATAGAGAGAGAGAGAGAGAGAGAGAGAGAGAGAGAGAGAGAGGGGGTATATGTATATATATAGCATATATGATAGAGTGAACATGTACATTTATATATATACATATATACATCTATACATATATATATATATATATATATATAATATATATATATATACATGTATATATATATGTGTGTGTATGTGTGTATTAACGCTCTATCACAGATATTGTGATATATATGTGTCCTTGTGAGTATATATATATATATATATATATATATATATATATATATATTCTTAGAAAATCCTTTGAAATCAGAAAACCACATTAACTCACATATTAGTACCGAAATACTTGGCAATGACCAAACATGGTCGAAAGTTCATGTACCATTTTAAAGTGCCTTCGTCCATAGTTACGACATTGCCAACTTCAAAAGTTCAATAGAAAGCTCAAATAATAATTTTCCGTCACCTTTAATGAAATATGACTACAGGAAAATACACAGCCTAATTATACAAACACACATGGACACATAAAAAGTATAATATTTTTTTAATATAAAAAGTGTTATATATATAATATATATATATATATATATAATATATATATATATATATATTATATATATATATATATATATATATATATATATTTCTTATTCTTTTGTTAGTTGATGCATAATATCCAACATATCCAAAAGGGTATATTTATAAAAATTTGATAATAGCACATCAGATTGAATTACGTAAAATAAAATACATTAATTCAGATTAACAAATTCTATTGGAGATGAAACCTTTAACTGAATAATTTTATTAAAGATGAACACCTGTCAGGCAATATTAAAGGTAACACACTGATTATAATTGATTATATATATAATATATATATATATATATTTGACTGGTTATATTTTTGGTGTCAGTTGGTGAATATATATATTATATATATATATATATATTATTAATATGTAAATATATATGTAAACAACTTTTAGCTATTTTCAGCCGACAGTATATTTGAGAGAATATGTGCTTTTTTTAAATTTTAGTCAGAC
>CM042143.1:121272901-121275401 GCA_023376005.1 Doryteuthis pealeii | reverse complement strand
TTTTTGTTTCATTACTTGAACGAAAATACACTCTTTACACTTCTTTAATTTCTGAAATATTTCTATTAATATAAATAAAAGATGGAAGGACTGCGAGGAAGTCTATTCTCTTTTCACAAACGCTAGACTTGGGAAATTGTTTTTGAATATGAGGTGTTGCGCCACCCCTTCTATCACCTCTGCATTTTGCCGCACAGATCCAAACTGTGCTACTTATCTGCTGATTTGGCGAGGGTCGGTATCGAACGCGGAACATTGTGGCTCCAAGGCGGATGTTCTACCGACTGAGCAAAACTGACACTTTCCACTACAAATTTACTTCAATTGTTTGCATTTATCCAACACGTCCGCTACAAATTGGATCGGACACAGGGTCATTTTTAAAGTGAAGTACAACTGGTTTGAATTCAAAGGTTTCCTTCTCCTACACTGGTTGCCGTAACAAGTTTTAAAACGCTGTCTACTTTTTTTATTTGGCCAGAGCAGGACATCACACAAGATCAAGTGAACTACAGCTTGTTTGAATTCAAGGATTTTCCTTCTCCTAGACAGGTTGCCGTGTCAAGGGTATTTAGACTTAGCAGGATGTGGGAGAATGTCAGATTTAATTTCGGAGATTCAGTGTCTGTCTCTCTGTAACCGAAGCTACGTCAATCTTTACGTAAGAATACCCTTAGGAATTGTGTCAGTTTATCAATGTGTATTCAATTTATATTCAAAATCATTAATACATAGAATAAATCTTTATTAATGATGTTTCTATGAAAATCTAAGGTAGATTTTCCTTAAAACAGCCTATGTTTTTAGTGCATTTACAATCATCACAAAGAAATAAAAGTTTTCATATATGGTGTGGTTAATTTGCATACTGGTTTTAACAAAACTGGGTTCAATAAATAATTACTATGTGATAGCTAATTTTATTGTTTTGTTCTACATCGTATTGGAATCAATCGTAGGCATAATTTTAAATAGAAATCAATTAAAATATAATTAAAATAAGTATAATCTTTTTTATACGTTCTTCTTTAAATTTGTTAGCCTTTATAATTTGATATATTTCATTACATTAAAACTTAAATACTTCTAGGAGAAGGAAAACTCTGAATTCAAACCTGCTGAACTCCGCTTAAGAAATTGACCTTGTGTCACATCCTGCTCGTGCGGAGGGGTTGGTAAATATATATATAACTGTGTGTAAAGAATAATGTATTATCAAATAGGATGTTACGTTAAACCATTTAACTGTGAATAGATTGTTTGTATTAGATAAGAATATCTTATAAGATATATTATTGTGTATGCATTGCTCTAAGAATATCCTCTAAACGGCATCCAGTATCCGCATGGAGCTGAAGAATGTGATTTTTTGTTTCATTACTTGAACGAAAATACACTCTTTACACTTCTTTAATTTCTGAAATATTTCTATTAATATAAATAAAAGATGGAAGGACTGCGAGGAAGTCTATTCTCTTTTCACAAGCGCTAGACTAGGGAAATTGTTTGTTGGTAAATATATATATAACTGTGTGTAAAGAATAATGTATTATCAAATAGGATGTTACGTTAAACCATTTAACTGTGAATAGATTGTTTGTATTAGATAAGAATATCTTATAAGATATATTATTGTGTATAAATTATAAGTGTAGAATAGAAATACTTGAAACGATTCAGCTGTGATGAAATCATGTATATTAGGTAATAGTACATGATATCATACAATTGTGTTCAAATAAATGATCATAGAAAAAAAAAAAGTTCAATGTACAAAAATGCAATGGGACATTTGAAATTCTGTTATGCTTAGTATACAATTTTTTTATCGATAAATCCCAATTTTGCATTAAATATCCCATAGGGAGTTGATGATTGGTTAAATTGATAAATTAACCAAACCATACCAAACTAAATAATAAAGTTTTCATTTTGAAATAAAAGTTCTTCAATGCATTTTTTGCTGTTTTATTATCGTAAAATTATTCGGTACGGACATGGAATAACACCCTAAACTTTTTTACAATAGAAATTACAAGTTGAACTTTGGAAAATCTTTACTGGTAAAAGTCATTTCTTTTGATCCGGGATCAACAGAATGTTTATTCAAAAACTGAATGCAATGGAATATTGAAAATTCTGTTATGTTTAGAATCAAAGACTTACAGACAAATCCGAATTTGGTATTAAATAACCCATAAGGAGTTGATAATTTGTTTAATAAATAAATAAAACGAAACCAAATAATAAAATTTTGATTTTGACATAAAAGACATTCAGTACATTTTTTGTAAGTTTTATTATCGTATAAAATCTTCTGTATAAATATGAAATAAAATCCTAAACTGATTATTTGTGAATACAAATTACGGGATGAACTTTGGAAAATCTTTACTTGTAAAACTCGTTTCTTTTGATCCGGGATCAACAGAATTTTTATTCAAGAAACTGACGAGTGGACAAAAAATATAATTTCTTTTTTTTTTCCTTCTTTTTTCAT
>CM042143.1:121262901-121265401 GCA_023376005.1 Doryteuthis pealeii | reverse complement strand
GTTGGCGAGTGATTGTCATGGATATCCGTGCTGCATGCGTGACATGATGATGATGATATATATTAGTGTTATTATTATTGTTTTTATTATCATTTTTAATATTATCATAATTTTTTAATATAATTATAGGCATTTTAGAACATTGGTGCTATTATCAAAGTTTATTTTGTTTAGTTTTGAATTTTTGTGTCTAATATGCAGTGCTTCTAAAATCTTTAGTCGTTGTTTACATGTTTGTGTTTTTATAATGGTGGTGTTATCGTTAAGTATTTTCCCGAATTTAGTATTGGGACAAGAGTGTGATTTTAGATGTTGGGCTATTGAGCTATTGTCTGTAAGGTGCATTGTAAGCCGTCTGGAAAGGATATTTGTGGTTACACCAATGTAACAAAATAAACTTTGATAATACCACCAATGTGCTAAAATGCCTATAATTACATTAAGAAATTATAAAATTATAATAATATTAAAATGATAATAATAATAATAATAATAACACTAATAATAACAACAACAATAATAAACTCAACATATATATATATATATATATATATATATATATAATATATATATATATATATATATATTTAGCTATGGAGTCCAGGTATGCTTCTCTGCCGGGTATTTATGTCGGGAAAATTGTATTTTTATACTAATAAAAGGAAACATTTGAGAAAAAGGTGGTCACATCGAAATATTAAAAAAATAAAGAATATTAAGAATACAATACACAACATTTTGATTCTGATACGAAACTTGGGATATTTATATAGTAATTGTTATTCGTAGATTCCCGGTTTAGAAAGTATGGTAATTAATTTGGACTTGATGTAAAAAAATTGCTTTGAAATTAATTGATTTTTATTAGAAAGGGATTTAATATATATATATATATATATATATATATATATATATATATATATATATATATATATATATATAAGAATGGAAGTGAATCCGACGGTATGTAGTATATTAAGAAAATTGAAAAAACACAGGTTTAAATAAATTGAGTGGTTAGTTTATTACCGTCGACCTTTCAGCGTCCTTTCTTCAGATTTCAAATTTTGAACAGACTGATAATCAAGGACTATCGCTTGCTTTTCTCGTTATTATCTGTGATAAAAAAATTTTTATCACCTTCCTTATACCAACAAATGTCCTGAAGATGATCTAATTCATAGATTGAAACACTGCAGTGTCGGCTAATAAACTTACCACTCAACTTATTTAAATTTGCGTTTTTTCAATTTTCTTAATATACAACACACATATATATATATATATATATATATGTGTGTGTGTGTGTGTGTGTGTGTGTGTGTGTGTGTGTGTGTGCATGTGTGTGTGTGTCTGTCTGTCTGTCTATCTGTCTGTCTGTGCCTGTTTATGTCTGTGTATTGTGAATATGTGTGTTAGATTGGCAGCGGTATTTAACTACACCCCCGGTGCTATTATATAATAAATGAACAAATAAATTTATGGTACCCGTGTTCTCACACACGAGGTTGGCTAAAATTCGTCGTATTTTACGCCGTCATTGTCCCAGTGTTTTTGTTTAATGGCATATTAACCTACGCTGGTTATTTAATGCCAAAACCATCCTATCTCTAACAACAGTAGTTATTCCACCCATAGATGGTGGAATTAGGAGTTTAATCCCTTTCTCAAGAGAATTATTTTGAAATTGAACATAATAGTTCGAACTCACGTCGATGTCACAATCCAGTACCTTTGGCCACTATGTCATACGGACCCCTTCTCTTTAAGATGCGGCAATTGTATTTTGTATATATATTTTTAAATTGTATTTTGTATATTTTATTTTTTTAAAAGAAGAGGGTATCAAATGTTGATTTTTACCCTCCAATCTGAAATCTCACGCTAAATAATCTTCTTTTCCTTATATTCTAGAGATTTATCTGAAAAAATACTAAAAAATTTGCAATTGTATTTTGTCAGCATAACTTTAAAAAGTAGCAGGGTATCAAATAATGACTTTTTATCATCAATTTGAAATCTGACGCAACATAATCTTCTTTTTCTTATATCCTACAGAATTATCAGTAGGATATTCAAATCCATCAGTAGGAAAAGGTCAAAAAAAAAGTTTGGTGTTTTTGGTTTCTTTATTTAATGACATATAAACCTTCGGTGGTTATTTAACGCCAACGTCATCCTTCTATAACAGCAGTGATGGTACTGTTTAACCCATAGGTGGGGAATTAGGTTAATACCTTTCTAAGGGTATTAGTTCGAAATTGAACATAAAAGCACGAATGGAGTTCGAACTCGCTTACTGTTACAATCCTGTACTTTAGCCACTAAGCCACAGGGACACCTTACCTTCGGGTTGTTGCAATTATATTTTGTCAGTAATTTTTTTTTAAATAGGGTATCAAATGTGAATTTTAACCTTCAATTTGAAATCTGAAGCTACATAATCTTTTTTCTTTCATACAGATTTATCTAATCTAAGCTTAAAGAATAGGATGTGCTT
>CM042143.1:121255401-121257901 GCA_023376005.1 Doryteuthis pealeii | reverse complement strand
CCATTTGATTAAATATATACACAAATTACTTATATATATATTATATATATATATATATATTATTATATAGTCGGGGCGGCCTAATGTCGGTATCAGCCAGACAGCAAGGGAGTCTATCCCCTTTTCAAGACCAAGAGATTATTTTAGCATCTGAGATGGAGCGCCACACCTACCATCAACTCATCACTTTACCGCACATATCCCTGTGCTACTCATACGCTGAGTTGGCGAGGTCCGGTGTCGAACCAAGAACCTTGTGATTCCTAGCCGAACACTCTACCGACTGAGCTAAACCATATATATATATATATATTAACGCCCCCCACACACACACACACACAGTTTCACCCCTATGCGATTTTCGAAGAAAACTTGCTGGCTGCATTTCACATACCGCTGAAACTCTTGTGAAAGGTATGTGAAAGGTATGTATCGAACTATTTTTCCTCCAGCTATGGCCAAATAGTAGGACAGATTGGTCTTTTTAACCTTGGTATGGCAACCGGACTAGGAGAAAAAAATCTGCATTCAAACCTGTTAATATCCGCTTAAAAATTGACCTTGTATCCCATCCTGATGGTGGGTTTGGTTGATAAATGCATACAGGGTGTACTGAGGAATTGGTAATTCCGATCTAGAACTCAACTAAATGATGGCTCTTCTTCGATTTCGTAAAGTAGAAATTAAATTCTGTCCGCCTCCACACAGATAACTTATATTTAAGAGTTGCAAGTGGCATTTATTATGGTAATCTCTTCATGCACATTTTTACACCGGAGTTATATTCTAATTTTATTCTTTCAAATTTATTTTTGCCTCATGAGATTTCGCTAACGTCTTCCGTATTTCAAGATTATACGAGTAGGAATTCTCCAAAGAATTTGTTTATTCGAAAAATGGGCTGTCTCATTTTAACCAGAGAATGTTGCAAGATGATAATGGTCGTACAATTAAGGAACACGAATATTAATATATAGATGTTTTTGTCACAATTTTAAATTGTGTATTTTTACATGTCCAGAAGAATAATATATGAAAAACAGAAGCAAGAAAATGCGTCCTCTGGACACAAGCACTTCCGTTTTAATATGAATAAACATTATATTGAGTTAGAAAGACTAATGAAATTAAATACGAAAACAAAAAAAAGTTTACTTTTATTTTAAATTTATTGTAATTGATTCCAATATATAATTATACATTGGACTACTTTTAATAAGTTTTAGAATAACACAATAATAATATATACATGATAAAAATAAGAATTCTCCAAAGAATTCGATTATTCATTTTTTTGAATATCTCAATTCCTGTCTTATAAAAATTGATAGGTAGTTTTCTCTTTTATTCTTCAAAAAACAACGACAATAATATTTAAAAAAAAAGACTTAGTCAACAATTCGAGGGCAGAAACGAAACTGCAAAACACAATTTAGTTAAATTAGCTGAGGTTGGTAAAAACGAGATATGACTGAATGGGACTTGGAATTCACTAGCAACAGTTCAAAAGATTTGAATTTAACCAAGCGAATAATTGATATAAGCCCAGACCAAAACTTCTTTTGACAAACAAAAAACTAAGTTTATTTTCAGACTTTGAAATTCAGACAGTTCAGCAAACTCGGTTGATGAAATCAAAGGTAGTCATCCACAAAGATAATACAATCTGCCGGATAGTAGATATTGCACTTCTATAAAATCATGGAGTGAAAATAAAAAAAAGAGTGAAAAATACATGAATATCGTTTTTTTTTTCAGAGAAATAAAAGGATGTTATGAAGAGAAAGAGTTTATATATAATTACTGGGGGGTTTGGAATGGTGCCAAAGATCCTTGCAACAAAAGTTTGGGGAATTGGAAGTTTTTAGACAAAATGGAGATAACAGCTTCCTTTATATTACCAATAATACAGAGAATAATACGGTGAATAATACAGAGAATAATACAGAGAATGATACACAGAATAATACAGAGAATGATACACAGAATAGAGAATGATATTAGAATGATACAGAGAATGATACATTGAATAAGAGAAAATGTTACAGAGAATGATAGATGATAATATGGAGAATGATACAGTGACTAATACAGAGAATTATACAGAGAATAATAAAGAATAATACGGGAATGATTCAATTAATGATGCAGAGAATGATGCAGAGAATGACACGGAGAATGATACGGAGAATGATAGAGAATAATACGGTGAATGATACAGTTAATAATAGAGAAATAACATGGGAACGATTCAATGAATAATACAGAGGACGATAAAGAATGATACAGAGAATTACACAGAGAATAATAAGAATAACACGGGGAATGATTCAATGAATAATACAGAGAATGATAGAGAATAATACGGAGAATGATACAGTGAATAATACAAAAATAATCCAGAGAATAATATAGAGAATAGTACACAAGAATAATACAGAGAATGATACTGAGAATGACACAAAGAATAATAATCTGCTAAGAATTCTAAACTCATGTT
>CM042143.1:121242901-121247901 GCA_023376005.1 Doryteuthis pealeii | reverse complement strand
TCTAATTTAATATGATATTTATTATATTAAAACTTAAATACTTGCACCCGGAGGTGCATATATTTGCTAGTTTGTATAAATAATATTACACCACACTCATGCACACACACACACACACACACACACACATATATATATATATATATATATATATATATATTTGTATCCATGAGATTACACACTCAAACACACACATCCACACACACAGACACACACACACACACCTCACACACACACACACACACAATATATATATATATATATATATTATATATATATTATATATGTATGTATGTATGAAAAAAGTGATAAGACAATACACATATGTTTTTTATTTTATCTATATTTTGATTGTTCTCAACTAGTTTCGACATTAGGTTATTGACAGGAAAATAATATTTGGTAAAAAAATATTTGTGAAAATAAAAAAAAATTTCCAAATAGTGGTTGAACCATAAATGAAGGTGCGGAAAAGCTCAGGCTACTGGCATGTCCCATATTATGTGAAACACATCTGCTGGTTAAATCATCTAATAGACAAACAGGAATATTTCCTATATGTTATTTATTTCCAACTAGTTCGACCTTAGGTCATCGTCAGAGAAAAAAATTTTTTAGAGACTTTTTTTTTTTGAAACGGAGGCATTATAAAAGAATATCAGAATTGAAATATTTTTGAGGGTTTGACATGCTATTATTAATCTGGATAGAGGAGTGTATTAGTAGAAGCAAGTCCATCGTTCCGTAATAAACCTCTATGTATATATATATATATATTATATATATATATATATATATATTATTATATTATTATAAATGAATTGTGAGTTTGTCTGTCTGTAAACCGAAACTATATACTACACAAGTCACTATTCCTTAGTTAATTTACATCATATTCTCCATGATTTTATTTTATTTAAACCTCCAATTATTAATAAATTGTTTACATCATTAACTGTTGACCATATCTAATACTAATAACATGCAATTGTATTATATATACAACAAAATAGAGGTTACAGTATGAATGGGAAGGCTAATTTGCATATTGAACTTAAAAAATTGATTTTGATAAATATATGCTTAGTATTATTGATTTCTAATTGTTCGTTTATCTTATTGAATATGAGCAAAAAATCTCTTCAATAAAATCTAAAAGAAATCCCTTAACAAGAAGAAATAACTGTAATATTATACTTTACTTCCTATTTTTAAACTAAACAGTTTAATTAGGAAAATTTACCTATGAAAGACGGGAGAACGGAAAATGATGAAGAGGTTAGTTTCAAAGTTGTTCTATTTCAATCATACCCCCTCTGTTCAAAATCTTTTTATCTACATTCTTATTCATTTCATTACCTTTCTAATTTAATATCATATTCTATTATAAATTTAACTAAAATTCTTGCACCGGAGGTGCATATATTTTGCTATATATATAAGTATCGAAGATTGAACTGTATTACATGATAGGAACGAACAAAATGATTTTCAGAATCTAAGTGTGTCAAATTACAGATTTTAAAGCTGTATTTACCAAAAAATATATGAATAGTGAAGGAAACTTAAAAAATACAGACTTTTTTTTAACACAACTGAGATCAGACTCATATAATACCAACAAAAAAGCATACATTGACTTATCACCGACAACAACAACAAAGCAACAACCAACAACAATATATATAATATATATATTATATATAATATATATAAATATGATATATTACAATTTTATTACAATATAGTACAAGTTACCTATATTTAATTAAATTTGCGTTACTAACTATTGAGCACTGTATTTGTGATATTATGTATACCTTCCTGAATTTTGCATCATCTAACCTCATTGAGCATTTCACCGTAAGTCACCTTCCACAAAATACATATAATATATATAATATATATAATATATTATATATATACAGTTTTGTCTAGTGAGGTTTGCGAATTTTTTTCGAGTTAGAGTGGGTTACCAGTAGTAATTTATTTGTTAATAGGTCTTAGTCACATTCTTTTTATTAGTTGGCTTGGTAATTAATTTAATAAGAAGTAAAAATGGATAAAACTTTCGACTTTGATTCCTGATTTTATGCCGACAAGATTTTCAATTTTTATATGATGCTAAATTTGCGTCTCTTGTAAAGTCGTTAATTATTAAGCGGAATTATTTTACAGGTATTAATCTGCTTGGTCCATAAATTGATTCTGTGTCTAATAGATTTTTTGTCTAAAATAATATATATATAATATATATAATAAATATATATATTTTATATATAAATAATTATATATATATATATATATATATATATTTTATATATATATATATGATGAAATTTTCCTCCATAGTGGATCCATAGCAAAAGCTTTATATATATATAATAAATATATTATATATACGGACATAAATACTATATAGTGACAATAGATGAATATATATAATATAATATAAATAATATAATATAATAAAATTATAAATAATATATAATTCTTTAGTAGATCCCTTATATGTAAGAAAAAACCCGGCAAAATAAAAATCCGGCAAAATAACTATTATTATTAATCAGATATATTATTATTATTATTATTATTATTATTATATTATTATTAAGAATCAGATACTTTCCTGATGAGCTACCAATTTAAATACTATAAACGATTTAGTATATCTGTTGTCAATCCAAATGAAATATATACATACTTAGTTTTAAAATCAAAAACACTGCCCTCGCTACCAAATACATATATATATATATATTACATTATATATATATATATATACTATATAATATATATATAATGTGTGTGTTGTGGTTGTGTGTGTGTGTTGTATGTGTGTAGTTGCCTGTGTTAAAAGATAAATAGATAAATAAATAAAGGAAAGAAAATGTTGAATGAAGCATACAAAGAATAACAAAAATGTTTGATATTTAAAAACAATATTTAAAAAATATTAAAATATCAAACAAAATATCAAAATATCAAACATTTTATTCTAATGAAGGCCGCTATTCTTTGTATACTTAAATTTTATATAATTTTCAATTATTATTATTTTATTTTATATTTAACATAATAATAAATAAAATACATGTGTACATGAACAAACTCCAGGCCGAAACACGTGTTTGTAAACTCGTATTAAATTAAATTTTATCCATTTAACATTTTGTTTCCTTTTTTAATTTATCCTTTCAACATATCGTCGGATTCATTTCCATTCTCAGCTTACACCCCCACCATATATATATATATATATATATATATATATATATATAGCTGAAAATAGAAATGAATCCGACGGTATGTTGAAAGGATAAATAAATAAAGGAAAGAAAATGTTGTTAGGGTTCGAATCACACACAAAGCGGCTTCCAGTCTATAATTCTGCTGATGAGGCATAATAGGCCGAAATGTACATACAGAGAATGACCTTTTCTCGGTTTGTTTACGCTTTACATTTGAACAGATATATTCGCCTTATTCATTAAGTATCAACTGATTAATTTTCAAATTAGGTATGACTTCAATTAATCACATATTCTCCCCAAAATTGTCGGCATAGCCATATCAAGCAAACTGTTTGCGTACTTTCATATATATATATATATATTTGTGAGAAAGACTAATGATACTATATATATGATGCTATGTGCATTTATATTTAGACGGATATTTTATTCCTGTTCATCTACCACTTATACCATGCAAAATCCAATTAATTGCGATTCTAATTCGGCTATTATACATTTAATAAGACCAAGAATACTTTTGAAAGTACGACGCCATTATAATAATTTGTTATTATTGCACGGCGAAATACTCAATATATCTTGTCCATCATCATAGATCACTCTCATTTTCATTTGGATCATACACACATACTCTTGTTGAACAATATAATAATTAAAAAATCTATGAATTAATAATAATAAGTAATAAAAATAATTGAATAATAATAATAAATATATTTGAATATAATATATATATATATATATAATATGTATATATATTTATATCCTATACATATATACAATTGTTAGAATTCGTTAGACGCTTGTCATAGCAGCGGTCAAAGAAGATTAAGTACAATTAAACCTTAATGAATATATTCTAAGTCTTCAACGTCATGGCCAGTAATATAAATGTGGAATATAATGATCAAAGTTTGCCCGGAACTATCTATATAACAGGGTTAGTGCCTTTTATATAATGTGTGTGTGTGTGTGTGAGTGTGATTATTATGTTACGTCATTACTGAGTGTTACTTCAGTATAATCCTCATTCTCCAGATCCCTTTCTGAGGTTATAATCTAGCTTGATCTTAACAGCATAATTTTGTAGATTAATATACTATCTTGTAGATGAGATTTACTACAAATGAACCAGAAATATTTTTTTAAATAAATAAAAAAATAAATAAATAAATAAAAACTCACAACAAACGAACTCCCTAGTTCTGAGAAAACGAGTACATACATAGAAACTAGAGAATTAAAACAGACATACCACATACCACATATTCATTCACCGTACCCATTCCCATCATCCAGACATTCGTGGATCTCCACACCATAGCAATTCACCATATTATCACACAACTATGTCAACCACTCACCCATCTAAGAGAAGATAACTCTAGCCAACCCCTAAGCCTACCCCTGTGGCGCTACGCGACAATCCTACTGTTGTCTCACCATTTTGAAAAAATGTCCTAACATTGTGAATAGAAATGAATTATATTCTCCTGTATAGGAAGGTCAAATGAACCCGAACGTTGCACGTTGACACTAAACATCCTAGAATCTTCCATAAGACACCCAGGTAATCATGTCTTAATTTCTCTTACAACAAATCACATACACCAACAACCATCACACATCTCACACCACACACACAACACACACAAGGTAAAATATCTTAAAAATTAAATTAAATACCTATATATTTGATATGTTAATTATAACTTTATATATATAAAATGTTTCTTTTTGTCA
>CM042143.1:121231540-121242801 GCA_023376005.1 Doryteuthis pealeii | reverse complement strand
GAGAGAGAGAGAGAGAGATTGATGATGATGGAGTATTTTCGACAAACCAAGATTTCTTGTAGGCAATGTTTTATTAAAAATTATAGACAAGTGAACCATTGGGGATTTTTATTTCAGCAGAGGTGCAGATCGGCAACCAATACAATGAAGTAATAACATGAATTTCAAACTGTGAAACGCTGCTGAAATATGACCTTTTGTGTATTCTGCAGATACCATTAGATTATTAGATAGAGCTTCTATAAAGACCTAACAAGACGTTTACTTATAAGATGCAAAGAACGCGATGAGGGATTAAGGATTGCAGTGGATTTTTTTTTTTTTTAACTTATATCTTTTAAAGATTTATAATTTTTGTCATATTATTTTAACAGCGTTATTTGCTGTGTTTGTTATGTTATGGGGACCGGTTTAGCTGCAGAGGTTAGAGTTGTTCGGATAGAAATGAAAGGTTCCTAGTTCGATATCGGCCCTCGCCGCAACTCAGACGTATGAGTAGCACGGATTGTGCCGGTAAAGGTAAGGAGTGAATGGTGGGCACTGCCCACTCAGATGCTAAATATCTTCTTTGTCTAGCGGCATTGAAAAGGGGGATAAGATCCCTCGGTCGAGTCGCTGGGTTGGATATCGACGATTAGGGAGGGCGCCCGGACGACGATATTGTAATCTAGAGAAAGAAAACTAGAAGATAGACTGTGACATTATAAACATTCTCACCCGCCTGTCGGCTGGGGCGTTAGATGCACGACTGACACTTACTCTGCAGAGGGGTAAGACTCCAAATTGGGGCCTGTTTGGGCCGTGGGTGGCGGACCCGTATGATTGCTTAAGGATATGAGCCCAGGTGGAGTGAACAGTTAGGAGCTTGCAATACTGCCACTTTGGCCTATCTTGGGCTAGACGGGCGGCTCGGAGAGCTCCTCCGTCAATCGGTCTGGTATGTTCAAGCCTACCACTATAATGATATTTCCCAACCCTATTGCCTTATGGAAGGAAGCCCAACCACCTTTTTTTATCATATGGGTGCTAGAAGGCGTGGTGCGGGTCTAATGTCCTGGGAATGGAGACGTTAAACTCTATCTGAGGGTGGGTTCCAGTTTGGAGGTTTGGGGAATGTTGGAGCACCCCATTAATCACCTTGCTCCCTGGTTCACTCTGACGTCCGGAGTGGGTAGTACTGTTAAGGGTCATCTATGGTTAATAGAAAAATGTATTTATAAAAAATTGTATTATCCATTAAGAATTGGTTTATTTTCCAAACTTTATCGGCATTGAAATGACCACTGGGTTGATATGCCGTTAAACGAAAAAACAAACAAAACAAACAACAATAAACATTCACGTTATTAGATTAAGCCAGTACAACAAGAAACTTTATTTATCAATTGCACGAACATACATTAAGAGGCATGTGTTATTATTTGGGTTTTTTTTTTTTTTAACTTTTAAAAACGTGTAAATGGTTAATTCTACAGCGATATTCTGAGTGTGTAATGTAAATCGTAAGAGAAAGAAAAAGTAGTTAGGATTGAAAGATGACTCCAGGTGCTCATAATGAAAGACGGGGAAGCGCGTTGAGGATGTACAAACAGACATTTTATTATGGATATTTACTGTTCACAAGCATTTTCATGAAAGTCATTGACTGAAGTTAGTTATGTGTTCATCGGATACTGATATTTCAACAAGTGGAGGTTTTGGTTATGGTGTACTCGTTCATAGATTCTTCACGTGAATAACGTGTTGAATTTATGTACCTTTGATTTTGACGTGTGTGGTATCATGTGCAGAATTGTAAATTACTTACAGTTAAAGAACAAGTAAAGTGTGCAAGAGATAAGGGTGAGGGGAGAAAGAGGAGCGAGGAGAGAGAGAGGAGTAGGAGAGAGAGGAGGGAGAAAGGGGAGGGTGAGAGAGAGAGGGAGCGAGAAGGGTTGCGAAGAGAAGGAACGATAGGAGAGAATAGAAGTAAAAATAAAAAATAGAAACAAATGAATTAATTCAAGTAAGGTGGGAAGCAAAGGGAAGATAGAAATAGCCTGCAGTCATTAATTTTTTCAGATTCTTCATCATTGTTTTGGAGTATTTATATTCATATCTATTGTTATATATTAGTAAATATATGCACCCTCCGGGTGCGCAAGTATTGTAACTCTTAATATAATAAAATATTATATTAAATTAGAAAGGCTAGGTGAAATGAATAAGAATGTAGATAAAAAGATTTGGGAACAGAGGGGGTAGATGATTGAAAAATAGAACAACTTTTGAAACTAACTGTTCCATTCATTTTCGGTACTCCCGTCTTTCATTGGTAATTTTCCTAATTTAACTGTTTAGTTAAAATAGGAAGTAAAGAATATATTAGTTATTTCTTCTTGTTAAGGGATTTCTTTTAAGATTTTTGAAGAGATTTTTGCTCATATTCATTAAGATAAACCAAACAATTAGAAATCAATAATACTAAGCGATATATTTATTAAAATCAATTTTTTAAGATCAAAGATGCAAATAAGCCTCCCCATTTCATACTGTAACCGCTATTTTATTGTATATATAAATACAATTGGCATGTTAATAGTATGTAGTTATGGTAACATTATAAGTATTTGTAAAACAATTTTATTAATAATTGAGGTATAGATAAAAATAAAATCATGGTAAATGTGATGTAAATAACTAAGGGAATTGTGACTTGTATAGTAATATAGTTTGTTACAGACAGACAAACCCACAATCTCTATTATAATAGGTATATATATATATGGATTAAATGAGTTTTTTTCTTTTTTTCTTTAAATTGTTTTATACTTTTACCACAGATATCGTGGTTGAAAGACGAAAATGTTTTTCATTTTGAAAACTGAGTTAATAAAAAAAACTGCAAATATTTGATTGTAAAAATATACTACCAAACTTTACCTGAGGAAACAAATGAAAAAAGAAAGACCAAGATGGTCTTACATAAACCGGAATATCGTGCGGTTGAAAACAATAGAATACAAAAATTTATAGATATATGAAAAATATATATATAAACAGCTAGGATTATCTAAAGCTAACAAATAATAAAGTTAACCTAATGAGTTCAGATATTATCTACTTACAGTTTCGCTAAACATACATTGTAATTGCCTTCAAGCAAAAACTGTTAGTAGTATATCTGACACATTAGGTTTAACTTTTTTCTAAAAATAAAATTAAAAAATAACACTCTGATGAAGGTCGGCAAAATCTGTGTACGGAAAATTTTATGCATTTTTCCTATTATTATTATTATCATCATCATTTTCAAACTCCATCTGATTATTTTAATAATAATAATAACGTAAATCCGTATATCATTTTGATAACAGGGACCGAAACACATGTGGTAAGCGATATCGATTAAAAGTGATATCGATAAAATTCATTTTTTATCCATCTACATTTCTTTTCTTTACTCGCATTTTTTCTCATAGATGTCGGATTCATTCCCATTCTCATCACACACACACACCCCACACACACACAGACACATATATATATTACATATATATGTATATGTATATATGTAAATTTTTTAAATTATTTTTATAGTGAGTTAGAAGCATTCAACGGATTAACATCACAGTTTAAGTTAAACAAATATCGGATGAAATTAAAAAAAAAATGTTCAACTTTCTGAAGATGGGCGTAGCTGAAATATTAAGGGAACAAAAAAGAAAAAAAGAAAAAAAATTAAAATAAATATGTTTTTAACATAACTTTTGCATTATTTTGCCTTAAAAAAAAAAAAAAAAAAAAAAATATATATATTAATATATATATATATATATATATATAATATATAAGAGAAAGGGAGAGAGAGAGAGTTGCATACACACAGAATGAGGGCCTAATCCTGATTTCTACCACTAGATTTAAGTCTATTATATACATATTCAGTATTTGTTCATATCTATCAATGTATCTATCTATCTATCTATCAATCGATATATCTATCTATCTTGATAGATGAATAGATACCCTTTTAGTCTCCTGTGCCCATAACTAGACTAGCATATAATGTTATTAGTTTGACATTCTATATTTTTCTCAATCGGCGTAACCTAGTTATCGATCGCGTAAATGAAAATGTATGCGCTTCTATCCTGGTGAGTAGCGTATAATACAGTCATTACCCGTACACAAAACTTGACTAACAGCATTTCAGCTTGTATAGGCAAAAGCCTTCAGAAGCCAATACCCAAGTGACAGAACGTCCCTTTATCTAGACATAGCTCTCCTATTCCGTTCTCTATTCATCGAGCCTTACTATCCTCCAACTCCCTGCTCTCACCTTCTTTCACTTCTTGGTTCTATTTGTATTGTTTGTTTTGTACATCTTCAGAATACATCAATTGAAAGGAAAAGATGCAAGGAATACCAAGCAGCCAGGCATAGATTTCAAAGGCGAAGAACATCCACATGCTGCTAAAAGTTCAGTTGTATGAAGTGACAGGTGCGTTGTGGTGGAGGAGAAAGAACGTGTTGCGCCAAAGATGTAGAATTGCTTGCTTTCGTTATCGATCTTAAAAAATCCTGGATTTCATCTGAGGTCGGATTTTGATTGCTCCACCCAAAAGAACGCAACTACCTCGGTCACAGTGCAAGCTCAGATATTCTTTAATCATACTGAATAGCTACAAAGAGTTTATATTATATATTATATATATATATATATATATATTATATATATAGATAATCTAATGAGTCAGACGAACCTACTATTAGTTTCGCATAAAGCTCTTCAGGGCTAAAATCTGACTCAGAGTCAGATTTTAGCCCTGAAGAGCTTTATGCGAAACTAATAGTAGGTTCGTCTGACTCATTAGATTATCTTTACTATTGGATCTACTTAGGTATCGAGCACTTTTTACTTATTAGCTTTCTCCTAGCGGTTATATGAATATATATATATATATCTTATATACATATATATGCTTATAAATTGTTTTTTCTTTTGGCCAAATACTGTACCAATAGATTATTTTTTGTTGGTACGAATATCTTGGTCCTTTCTGTTTTTCAAAATTTTTTTTCTTCCTGGTTGATGTTTGGTAGTATATTTTTACAATCAAACTTTCTGTTGGTTTTTTTCTCTCTGCAAGGATCTACCAACACGCTTGGTATATTAAATTATATATATATTATATATATATATATATATATATATATATATATATATTATATTTTTGCTTGAAGGCAATTACAATGCATGTATCACATAAAATTAGATACTTCTTTTTTTTATAGAAGCTGAACTTGACAAGGGTAATCCCGGCAAAGGATCGCTCGGTGTGTAGAACATCGTACAGACTTTTTCGACTTTATTAAGTCTCATCATCGATGTATACTAACGACTTACACTTGTCAAGTTCATTTTCTATTAAAAAAAAAAAGTATCGAATTTTATGCGATACATGCATTGTAATTGCCTTGAAGCAAAAATATAATATGTACTTTATTCAGCAATGCTTCTAAAAAACAAACATCCAAAAAACCTTATTCACTTCGCCGAAGAGCATAAGGCCTGATTTGTTATTATTCACTCAACGTCCCTTTACCTATTATGGTAGAGGCGTGGAAATATCATTGACAAGGTTAATTTCGCAGGAATTGTTCGCTGTGTACTATGGCCGAGGCAATATGGTCTTTGACTATGCCTGCTGAGGTCCCGGTTTCGATTTCTGTCGGAGGGAAGTCGTTAGTATACAGTCTGTACGATGTTCTACACACCGAGCGATCCTTTGCCGGGATTACACTTGTAATGATAGTGAAGTTTTTACTTGCCCATGACTGGATTATAGTTACATGCAGACACATTGAGAAATGGCGTCCCATCCTGGTGTAGTGCTTAGTAATCTTCAGACGCGAATGTTTCATTCTTTTAAGGCTGTTTTCAACTGCCTTAAAAGTATTAAAGAATTTATCGTTCGCATCTGATGATTGGGAACTTTAGACACATGTTCTAGGTTTCTTGAAATAGGCTATAACGCAAAATATCTAAATTTTCTGTTATACTTTTTACTTATATATATACTTATATATATATATATATATATATATATATATATATATATATATATATATATATTATGAGCCGGAGTCCCTAAGTTGGTGTGATGTTGAAATCCAGCGTTACCAAACTGCATTGGTACCTTACCTTTCCTTTTGATCACAGCGGCAGTGTGAAGAGTGTGGATTTGCTGCATGGGCAACAGTTTATCCTCCATATGAACCCGTCCAGGCTATGTAGTCAAAAAAAAAAAAGAAAAAGAAAAAAGAAAAAAAGAAAAAAGAAAAGAAAAAAAGAAAAAAAAAGAAACGAAAAGAAACTTTGATACAACTCCATCGTCTCTCGTAGACGGAAGGCTGCCAACCATATATATATATATATATATATATATATATATATATATATATATATATATATATGAAGTGGTCAAACAATGTGTTTGAAATGGCGAAGGCCGACAATTTTTGGGAGATTATGTGCTTAATTAAAGTCATACCTAATTTTTTTAAGCTTTACATTTAAACCGATATGCACGCCTAATTCATTTAATTATAATTAATTAATTAACAAATTAGGTATGACTTTAATTAAGCACATAATCTCCCAAATATATATATATATATATATATATATATATATATATATATCCTACTCTTATATATGTATATGTATATATATATATAGTATACTTTTTATATATATATATATATAGCATACTCTCATATATATATATATATATATATATATATATATATATATATATATATATATATATATATCCAGGAAAAATCAGGTAAAACGTGAATTGAACACTTTAGCAATATACAAACGTAATAAATAAATAAATGCAAACCTGTGCAAATACTCTATTTCCTCACCACAAATAGTCATGTTTTGCAAAAAGATATTCCCTCCACCCTCCAACTCATCGTTGCCCCCTTTTCTCCACAGAACCGACCTTTGCTGGTTGGCCTCCAATATATCATATTAACAGAGGGAATACAGTATTCAGTCGTTTTATCTCTTTTTTCCTTATAAAAGTACATCCTATCGATCTGCAGCTAATATTTATCGACAGTAGTAAACCTTTCAACCGATCTCTCACTTCAAACAAATGTTTATTTTCCCCAAAAAATAATTATCAGCTCATTCGGAGGAATTTTTTTTTTTTAAAAAGAAGAAGAAAAAATACTATTCCGATTTAATTTTACGTGTGATTATACAAGGTTTTAAACACTACTTAATTATGATTTACTAGCAATAATATGCGCCCTCCGCAAAAAAGAAAAACTATTTTCATCATTTGTAGATCTTTCTTACCCAATTCCAT
The DNA here is from genome assembly GCA_023376005.1 of Doryteuthis pealeii. Classification (NCBI taxonomy): domain Eukaryota; kingdom Metazoa; phylum Mollusca; class Cephalopoda; order Myopsida; family Loliginidae; genus Doryteuthis; species Doryteuthis pealeii. The sequence continues at coordinate 121,235,431 of CM042143.1, read as the reverse complement.
TCATTCACATGTATTTTTTTAAGAACTGAAATAGATCACTAAGTAGTCATGAGCCTATTCTAGTAGTGACCAGGTTTGAATTCTGAGTTTTCCTTCTCCTAGACTGGTTGCCAAACCAAGATTAAAGAGCTAATTCTGTTCTACTATTTACCCATAGCTGGAGGGAGAATAGTTTGATTTGTACCTTTTAGAAGGGTATTAGCACTATGTGAACTGTGGCTTCGTCCAGGAATTGAACTCGGGTCGACGAGTCTATTTCTTGCGACCCTAACCAGTACACCACCGCGCTTCCCCGTGTATATCTAATAAAAATCATTTCCCCGTTATTTAAACTACTTTTTAAAAAAAATTGATATCACCCAGAGGTTTTTATGAATTTTAAATGAATTTATTTTAAATGGAAATAAGTATTACGTAGCAACGACTAACCTATTAATATGGATACTGTTTCCTTATACTTATGATAGATGGAATTAGTTTTGGTTTATCTAAGATTAGCATTTTATCATAGCACAAAGCTAAACATGTTCATTATTATCAAGGCAGGACAATAGCACAGATTTCACTCCAGCATATTTAATGTATTTAAGTTTTAATGTAATTATATATACTATCAACAGAAAACACCCTCCGGGCATCGTAAAAATTAATTTTTGAAATACATTGCCTGCTGAGAAGGTGGGTGTTAAAAATTCAATGTCAGTGGGTTTGTATCATAAGTAAGTAAAATCCTCATATTTATTAAAGGAGTAAAAAGTAATAATAAAATAAAACAATTTGAAATGAAATGAAATGAACCCCGTCCCTCTCAAATAAAATGTTGCAGGCATGTAATAATCAAACAATTATTTTGAATATTTTCCACATCAATTTTACACAAAATCGTAGGTATTTATTTAGTTGTAAACTTTTTAGTTAACTTCTTGTTGCTGTAAAAAAAAAAAAGAAGAATGAGAGTAAAAAACAATTTTTAAAATTGCTTACTCAAATTTTGGGTGTATATAGCATAAGAATATTGTGACGTAAGCTGTGACGTAGAGCTGTGACGTAGTTTTTGTTACAGGCAGAAATACAGACAATCTCCATTATTGATAATAGATTAAATTAGGAAGACTTGCGAAATTACATAAGAATGTATATAAAAAAATATTACATTTATTTCAATTATATTCTAATTAATTTCTAAATAAAATCATATGTTGAATTGATTTTATTACATTGTAGAAAAAAAAAACAATAATATTATAGACCTATTACCCGAAGTAATTATCTATTAAACCCGGTTTTGTTAAAACCAATATGCAATTTCACCACACCGTATATCATGTAAAGATTTATTTCTAATTGATATATAAGATACATTGCAGCATGTGTAGAAACAATCCAACGTTGTATGTCTATTTTCTTTTTGCATGTATTTAAATACCATTCACTGGAAAATAAAATGTGTTCAAATATTAAACAAAGAAATTTCTACACGTTCAGTTAAAATCTGAAATCATTTGAATGAGAATTGCTCGAGTTATTAGATAACGAAATTGTATGAACTAGCAAATATATGCGCCCTCCTGGTGCAAGTATTTAAGTTTTAATGTAATAAAATATTATTTTAAATTAGAAAGGCTAATGAAGCTAAATAAGAATGCAGATAAAAAGATTTAAAACAGAGGAGGGTATAATCGAAAAATAGAACAACTGAAACTTACTCTTCCTTCACTCCCGTATTTCATTGCTAAATTAACCTAATTTAACTATTTAGTTAAATAGAGGAAGTAAAGAATAAAATTACAGTTATTTTTTCTTGTTAATGGATCTCTTTTAAGATTTATTGGAGAGATTTTTGCTCTTATTCATTAAGATCAAACCAAACGATTAGAAGTCAATAATACTAAACACATAATTATTAAAAACAATTTTTTAATATCAATATGCGAATAAGCCTTCCCGTTCACACTGTAAATCGTTATTTTGTTGTATATATAAATAAAATTGTATGTTATTTGCATGTAGATATGGTCAGCAGTATTAATAATGTAAGACAATTTTATTTATAAGTAAGGTTTAAACAAAAACAAATTCTTGAGAATGTGACATAAATAACAAAGGGAATTGTGACTAGAGTAGTGATATAGTTCCGGTTACAGAAAGACAAACACATAATCTCCATTATAATAATATTTTACTAAAATACTATGTACATCTCAAATGATATCACATATTTTTGATACTCTGTATATTTCACAAACGTGTCTGTTGGTTGCAGTTTCTCTGGTTGAAAAATGTTTTTTTCCTCGACTTAGCAGGGAAAGGGTTGCAATTTAGTTAACCATGAGATTCGTTACATTAAATATCCCAAACCAAACTCATACTTTATAATCGACACACTCTATCAATAAATACAAACAACAAACGTTTTAGTTACCTTTGTCAAATAAAACTTACAAAGGTTCATGTAATGACAAACGGAATATTCATTAGGCAACGTATGGTGGAAATATATAAAATAATAAATCATTTTTGACGTGAGCGTAGTGAGACTGCCGCAGAGGGAACTGGCCGCCCACAGGACAAAATAATAATAATAATAATAATAATAATAATAATAATAATAATAATAATAATAATAATAATAATAATAAAACTAAAAATCATTAACTATTTCTTAGTTCTTAAACTAAAGTTGGATATTGTCAAAAGCTATTGTTTACAAGATTGTTTGTTTCTATAATGAGCAACTCAATACATATTTATTTATTTTTTGTTGCTTATACTCGTCTGTATTTATGAGATGAGGTTTGATACGAATAATTCTCATATTTCTGACTATTGTCCTCACCTTTATTGTATATATTAAATTATATATTATTAAGTTTTACTAATGATTTTACACTAAAAATGCATTGGAAATTATTTTTACTCTAAAAATGCATTGGATATGGTTTTTACAATAAAAATAAATTGGAAATGATTTTTATTCTAAGAATACATTGGAGATGAATTTTTACTATAAAAATGCATTGGAAATGATTTTCCAATGGAAATTCATTGGAAATGATTCTTACTATAAGAATGAATTGAAAATGAATTTTTACTATAAAAATGAACTGGAAATGATTTTTACTCTAAAAGGCTTCGGACAAGGATTTTTAATATAAAAACATTTCACAATGATTTTTAATATAAAAATGCATTGGACTATGATTTTTACAATAAAAATGCATTAGAAATTATTTTAACCCTAAAAATGCATTGGGCAATGATTTGTAAGTATTTTTTTTTTATACTACTCAGCCTAGAGTGCTCAGCCTAGAATACTTTGGTACATGTTAATAACAATAGAGTATGCATAATTTTGATATTTCGGACTTTTGTCTTCATCTTTATTGTGTATAAACAAAACGTTCAGGCCACTGTTACCTCGGTTTCTGCTACGGTGTTAATTACTTTAAAATAAATCATCTTCAGACATAAGTTCTTTACGACATTTTGTAACTTCTATTTTAGAGTAAGAACTTATTCCTTTTTTTCCTTCTATATCTATTCACATTTTTCTCAATAAGCCTCGAGAATAAGCCTTGGAGCCCCCTTGAACTAGTGGTAAGGATTTCAGTTCTGAAATCACGTTTGTATTTAGGAATTATTTTAAGGTAATTCATACCTAAACAGAGCCCAGGGTTACAGTGGCCTGAACGGTGTGTCTATACACAATAAAGATGAAGACAAAAGTCCAAATATCAAAAACTATTGTTATTAACCTGTACCAGAGTATTCTGGACAGAGTAATATTATAAATTTTATAAATAAAACAAAACTTTCCAATAAATAATTAGTAAAACTTAATTATATATAACTTAGTATTCATATTAAATTTATATATTATATATATATATA
>CM042143.1:121196540-121226540 GCA_023376005.1 Doryteuthis pealeii | reverse complement strand
CAAAACATGAAAATTAGATATTTTCCCTTGCCGAGAATTTCAAACAACTGAGTTAAAATATTCAAATTACCCTTCTCATTGTCGCGCCTTTGGCTATAAAAATAATATACATGCATATACATACATACATACATACATACATATATATATATATATATATATATATATATATATATATATATATATATATATTATATATATATGTTTTTGTGTGTATGTGTTAGTATTTCGATACTATATCTTTTGATGTTGTAATTAATATATATATATATATATATATATATATATATATATATATATATATATAAGCATGAGTGCATAAATATATCATTGAGAGCCAAAAGAACGACAAAGATAAGGTAATTTAAATGATTTAAATAAATTAAATATATATTTGTCTAAAGGTTCACTCAGTAAGTTCATATTTTTAACGATGTGCGTATACATACATATATATATATATATATATATATATATAATATATATATATATATATATATATATATGTATGTATATATATATATATATATATTTTTATACGCACACCGTTAAAAATATGAAGTTTGAGAGTACGTATATGTTTTCCTACGTATGTATATGTATGTACAAATTATATATATATATATATATATATATATATATATATATATATATATATATATATATATGTCTCTGTGTGTGTGTATGTGTGTGTGTATAGAAATATTGGTAATATAGTTTTCGATGTTTATAAATAATGTTTTATCTATATCAGTGATAGACCATATATCTAACTTAATGTAGCGTAGACATAAAATCAACAGCGCCTGGTAACAGTCAGTTTCTCGCCTATTTGTTATATATATATGTGTGTAAGTGTACGTGTGTGTTTTCAAGTATCTCAAATGTACTCTCACTTCTATCTATCCATCTATCCATCTCTCTCTCTCTATATATATATATATATATATATATATACGTGTGTTTGTTTTGTATGTAATATATATATATATATATATATATATATATATATATATATATATATTATATATTGAATATACCTAACTTGTTGGTAAATCCTCGTGGTGAGAAAAAAACAGCAAAAAGTTTGATTGTAAAAATATACTATCAAACATCAACCGGGGAGAAAAAATGTTGGGAAAAAAAGAAAAGACCAAGATAATCGTACCAACCAAAAATAAGAGTCGGATCTTAGCCCTGAAGAGCACTTAGCAAAACTTTTAGTAGGTTTATTTGACTCATTAGGTTATATATATATATATATATATATATATATATATATATATATATAAGAGAATGAGAGAGAGAGAAAGCGAGGGGATAGATTGAAAGAGAGAGAGAGGAGAAGGAGGTTAATATTACATGTTAATATTTCTTTGGAAATACTTGAGTTTAATACTTCTATACAAAGAATATATAACGTTAATGGCCGAATTTGTATTGACCAATATGTTTTATTCCACTTAGTTTTGATTTAACGAACAAATGTAACCTTTTATATTCAACATAACAAATAAATGTACTTGAATAATTAGAACCCTCAACTCCTTTTTTTTCTTTATAATGTTGCTCCTTATTTATTTTTAATTCTTTTGGCGATTTTCCTCTTTATTTTTTATGTTTCTTTTCATTATGATATTTTTATTTTAGTTGCTAGGGAAAAATCGTCCAAGTGAAGTGACGGCTGTTATGTCACTTAAAAGAAGAGCTTTTCTGATTTGCATAAAGATTATACTCAGTTTTGTATGCTTAACTTAGAGTGAAGAAAGCATTGAGCTTAATAAAAAAAAAGAAGTCGTTTTTCTTTCCTTCTATATCTAACTGTCTATATCCACACATTTACATTTATGTATTTATGTTAAAAATTACACACACACACACACGCACGCACACACACACACCACACACACACACACACAACATATATATATAATATATATATATATATATATATATATATATATATTCACATACTCATGGTAGGAGAAAGACAGAGAAGGTGTGAAATACAGAAGAAGAGAAAGAGGAGGACCACATTGGTTGCTCTAGTTGCTAGTTATATACACACACATACAACACACACACACACACACACACACACATACACACATACTATATATATATATATATATATATATATATATATATATTCACATACTCATGGTAGGAGAAAGACAGAGAAGGTGTGAAATACAGAAGGAGAGAAAGAGGAGGACCACATTGGTTTGCTAGGAGATATGCAGCCAAGAGAAAAGCCATGAAATCGAATATTTGTAAAAAATGAAAAGTTTTTATTCAGTTTATAAGGATTGCGATTGTTTAAGACAATCTCAGTTGAACAATGATCTTTGGCTTGCAATTTCATGGGATTTTAAACAGATTTCTTTAATATTTGTTAACATTGAAATCTACTCAGCCATCTGCTTCTTGGTGGAATCAAAAAAAAAAAAAGAATAAAATACACTCGACCCGAAAAGCAAGCAAAAACAGTACCGTTTAAAAATGTTTTTATTTTGGTGAAATACGTTTGTATATTCATGTGCCTGTATAATCGTACCTAGGAAAACATCTGCTTTTTGAAGTTCCAGGACAAAAAAAAAAAGGACACCCCACCCAAACCCATTTCCTTTACGTTTTAGATTAATGGACTCTCCAGGTTTTGTACGTATTGTTTGAAATACTCAGATAAAGCATTGTCTTTATTCTATGAATTATTAAAGATGACTATTGGCATTTTGATCATGCTGTTCTCCGACCTTCTTTAAGTGTACGTTGTATTCAGTATATCTTGCTGGCATCGGCCTCCAATTTCTTTTCATTGATCATACTGCAGATTTCTTTTAAAATCAACTAATAGATATTTGCTATACTGATTGGTATTTAGGGAACATTCATGTCTTGGGTAGGATACTAAACTGAATCTGATGGTGAGGCTCCACTTCTGAAGATCTTTGGTGTTTTATTGCCATTACTCTGAAGTGGCGTGATGGTAACTCTTAGGGTTCCATCTATGGGTAAAGAATAGCTGATTAAAAATTATACGAGGAAGAGTAAAAAATGATCAGTATTTCACCATATCTTTATTATCATCACCCTGCCTTCTGTTGTGGTCATGTGATCGAATTTTGAGCCTGATCGCGTCATCTTGTTTCCTTAGAGTGTAAACATTACAGCTCCACTAGTAGTATGCACCACAGAAGTGACCCGATTTCTCTGGTTAGGTGTGTGTTGGGGGCTTAAATTCATTGGAGACTTTTACTCCAATACAGGAACAGTGAACTACTGCATAAAGTGTATGAGTAGATAGAAAAGTTTTAAAGTGGACGGAAAAGCGTGACGCAATAAGAGGGAGCAGGACTCCCGTCAACTTTCGCCACTGATGAGAAGATCCAGTAAGCTCGATAGTTTGGCGAAAAGGCGAGCTATTTTTGACATGATAGCATGTCATGGTTTTGCCTATCTAAAATGTACGGTTTAGCTCAGTCGGTAGGGTGACCGACTAGGTTCCTGGTTCGATACCTGCCCTCGCCAACTCAGCTTATGCGTAGCACTGGGATCTGTGGGGTAAAGTGAGGAGCTGATGTTAGCTGTGGCGCTCCACCTAAGACGAAAAAAAAACAATCTCCTTGGTCTAGCGCTAGTAAAAGGGGATAGACTCCCTCGCTGTCTGGTTTATAGTGACTTTCGGCCACACCGACGATTTTACTTTTCTTATTTTACTTGCTTATCAAATCATCCACGATGAAGTCAGCTTCCATAAAACAAGAGTGCGGATAATTTTTGAATCTCATTTGTATGTATTGGATAGGACCTTGTCCCAAAGATAAAAATGAATAAAATTCGAAGCAACTAGACAAAAACGTAAAAATGGATGTCTACACCTAAAATGATTCTAGACGGACTGGCATATCGTTAAGAAAGATCAATTTAATTTTGAAAAGATCAAAGTGAAAATCAAATAATGTATGTTAAAAGTTCGGGTTACTTTTACAAAGGCAGAACCTCAAACTTATTGACAAAGACAAGAAATTGAAATAGATATCTATATCCAAGAAGAAAAAGTATCTTCCACCAACCCTTTATCTCTCTATTTCATATATATATATATATATATATATATATATATATATATATATATATATATATATATATATATATATATAAAGTTGGGAGTAAGGAAATGAATCCGACGGTATAAGTATAGATAAAAGGATATGAAAACAACAATGCTGTGAAAATGGAAATATTTTATATAATATTCATAGCTAATAATGAAAAATATTTCGATTTATAAAAATCATCTTCAGAGTTAGTTTATTAATCCGGACTCATCGAGAGAGAAGCAGAAAATAATTTAAATTCAAAACGAAAAACATAGATGTTCCAAACAGCGTGCAAGTCATGCGATTGTTTCGTCATTAGCACATCCGCTACACGTTTATAATCCGTTGCAGGCTGACCATGAACGGGTTAAAACTGTTCTTGTTTGAAAAAGAAAATGTGTCTATTTTTGAATTTTAAGTATGTCTTCTTTCAAAAACTGTTACACTAAAGATATGCAATTATTTCATTGGCTTAGAAACGCGTAGCGGATGTGTTAATGACGAAACGATCGCATGCCTTGCACGCTTTTTCGTTTTGAATTTAAATTATTTTCTGCTCCTCTCTCGATGAGTCTGGATTAATAAACAAGCTCTGAAGATGATTTTTATAAATCGAAATATTGTTCAATATTAGCTATGAATATGATATAAAATATTTTCATTTTAACAGCATTGTTTGTTTTCATACCCTTTTATCTCTCTCTCTCTCTCTCTCTCTCTCTCTATATATATAATATATATATATATATATATATATATATATATATATATATTTGAAATAGGTATATTTGGGCAGATTCTTTTCATTCAAGCAAATTTTGTTAAAAAATAATGGAATTCTTATAGTTTGCAAGTTTTTTCTTTTTTTCTTTCAAGTTTTCTAACAATCGATTATTTTGCGTCACCTCAACAACAAAACTAAAACAATAGTTTAGACAAATAATAAGAAATAATAAACACATTTGATAAAAGGTTCAAAAAAGAACTGAGAGTATTTGGTTTTCTAATGAAAACTCCTTCAAAATACTCATTAACGCTTTTCAAGAGGTTAACGCCATTAAAATTGTAAAAGAAAAAAACACTTCAAAACAATAAGGATTTGATTATTTCTGACAACACACACACACACACACACACACACACACACACACACACACACACACACATATATATATATATATATATATATATATATATATATTATAATATATAAATATATATATATATATATATATATAACTATAGTTAACTAAACTAAACAGTGCCAATCTCACACTATAGTTATATATATATTGGAACGGTGCATCAAAATGCACTATTATTGAAAGAGTCCTCAATATAAAAATAGAGCTGTTATATAATATAATAAAATACATATATAAAGGTTTTACATATCTATTTATTTGATGGCAAAGGAACAGTCACATATATACATATATATACATATTCAAAAGTGAACGTTTCTGATGACGAACAATCACCTAAGGTGATGTTCCGTAATCATTGGTAAAACAGACTTTTAAATGTATTGTAAACTATATTATATATATATATATATATATATATATATATATATATATATATATATAATGATAAAAACAGGTAATCAACTCAGGACTGTAAGTTCCACTTTGTCTATCCTCATTTGAATACGTCGAACATGTGTCGAATATTGGCAATGTGAAAGCCATGCGTCTTCATCTTATTTATATTATCTTATTAAACCCGGGACCTTGTGGTTCCCCGTCGGACGCTCTAGCGACTGAGCTAAACCGGCCCTTATTAATATAGCAATTGCTTCTTCACTGCAGATTTCACTTCCTCGTCAGCGCCTTCAGACTATCATCTCTTTGGCCCATGAATGAGGGTTTGAGAGGCAAACATTATTCCAGTGGCAAGGAAATGAAATCTGTAAAGAAGATGTAGCACAAAGAAGAGTCAATATGATTTTACAGAACAGGGATACATGCTCTCATTTGAATGTGGAACATTGCAATTGAGAGAAACGGAGACTGAGAGAAAATGTGGAGAAGTCAGGGTATGATTCACAGAGGACTTGCTTTATTTTGATGTTCCTCTGTTGATAATTATACCTCTCCTAAACAAAATGGCATTACTAACCTTCGTATATATATATATATATATATATATATATATATATATATATACAATAGTATTAGGTAATTTGCTTGAAGCACTGTTAAGTATGTTATTATATATTAATGATAGGAAAGCAATTACAATGTGTATAAAATAAAAATAAAAAGATGTTTAGTCTGATCGATTTCAAAGTAACTTTATCATCAGAGACGTTTTTCAGAAATGGACGCGTTTTTGTGTCGTTATTTTTTATGTTATAAATACGCGTCTCGTGGAGTTTTCTTATAACACCACGCGGAAGGGTCGTGATAGCCGTTGTTCATTCAATTTCAATATATATATATATATATATATATATATATATATATATATATATATATATTAGGCAGTTAACTGTTGTTTTGTTTTATTTTGTTGTTTTAGTGGATTTTTTTAAGGGCAGTTAACTTTATTTTTTGTTTTGTTGATATTCGGTATATAATATATATATATATAATTATATAATATATATATATATATATATATATATATATCTATATATATATATATAATGTGTGGTGTGTGTGTGTGTGTGTGTGTGTGTGTGTGTGTGTCGAATGTCTTTTACACATATAAACATGGATATCCGTTTAATTACCGCTGTATTCCAGACTAAGTAACTTGATCAACATCCATAAAAGTCAAGATTAAAACTTTTGGGATACGTGATTATGTCTCGTTAGAAACTACAATGTTTCTTATTTCGATAGAAAAAGACAAACAGACGGACAAGGAGAGAGAGAGACAGAGAGACAGAGACAGACATAGTGAGAGAAATTGATGAGCCCAAAATACACCGTTTTGGGTGAGTACCTTCTTGCATTCTCTGCATTCTCGCAGTGCGAGTGGTGCACAGGTATTCAGCTGGTGGGGAAATTAATATTTTAAGATTATATGATGTGATGTCAAAATATTGAAGAACAGATTCCAATAAGTTTTGATGTTATGGCCACTTGAAATCAAGTATCTGTTCTCCAATTTCTCCTCACAAATTGGGTCACCAATATATATATATATATAAATATATATATATATATATATATATATAGGAGAGAGAGAGAGAGAGAGATAGGTAGATAGGTAAATAGGTAAATAGATAGGTAGATAGATAGATGAAAAGAAAGAAAGAAGGAAAGAAAGAAAAAGAACCAGCTTAAGATAGATTTTATTGATTGATAGATAAAACACCTCAGGTAAGTGGGCTGATGTAAAATCTCTCTCTCTCTCTCTCTCTCTCTCTCTCTCTCTCTCTCTCTCTCTCTCTCTCTCTCTCTGTATGAGTTCATTTTCTAAGATGAAATTTTCCTGCCTTCATTATTATAGATACTCCAAAACTGCTCATCGTAGCATTTTCTGATCGCACAAGAAATGTGACACAAGGTCAACGTTTACGCGCAGTTTAACCAGTTTTCCTTTACCTTGACTGGTTGCTTAACCAAAGTTAAAGAGCACTGTCCACCCTACTATTCGCCCGTAGCTGGTTTTAAATTCAAAAATTCGAAAGAGCGGAAGTTGCATTTTATGTTATAATTTTTTTCTACTAACGTATTGAGCACTTTGTATTTGTCATATCGCTGTCATCATTGTGAAGCTTGAATCAACTAACCACTGAAACCATTTCACCGGTAAGTCACTTTTCCACAAATACCATATATATATATATATATATATAATATATATATATATATATTATATAACTTTTACAGATCACTGGCGTCCCTCACAATCCTATAACCCCACCAGTAGAACCTTTCCTCTCATGAGCCATCAATCCCGCTGCAGATCCACAAAGTTTGATTGCAAATGACATAGGAAAGCCGCCTTTCCGATTGGATCAGATGGGTCAGATGATAAAATGTTATGCTTAGCATCACCGTATCTCTTAAACCAGAATCGGACTTACAAACTTTGTTACAGATTGCACAAACATAGTTATATATATAGTATATATATATATTATATATATATATATATATAATAATATATAATATAATTTCAGTATGTTCATATTTTCTTTGTATCTATTTCAGTATGTTCATATTTACCTTTGTATCTATCTCATATGTTCTATTATCTACTATTTTTATCTAGCCCGTTCATATCTATATCTATTCATCTATCTATCTATATATATATTTATCAATCAATGTATCGATCGATGATCGATCGATCTATCTGTTTGTTGAAAAGACGTCTTGTACATAGCATAAGGTTATTATTTTTACAACCAGCAGTCCGTGTTCGAGGTCAGGCATAAACATGCAGATGCTCTCTCTCTCCTCTCTCTCTCTCTCTCTCTCTCTCTCTCTCTCGTGTAGTAAAATATTGCACGTAGATATGAGCTCGTGTCACTAATCGCTATTAGCCCCGCTCGCCCAATTCTCTGGCTGCATTTTGCAAATCGCCCCATTGGCGATTACATAAAAATATAAACGTCACTTAGAGAATGTCAATTGCCCCGATCCGCATTTTTGACGGGTCGAATCAGTCATTTTTGCTTGACTTATGTCAGTCCACAATGCAGCTATTTCTGTTTCGTGTCCCCCCGGCCCCGTTGGCCACACCGACCAGACTCAATTTGGTTCCATCGATATGCCAGTCTATCAATGTTATTGTTAAGTCGTGCGCCCTTCTCGTAAATTTTGACTTCATTTCCGACCTGAACGAATGTGCTCTTCATTCGCAACATTGGTTCGTACAAATAAATTAATAGAGCTACATTTCATCTTTCTCTTCCCAGGTTGGTTCACTGGCTGGAAATTTATGGCTTCGTTTGAAAAGTGATTGGGCTTCACGATGACTGATTTCTCTCCTTTACATTATTCATTTCAGAATTTCTTTTTATCTACCATTTTTTTCTTTGGAATCATTTTAAACCTTACTCGTTTAGTTAACCATTTTGTAACTTCACTTTTTTTTACTGACTTCTTTCTTTACTTGTTTTTATTTTTCTTACGTTTTAACGTCTTTCTTTTCTTGCTTTATTTCTATTATATTCTAACGTCCTCTTTTCTTGCTTTATTTTTCTTATATTTTAACGTCTTTCTTTTCTGCTTTATTCTATTCATTTTGCGTATTTTAGTTGTTTTTTTTTTAGTTTTCTTATGTTTTAACGTCTTCTTTTTTGCTGTATGTCTGTTACATTTTAACATCTTTCTTTTCTTGTTTTTATTTCTCTTATATTTTAAACATCTCTCTTTTCTTGCTTTATGTATCTTAGGTTTTGACGTCTTTCTTTACTTCCCTTATCTGTCTTGTGTTTTGACGCCTCTGTTGCGTATTTCACTTGTTTTTAACGGCTTTCCTTCTTGTTTTATTTTTTTCTACATTTTAACGTCTCTCTCTCTCTCTCTCTCTCTCCCTCCCTCTCTCTCTCTCTCTCTCTCTCTCTCTCTCTCTCTCTCTCTCTCTTTCTATCTATGTCTCTCTGTCTCTGTCTCTGTCTCTCTGTCTCTGTCTCTCTCTGTCTGTCTGTCTGTCTGACTGTCTCTCTCTCTCCCTTTCTCTCTTCTCTCTCTCATCTCTCTCCTCTCTCTAATATATATAGTATATATATATATATATTATATATATATTATTTTCTTACATTTTCGCATTTCTCTTTTGTTTGCTTCCTTTCTTTACGTTTTAACCTCTCACTTTGTTGCATAAAATTTCTCACGTTTAACATCTCTCTTTTTTTGCTTTATTTCTCTTACTTTGACTTTTCTCTTATCTTAGTTCTTTTCTTACATTTTGATGTTTTCTTTCACTTATATATAGTTTACTTGATTTTCTTTTTCTTTTCTAAGAGTGTGTTATACAGGTGCGGCATAAGTAACGCTCATTTTAATTTCAAATCTATAATTTATATTTCTTTATATTTTCTTTAATCAATTTGCTAAATCTTCATTTTTCAGAATTTTATACATCCAACTTTTTTTGTGTCTGGTTTATTGCAAGATCAGTTTTACAATCTTAAGCCGAAAACAATTCCAGAATAAAAGAATTCAATTTCAGATAAATTTCATGAAATTTACCATTGAAATGTGTCAAAAAGTTTGTAAAAGTATTGCTGGTAGAGTCAGAATTGTATGGAACATGAAGGGAACATTTTGACACTTAAATAAATTGACTAAATTCTAAAATTTAATATCTTTTGTAACGTTTTTGTTTTTAATTTGGTTTGATTTTCATTTGTTGAACACTAATAAACCGATAAGCAATTATATCAATTTTTAAATTTATCATATTAATCCATAACATGTGGCAATACATCATGTTCGAAAATAAAGGATAATCAAAAAGGCTTTAATTTTGTTCCACTTAAACAAGGGGCGTTACTTATCCGCACTTTGTATATTAACTTTGTCTTATTTCTCGTTTATTTCTACTCCTCTGTCGCTATTCTTCAATCTATTTTATTCATTTTATACTGGTAACTGTTTGACACGGCAGTATCACTACCAACACGCACCATGCACACAATCCACACACAACACACACACACACAAACCACACACAACCGTATTATAATAATAACTATATATAATAATATAATATATAATATATATAATCAATATTGTTTACCTTAAAAGTGCGACAGTTATCATCTTGCAATAACCTCTGGTAAAATGAGACTGTCCAAATCGTCCAAACATTAAATGGAAAAATGTAAATCCTGATGAGCGTGTGTTGCTTATCTACGAATTCTTCTTGCTTATAAGTGTCCCATCTGCTAAATAATGGACCCTTTTTATCATAAAAAAAGAAAGGGAAGAAAAGGACATGCTATACATAAAAATATAATAGAAAAGAAAGGGGGGTAGGGAAAGGATAGAGAGAGGTGTTGAGCGCTTGAAAGTGATATCGAACATAATGAAAAGATGAAAAGAATAAGAAAGAAACATATTGTTATAATTGAACAATTTAATCCTATAAATAGTATATATATATATATATATAATATATATAATAATTCCAAGTAGATGAAAGTTTTCAACTATCATGGAAAATCTCTTAGGGACAACTCATCAAACTCCAGGAACAAACAATGTGTCTTGTGCAATCTGTAAAAAAGTTTGTAGAGTCGGCTTCCGCTCTAAATAATACTATGTGGTGCATAAGCAATCAAATTCTATCATCCGCTCCATCCGAACCAGTGGAAGGACGTCTTTCGATGTCATATTTACATGAAACTTTGTGCATTTTGCGCGGAATTGATGAGTCATTTGATGGCTCATGAGAGGAAAGGTTTGCTGATTGTGGTGTTGTAAGATTGTGAGAGACGGAAGTGATCTGTAAAGTTTATGCTATTGCTATTACTACTAGTTTAACATTTGCAAGGTCTCTGAGTTGTCTCGTCCCATCAATGACATTTCATGCATGGGTACATATTAAATTTTCTTAAACAATATTCCTAAAACAATCAACGACTTTCCTTAAAAAAAGTGAATGAAGCAGTTCATGACCTGCAATACTCCACTTTGGCCCTACTTGGCTAGACGGGGGCGGTCGAGAGGCCCCCTCTGACAATCGCCTGTCACGTCAAGCCCTAGCACTTATGATTTTCCCAACCCATTGGCCTTATGGCAAGCCCACCCTTTTATCATATCGGTGCTAGAAGGTGTGGCTGCGGGTCTACATGTCCTGGAATGACGTTAAACTCTATCTGATGGTGAGGTTCCAGTTTGGAGGTTTGGGGGAATGTGGAGCACCCCTTCATCACCATTGCTCCCTGGTCCACTCTGACCCAGAGTGGTAGTACCTGTTAGGGCCATCTATGAGTAAAAGAAAAATGTAATTTGTAAAAAATTGTATTATCCATTAAGAAGTGATTTATTTCTAAACTTTAATCGGGGCATTAAATGACCCACTGAGGTGATATACCGTAAAACAAAACCAAACCAAACCAAAACCTTTAAATATGATATAATGGCGATTTGTAACTTATTCAAAACTTCATGATAAACATTCTTTTCATTGGACGTCAGTACAAATTACTTATATGTTACGATTTTAGCCATTTTGAGGCTTCAAATGAGAGCACTTTACAGTGGAGATCCCTTTGTTTAAGCAGATGTTGAACCTTAGTCGAATAGTTATTGGTCATACTCAGTGTCCCTTATTGTTGGGAGAATCCTTTGGTTGTTTCTCGTGTCGCTTAATGTTGGATAGCAATACTTTAGTTGTCTTCGGCGCCCATAGTGTTGATTAGAGTCCTTTGGTGAGCAGCGTTCTTGGTTTCTTCTCATCTGTTGTCCGTGTCGCATACATGCAAATGAACGGCCTTCCAAGATAGGCGAATAAATAGTTAACGAACCACGTACTCGGTTATTTATTGGCTGACGTTAATCCACGCCCCTACACAGAGTTTTAAAGTTTAAGTGGTGACCAAAATAAATTCCAAACCTGAACAATCAGCATAGAGCTGGCCATGTAAAACAGGGTCCATTAGATGAAGTCAGACTACTTCAATGGTGTTTTTGGAACTTATGAATTTACATTCGTTAGCTTCACCATCTCTGGAAACTGAATCTTTTGAACTCCAAAGGAAGATGTAAGGGAATTAAAAGGGGAATTTCTGTCCTTTCGCATTCTGCCGTTTGATCTGTGTTTTCAATTAGCAAGGGACTTTCTTTCCTTGCTGAGCGCGGTTCTTTGATTGTCGATAAGCTTATCTGTTGCAAAGATTTCTTTGCAAAGAAGTGCCCATTTCCTATAATCAACAGTAAAATACAAAAAACTACAAAGTTAACCTCGGCTGATTCTGCAGTTAATGTTTTGTATCAATATTAATTAACCGTTTAAAAAAGTCAATATATTTCTTCTGACTGCCACTAATTTAAAGACAATTTTAGAACTAGATCCTTGATTTCTAAGATTTCTTCACGTACCCCTTTGCTCATATTCAATTAAGAATAAACCAAAACATTCAATAACGTAATACGCATATTTATCAACAAATCAAATATGTTTAATATCAATATCAAATACCGCTCTTGTTCACACTATAAAACACTATCTGTTGTATATAGAATACATTGTGTTGTAACATAAATACATTGTACGTTATTGTATTATATGACAACAGTATTAACACGTAAAACAAATTTTATTAATAATTTAGTTTAAATAAAACTACAATTACGAGAATGTAAACCAAAATTGCCAAAGAGAACTTTGATTTGAGTAAAAAAGTTGAAAGTTCGGTTGCAGACAGATAACCAGCCCAATCTACACAGACATAAGATTGATTGATATCTTGGTGGATTATCGCAGTTAATTTTGTTTGGTTTTTTACGTTGTGGATTTTACGGCAGTTACTCTTGTTGGATTATTTATGCCAACAATGTTGTTTATTATCATATGAGGATAAAAATTCATTTTAAAATACGTCTTCAAATCACTTTTCCTATTAAACCCAGTGGGACCCTAACATTATCACGACTTCGAGCCAGTTTTGAACCGGAGTAATGTGCTGAAGGGACATTCACACAGCTCAGATTCCGAAAACTGAACTCACAACCGTTAGATGCAGTTAAACGTCGATAGTCCCAGGAACACGCAGTACTTTGATTATCTTAAATTTATTTACAATATAAAAATTCTTATCATTACAAAAATATCGAATCGTAAAATCACGTGTAAATATCTCCTAAACAATCGCAGTAATTAAAACTTGAAAATCCAAAATTCCGGACTGTCACCGGATTCTGCCCCGATTAGTTTAATTGGCTCACGGGTCGGTCCTGATCAAAATGGGTAACGATACTTTGGGCTACGGCTTAGGAGTAAATTAAGAAAATGAGACACATTGACACACTGACAATTCCATATATTATTTATTGGACATCAAAATGTTCCCCTTTGTTACAGAGTAGTCAAAACAGGTCTTCAGTTATATATTGAAACACAGACAAAAACAAACGCCCATTGCGCACGCATATATAATTATATATAATACATATATAGATTATATGATAAGGGTGTGGCGTTCCCGCAGCAAAACAGTCTAACTTTTGCTTTGTATAGCGAAAGAGATAGACTCCTTCACCGTTTGCTGTTATTGACAATTGCCGATCATATAGATATATCTATAATCAATATGGCAATATATCATTGTAATATAAGCTAATTAAATATAGAGATATGAAGTCACATTTCAGCAAACGAACTTTTAGCCCACATCTCTATATAGTATATTATATAAAATCTAAGTATAATCATATATAAATATATATAATAATGTGTGTGTGTGTGTGTTTCTGTGTTGTGGTGTGGTGTGTGTGCGTGTGTGTTGGTAAGAATGGAAATGAATCCGCAATAGAGAAAAAATGATAAAGAAAAAGAAATGAGATGGATAAAAATGAATTTCGATATCACTTACACATAAACAAACCGAAACACATGGTAGTGATATCGATTAAAAGTGATACTCGTAAATTCATTTTTATCCTTCTACATTGGTCTTTCTTATCAATTTTTTCCTCATAAATATAATATCCTATATATACTACTAAGTATTATATTATAAAAGTATAAATATATATAATATAAAAATAATATATAATAATACGTAAAGAATTAACAAAGACTTAGCGCATTTAGCTTTATAGTCATTTCAAGTGAGCTTCTAAGTCTTTTCTTATTTCTTACTTATATATTTGCTCTGTGACTCTAACATTAAGAGCACACATTGAGCTCGGCAAAGCGGCACGTTTTAAAAAAAAATAACCTGTGTCGTAAGGAAGATTCTTCTCTGGACTTTTGGATTATAACACACACACACACACACACACACCACATATAATATAATAATATATATAAATATATATATATTATATATATATTATAATCGCGTATGAATTGTTCAAATGAAATAAATAAATGAAAATAAATGAATAAATAAATAATAATGTATACATTTAATTAGTGAATAATGTTGTTTACTTCTCATCATGCTTATTCGGTAATGTCACATTTCCAAACATAACTGAAATACCGTCGTGTTTTTATGTTTTGTTTATTAATATATATAAATATTAATTAGTTTAACTTTTTCTTAAATGTATTAATCTATATTTATGTAAGTTTGTAACTTTATATACTATGGTGAAGTACTGGAATTCTTATTTTCTTTTTAAATTAGACAAGAATAGACAGCATACGTAATTATAGGACATTAATTTACTACTGTGTACAAAGCGTAATAAGAAAAGCAGTGAGCAATATCGTGATATTTCTTTACTTTTATTCACATCATTAATGTTTAAATTCATTGTTATTAACAATTAATAAAGGAGTATAAAGATTCTTTTTCCGAAGTTGCGTAAAATATAATAATTACAGCTAGATATTCATTATTCATATTTACGTTTGAATCAATAATATATTATATATATATAATATATAATATATATATATAATATATATATATATAAATATAAAACTCATCTAGACTTCTATCTACAAAGAACCTATACTTCAAACAAAATTTCATCAGAGAGGAAACCAGGGTCATAACTGATTTCGGGTCGAAGATCATGTACCGAACCGCGTGCGTCAGCAAACTTGCTAATTTCGTTGCAAAATACATTACCCGATCTAGATACGCTCTTAATATAATTCTTTTCTTCGAAATCCGTGTTTACTTATGTTTGTGGGTTCTTAGCAGTACACCCTCGACGTCCGAATTCAAACCGAATTCATAGAAAATTATTGGTCGTTCCAGCCACAGTCGTACACACACCTCTGCACGGTCTTCCATGTACCGCAGTCAATAGTTTCTCAAAAGAATTGTTAATCAATGAAAAAACTTTTTCCTCTTAATATAATATAAAATAGATAATATATATATATAATATAATATAATAAATATAATATTATAATGACGCCCAATAAATAGAATATGTCGCCGTAATTTGAAGATGTGTCTAGCCTTCCAACTGAGATCTTTTAACAAGGTTAACATCCAGAGAAAAGGAAACCACTTTCAAATCTACTACCAAAGCAGCCACCAGATTGACTCTTTTGTTAGTCTTCTTCCAAAAAGTGACCCCAGAAAGATCCTTATTTAGACAAACCCTGTCGGACTTGGCTTTAGAATATACACATAAAAATCGCTGCATGGCCTAAAAATCTCGTCCCACGGAGGTCCCTGTTGACTGTGGGTTGTGACCCGTGATGCTTAAGGGATGGAAACCGTCGGTTGCTGAACAGTCCTGGCATGCAACACCCAACTTTGCTCTTACGTAGTCGACGTCCGGTCTGAAGATACCCTCCGATCAATTCGGCTGGTCACGGTCAGCCGAGCATCTATAAGAATGTCCATACAATGTTGTCCTTATGCAACTCCCTGTTTTATATATGTCGGAGAACAGCAGTAGCTGAGTATCTAGTAACCTGGGATGACGTTAAAACCTATTTGAGTGATGAAGTCAATCTGGAGCTCTGGGGATGTGGAGTAATTCTCACTATTTACCCATTCCACTCAATCAAAGCTGTAGTAATATACTCCCCCCTCCGACTCTGACTCGGAGGGCAGTACCTATTGGCCCATCTATGGTGAATAGAGTAAGTAAGGTTTAAAAAATTTGTATGTTACAAAAAGGAGGTTGAAAAAAACTGAGTACTAACAGAAGAAATACCACAACGACGTCGGCAATAAAATAACCGGCACCGAGATGCATGCCGTTAAATCCACCAATCAAAACATCTCCTCCAGCTTAAAAATATTATGAGCAAACAAATATTAGATTTACTTGCCTCGTAAGCTTTTTTATCATTTTATTTCGTTATTTTTATGTTCTTCCTCACCAATCCTTATTCCTTCGTCAAGTTGAGAAGGTAGAAGACATTCCAAATGAAATAGCGTTGTAACCTTCAACACCTTCTCACACTAAACGGTCAGTTTTTCACCTCCATTAGGTAACTGCACTAAGAGTGAAGTTCAAATTTGGAGATTGGGAGTGTGGAGTATCTCTTCATTGCCATTATCCAGGTCACCTGACCGCCGCGAGTGGTAGGTTACCTGTACGGGTCCTATCAAAGGTGTAAGATAGAAAAGGGTTAATGTAGTGTCAGGGGTGAGGGGAAACCGAAACCACTTTCCAATAGTCTACTACAAGGCAACATCAAATAAATCGATTTTACTTTATTAATTTACTTCATTATCAAAGTGACAAACCCGGGATGCTCCTTCTTCAGAAAATTCCCGTTTTTGATTTGACGAAATTCTATTGCAGATTTGTGACGCTCAGCAAAGACCTCCCCAAGCAGTTTTGTGTCTCCCCTTAGTTTTCAAAGAATGCTCGCTACCGAGCGAAATGTGTTGAGGCTAGCAGTGCTCCCCTCCCCCACAGGCATTGCAATCGGTCAGCAGGCTATCGACTTACGATAATCAGGTTGGTGGAATTGGTGTATACGTATACACCTTTAATGTGGCAAATTATCTCTTTGGGTCCAACTGATCCACAGCCATGTAAGTTTGTTTTAACTTTGATGTTTACCATCAATATATATTAAGTATATATAGATATAATTATATATAATTATATGTGTGTGTGGGTGTGTGTTGTGTGTGTATAATAGATAAGTTTTTAATTGCCCAGAATGGAACGAAGATTGTAACAATATCATAATAGAAGTTACATCTATGTAATTAGTTACAAACATTAATCTATAATTTACATTACCTGGTCTTTAATTTAGACAGATCAGGGAATAGTCCGGAATCAATGGGTTGATCTGTCGCCCCCATAGTAAATTAAATGTAATGGGACTCTATGTATGTTGGGCACCGACTGCCGTTACATGAGTATGTGTATATATAGTACTGCACCCTACACCGAAGTAGGATGTGGCACACGGTCAATTTATTAACGGTGTTAAACAGTCCGAATCAGAGTTCCTTCTCCAAGACCGTTACCTTACCAAGGTAAAACCCAGTCCGCTCACATTTACTAATGAGCTGAGTGAAATTGGATCATCCTTTCCAGATGTTTAGCGCAAGTGAATATGCAATTAGCAACGTCCAGGATTTGACTCGGCGACGAGTTCATTTCCCATGATTTACCATTTCACCAACGCGCTCCATATGTATGTATAGTACATACGTACGAACCCCCCACACACGTAGGATAGACACAACAGTTCAATTTCTTAAGCGGTGTTTAACAGATTTGAAAGCAGAGACTTCTCGGACCGTTTGCGCAATACCAATTAAAAGCAGCTGTTCTATCATTTAACATAGCGGAGAGGAACATAGTTTATGCATAGCTTCCAAAAAGCATAAACGAAATTTTTGTACGGATAGCAACCTTTATCGGTCTTTGTAATGCGATCATCATTATTTATTATAAAGATGCAGGGGTCGATTAAAGGAGTGATAACGTCTGTTATGGAAAGTAATAATTCTATATCCCATCTTCTTATGTCAGCTATTCTGGAACTACTTGGGATCCTTGAGGATATCCTGTCTGTAGCCCGTTCAAAGTTGTTAATTCCCTTGGCTGAGACTGAATTGTTGATCTGATAGCAATCCTCAGGTGTTTGAGCTCTGGAACTACTTTGAAATCTCTTGAGCGATATACGTCCTTGTACCGGTTCATTGTAGTTTTAATAATAAACACAGAAACTTTCTGTTTTTCGACCATATTTTATTTTAATGCCCAAGAAAATCATATCATCTGTTCCTCGTCAATCATTCGCCAGACTGACGAAACCATACCCACTCTCTGTCTTCACCCTTTTCCTGCCTGTCTGACAATTCAGGAATCAACAGATAACCTTTATACGTCATCCAATAAAAATCATAGTAAACTCCACTCTTTTCTACACTAACTATTTTTTCAAAATCTTTGCAAAATGCATAAACGCTATGAAGGTTAAACGCCTCCGCGATGGGTAAATATATCAATTACGTCTTCACAAGAACGCTAGCATAGATAAGCACGACTAGTTGATATACCATTTAACAAAGAAACAAAACCTGCTCAAAGTACCGATTTCCTGCTACATGCTGAAGTGTATAACCGAGCTGCTCAGGTAATTTGATGGGTGACAACTTCGAGCAACGGTACCGAATATCCAAATACCTATATTTCCTTACTAAGATAAAGTTAGCTTAATTCCAAGACGAGAATGTTTTCTAATTTCGAAATAACTGATACCCAAAATTTCCTCCCCAAGTTTTACGGTATATCAACCTTCAGGTCCTTAATGCCGAACAACAATATTTTAGTAGATCTCAAGTTACTAACAGTAACACTATGCTTAAGTATGCACCGCAATTAAGTATTAACAGGCTTATCGTGCTTAACCGTCAGTTGGAACGAGCAAGGAAACCTTTGCTTCACAGCCGGACTCAACTAATTTAAGCAATCAACAAAATAGAGAATTACCAATTAAATGAAATCGAAGCTCTTTTTTTCATAAAACAATAATTTATATAAATAGCTTCTTTTTTTTTTTAAATTGAAAAGATTTTTATCACTTAGAGTAGGTGGAGGGAGTTAACCTTTGGTATTTGAAATAAATATAAATCCAGTCCTTACTTAATATTTCTAAAAAGACAAAACACAAAACACATTACAAATAAGAAAAAAGAAGTAAATTTCAACAACACTCCGAAAAAAAAATATTGTCAAAATTTACTAATAAATTGCTTTTAATTCCAAAAAAATACGGGTTGGTAAATAATTTTTTCCTATCCTTCTATTATGCAATTATAACCCTTTTATTAATATGCTAGAAGGTGGTGGCTGAGGTCTAGAGCCTGGATGACGTTAAGCTCAATCTGATTGGTGAAAATCCGATTTCGGAATTGGAGTACCGGTAATGCACCATTACTCTCCCCCACTCGACTCGGATGGCAACCCTTTACGGGCCCATGTTGGGTAAATAGAAAAAAAAAGAGATGATTTTAAAGAAAAGTGATTTAAAAATGGATTTTAAAAAATCAGTACCCATCACGATGAGTCACACAAAAACTCTCCGGCATAAACAACCAACAAGGTAATGCCGTTAAAAATTAACCCCCACTTCCTTTCTTCTTTGACCGTTTATTCTATTCCTTTACATATACATACTGACTAAATTTTGTACATACTTGACTTTTCTTTCTCTTCTTTCTTCTTCTTTCTTTCTTCTTTCTCTTTTCTTATTTTCGAATTTTTTATCGCCATTACGTTTTCGTATTTCTTATGGCATTCTTGTTTCATCATTTTGGTGTATCTTCTTCAGCTTTCTTTCTTCTTCTTTTCCTTTCTTTTTTTCTATTTTTTCTTTGTTCTTCTTCTCTACATAAGTCTTTTTTATATTTCTTTTTTTTTTCCAGTTTTTATTTCTTTCTCTTTTCTTTTTTCTTTCTTATATTTTTTTCTTTTCTTTCTGAAATAGATCTCCTTGTATTTTAAAAATTAATACATCTGCTTTGATTTCATCACTTTTCTTTTCTTCTTTATTTTCTTTCTTTCTTCTCTCTACTCTATCTATTGTTTGNGCGAATAATTGATATAAAGCCCAGACCCAAAACTTCTTTGACAGAACAAAAAAACCTAAGTTTATTTTCGCAGACTTTGAAATTCAAGACAGTTCAGCAAACTCGGTTGATGAAATCAAAGGTAGTCATCCACAAAATAATTACAATCTGACGGGATAGTAGATAATTGCACTTCTATAAAATCCCAGTGGGTGAAATAAAAAAAAGAGTGAAAAATACATGAAGTATCGTTTTTTTTCATGAGAAATAAAAGGATTGTTATGAAGAGTAAAGAGTTTATATATAATTACTAGGCGGATTTTGGAATGTGCCAAAGATCCCTTCAACAAAAGTTTGGGGAATTGGAAGTTTTTAGAACAAAATGGAGATAACAGCTTCCTTGGTAATTTACCAATAATACAAGTAATAAACGGTGAATAATACAGAGAATAATTACAGAGAATTGATGTACAAGATAATACAGAGAATGATACACAGAATAATAAGAATGATACAAGAGAATGATATAGAATGATACAGAGAAATGATTACATTGAATAATAGAGAAAATGTTTACAGAGGAATGATAGATTGATAATATGGAGAATGATACAAGTGACTAATACAGAGAATTATACAGAGAATAATAAAGAATAATACGGGAATGATTCAAATTAATGATGCCAGAGAATGATGCAGAGAATTACACGGAGAATATACGGAGAATTGATAGAGAATAATACGGTGAATGATACAGTTAATAATAGAGAATAACATGGGGAACGATTCAATGAATAATTTACAGAGGACGATAATAGGAATGCATACAGAAGAATTACACAGAGAATAATAGAGAATAACACCGGGGAATGATTCAATGAATAATACAGAGAATGATAAGAGAATAATACGGAAGAATGATACAGTGAAATAATACAAAATAATCCAGAGGAATAATATAAGAGAATAGTACACAAGAATAATTACAGAGAATGATATGAGAATGACACAAAGAAATAATTGAATCTGGCTAAGAATTCTAAACTCATGTTAGACACCAGATGTATGTTACATCTATATATTAATACTCATGTTCCTTAAATGTAAAACGTTATTAACCCTGCTTAAAAATAATCGTCTAAATAGTCCGAGATAAATGCGACAAAGTATATCCAGATTATCTGGTGTTTGCTTTTCCCGCCGAATTCTTAGTTCTTATTGGAAATGCCATCATCTCGGCTTAAATAATGGACCCATTCCGTTTTTATCATATAATCAATAATGAGAAAGAACGAAAAGAAGGAAACAGAGTAGGGGAAAGAGAGAGAGAGGGGGGTTGAGTGCTCAGAAACAATAACTCTTAATCTGTTTCAATCGACGCATAATGAAAAAGGTAAAGGAAGAAAATAAAAATTTTCTAAGAAAGAAAGAGAAAAGAAGAAAAAAAGGGACTTAGCTACTCAGAACAGGTATACAATAAGAACGAAAGCACGAAAGAAGACAACGAACGAAGAAAGAAAGAAAAAAAGAAGAAAGAAAAGTGAGTTAGAATAAAGATAGAGACACGGTTTTGTAGAGTACGAAGGTGTGAAGACAATCTGTTTAAACCGAACGAAATGAAAAGATGAAAAATTAGAGAAAAAAAAAGAGTGATAGAGAGTTTTAAATTAAGATTATTATACTTTTTACAAATTGAACTATTTTGTAATAGCTC
This sequence comes from Doryteuthis pealeii, assembly GCA_023376005.1. NCBI lineage: Eukaryota > Metazoa > Mollusca > Cephalopoda > Myopsida > Loliginidae > Doryteuthis > Doryteuthis pealeii. The sequence continues at coordinate 121,204,123 of CM042143.1, read as the reverse complement.
TTAAGTAAACATATCAAACATTGTAATAATTGTAATAATTTGTAATAATTAATTATCATATCTCCATAGCGTACTGGTAGGTAAAACATATAATCCTGCACATAATTCATACATTTTTTTTTCTGTTTTATACAATAGACTACTATTTTTCTATTTAGAAAAACCGTAACAAAAATGAATAGGAGTCTTGGAATGGATTAATTGCATTTCAGTTTATTCAACGAGGGAATTGATTTGATATCTTATTATAATGGAGATTGTGTGTTTTTGTCTGTAACCGAAACTTAATTACTACTCAAGTCACAATTCCCTTAATTATTTACGTCAAATTCTCCATTTGATTTTCATTCTTTAAACCTTCTGTATTTTAATTAAAAATGTATTACATTATTAATTACTTGTGGCCTTATCTCATACTAATAACATTGCAATTGTATTCATATATACAAACAAAATAGCGGTTTACAGTATTGAACAGAAGGCTAATTTGCCATATTGATTTTAAAAGTTTTATTTAATAAATAGTGCTTGGTATTATTGATTTCTTAATTGTTTGGTTTATCTTAAGAAATATAACAAAAATCTCGTGGATAAATCTTAAAAGAAACTTTATTTAAGAAGAAAATAACTGTAATATTTATCTTTACTTCCTATTTTTAAGCTAAATAGTTAAATAGGAAATTTACCAATGAAGGAGGGAGTAATGGAAAATGATGGAATAGTTAGTTTCAAAGTTGCTTCTATTTTTCGATTATACCCCCTCTGGCAGATCTTTTTATCTGCATTCTTAGTCAGTTTCATTAGCCTTATCAATTTAATATTGTGATATTTTATTATATCAAAACTTAAATACTTGCCACCCGGAGGGGCATATATTGCATAGTACAAAAGAATTGAGTTACGAAGTGGGACGATATTAAACTCGTGAGTCAAAATACCACAGATTCTCTAATAATCGTTTTAATAATTTTAAATTTAAATTCTAATTGTTATATTTCCTTTGCTCTCCTTAGAAAGAAGTGTGTTACCGTAGCCCCTTTTTCTTTTTCAATGTTTGTTTTTGAAGATGTCGAAGATTCTCTCCTTTTTCTCTCTTTCTAATCTCTCTTGTTTAGGCATCTTAGAGTATGAAAATTCAAACCAAGATCTCATATGGGGGCAGTAAAAATGGATATGTGGGTTGAAAGCTTTATTCGCGTAACTCGTTTCATGTATGCCGAGGGGATCATGAGTGTGTTCGAGGTTGACCTCTTTCGAGGGCTAATTATGTTCACATTTTGAATGATTAATTAAATTTTGATCGCAGAAAAAAAAACATGGGCTGACAGCCAGCGTTGTTGATATTTTGCGCTTGAAGATTATCAAGTAGCAAAAGTGGAGATAACTCAATTTAGATCACGTACTATTTACTCAGTCAATTATCGACGCGAAAGCTTTGATGGAAGAATAAATGGATCGACCTTCTCGATGAAAACAAGAAATGCCCGCAAAGAAAATGAAGATTTGAAAATCGAAGTAGAATCTATGACAAAAACCAGAAATAACTTTTGAAAAAATCAATTTTCCTCCACTTGTCATTGAATTTGAAATTATTAGAAATCTTGGATGAAATTTTGAACATGAAAAAATAAAAAGTTTGCGTATGAAATCTAACTAATAATACTTCCCCTGATGAGCTTACTAAGTAAACTATTAGTAGATATATCTATTCTCATTGGGATTAAACTTTATCTATTTGCAACTAGTAAGCAATCGAGCACTTACATTTAGCTTTAGACAATCCTAGTGGTTATATATATATATATATATATATATATATTAATATATATATATATATATATATATATTATTATTCTATAGTATCTTTATTCTTTCGCGTTAAGTTTATAGTTGTTAATCGATTATTTTCGGTAGGTGCGACGCTCTTGGGTCTAAGTTAATTTGTCCGGTTTTCTTTCTTACCTTAAAGGATTTACTAATAGATATTGTTATATTATTATATATATTATATATAGATATATATATATTATATATATATATTTATTAGAGTTGGAAGACCCGAGTCACTATATAGTCATCTATGTCATTTATATATATACTATATATATATATATATATTATTATATATATATATATATATATATATATCATATATACTATATATGCGTCTCTGTCCAAGTTGAAATTATAGAAAGAACAAGATTTGGTGGGGGTGAACCTCATAATTACGTACACAGGCATTAATCATATATATATATATGCCCACACTTAAGTCCATAATGGATTATATATAATACAGACTATAACAGACTTACTATATTATTTCAATTATATATGTAATTCTGAATTCTGTCTATCTATCTATTGTATCTATCTACTCTATATATGTTGAGGATATATATATTATATATATAATATATATATATATATATATATATAATATATATATATATATCATGTCGAATTAAACAAAAGCAGGACTCTTGTTAACGAATTTTATTTCAAGTTTTTCAAGTTCTGTCCAATCTTTTATATTTGGTGGAATCGTGGAGTAGTCCCACCGAAGTTTCATATCCCGATACTTTCCGCACTTCGGAGATGCCCTATGCAGACACTGCTGGAGAAGCACAGGACGACTCATAAGTGACGTCCTCCGTGGGAAAGCCAGCACATGGGCACCGCAAGTTGGGCCGACCATCAAAGACGTACAATTGAACCGGCTCTGGTGGATACGGGATGCCTGCATCAGAGGACCTCCGAGAGATGATGTGTGATAGGACGGATGGAAAGTGATTTTCATGGATATCCGTTGCTAAGACGCGAATTGATGATGTAATGATATACATATATATATATATTATTATATATATAATATATATATGTTGTGATGGGTGTATATATATATATATATATATATATATATATATAATATATATATATATAGATAGATAGATAGATTAGATAGAATAGATAGATATCTAACCTAAGCGCGCTTGTTTAAACGCCTTGTGATTCAGTAAAACGGTATTTTCTATATATTTTCTCTACGGGAAGAATATAAATATTATCTAATGAGTATAATTTTATTATGTATATATGATATCTCTCGCATATATGTTATTAATTTATGTCTATATTATGTATTTGTGGAAAAATATTTTTGGGTTGTTGACAGAATGTGTAAAATAAATGAAAACATATAATTGGATGTTATGTAACCAATTTCAATTTATATTCCTGATATTTCGAAAGGACCGCCAATCTTCAGAGATCCAGGTAGCGTAGTATATGTGATGGATGTTGGGGAAATTTAGATGTTGTAATGGAAGCACGGAAAGGAGTGAAATTAACGGAATAGAAATAAAAAACCTAAATTCAAAGTGATTCAATTTTCATGTTATTTTGCTATTTCTTGATATTTCAGGACCTTTTTTACGTGGACCTTTTTACCAAAGAATTTTGCTAGATGTTAATGACGAAGAATGAAAGAAAACATCACTATTAGGTCTAGTTTTACAATAACCCAGAATTTTTTTTTTTTTCTCTACATTTTTCTAAATGTTATTGATTGTAAAAACACCGTAAGTATGTTATGAGACAAAACCCGAAAACTGTATTAAACTCCAGTATACATATTTTCTATAACAAATAGTGCTATACATATATATATATATATAGATATATAGTATATACATATATATATAAGGTTATATATCTATATATTAATATATTATAAATACTTATATATATAATATATATATGAATTGTTGAAAAAACAAAAGATGTTTACAAATGCATTGGGATCATCAGGGAGAAATGTGCAACGCATTTCGGGCCTTCCTCTTTCAACGCGTTTTTAAAAAGCAACATCTGCCCACCCTCACTGATTGAGGTCCACGGAATATCTGTATCGACTGGCATGTGGATCGGCTTTCAACAAAAAATAAGAACGGGATCTGAAATTGACCGTTAGAAGAAAAGAATGCGCAAAACAGAACGCTGCTAGTCAAAGTTGGATATTTTTTTTTATCAAAAAATGCGCTGTCAGTATTAAAAATAAAATGAATTTATTTTTAATTTAAAAAATGCAGATCGCATTATAGTTTATAATAAGACTCAAAAGAGCCTGAGTTAAATATTAAAAAGTGTTTTATAATTATTTCCGTTGAGAGGAAGGCCCGAAAACGGTTGCCACATTCTCTCCTGATGATCCCAGCTGTTGTAAACGATCTTTGTTTTTTTCAACATATCAATTAAGTTCCATTTTTATTTCATATAATTATATATATATATGCAGTTGTAAACCAAGGTATGTTTGGAAGGCTTTTTGCGACAATATATTATATATATATATATATATATGTGGGGGGGGTGTAAGTTATTTAAGAAAATGAAAAAACACAGGTATTAAATAGTTTTTTCATTTTTTAAATATACTTACGTACGTCGGATCACTTCATCTCTTCACACACACACAACGCTGCGCTACTCACACGCACGCAACACATACACACAATTATAAAAAAATTAACATGCTATATATATATATAATATAATTTTATAATATCGTCGTTACTCTCACTAATATATATATATATTATATATATACTATATATATATTATATATATATATATATATATATATATGAGAGTAACAGGACAATAAAAAAATAAAAAAAAAATAAAAAATTATAAAAATATAAATAATAAAAATAAACACATCTGTTTCCAAATGCCTTAAAATAATAAAGAATTCATCATTCGCCATCTGATTTTGGGAGAGTTAGAAAACACTTGTTCTAAGCTATCTTGAATAGACTACAAGCAAAAATCTTTTGTTATATTTTTACTTATTAAATTTTGCTCTGAGACTCTAAACAAAAGAGCAAACATTGAGCCTGCAACTGCGACAGTTTAAAAAAAACTATCTCGTGAAGGAAGAATTTATTCTCTGCCACTTTGAATTATTATATAATATATATATAATATATATATATATATATATTATATATACAAGTATGTTTTAACTGATAAATTAGCGTTCCACTCATTTTATTCTACTGGTAAAGAACAGCTTTAGAATCGTACTGTTGTGACCACTTCCCCATTTTTGTATTTTTTTTTCTGAAAAAAAATAAACGTTACATTAATTGTCATTCCGAGTTAGTAAATACAGCTTCAATCTCTATACTTTTTGACAAGCCTTATATATATATATATTATATAATTATATATATATATATATATATATATATATAATGAGATAGAGGTGAGTATGAAGTCATAACAATATAAAATTTGATAGATTTTTTTTACTTAATTTCTGAATGAATTTGGGTTTGCCTTTGTGGCTCATTGGTGCATTCAGCGCTTTACACGAATAGAAACATTGAATCAAAACTCTGATTTATGAATTATGAAAACACTATATATTTAACGCAAACACAATAAGCACACACGCAACGGACACACCATATGTTATATATATTATATATATATATATATATATATATATATATATATATATATTATAATATAATTATATATATGTATGTGTGTGTGTGTGTGTGTGTGTTGTGTGTGTGTGTGTGTGTGTATAAAAATATATATAAATATATATTATACTATATGTACGAGGCAATCATAACCACTACTATATATATATATATATAATATATATATAATATATAATATATATATATAGTATACGTAGGAATAGATTGAAACTATTTACGAAATATCCATTTAGGAAATTAATATTTTCGGCCCATTGCACAATTAATTTCTCATTAAATGAATAACTAATTTCAGTTTTTCCTTATTTTCATATAATTCATTTGCCAATTGTCCCGAAAGAAAAATATTTTACTTCGATTATAAAATTATATCAAAAAACAATACGAGTTCAATAAAAATTAAAATTAAGGTAAAGAAATTGCTTATTTATATCTAAGATATTGTCTAGTTCGATTTAGCCCAGGCCAGAAATATTATTATCATTATTCTAAACGAAGCGGAGGACCGAAAGTTTATCATTCTAATTAAAAACTTTTGTCTTGTTAAAAAAAATTTTGGATTAAATGAACAATTTCTCACAAGTATAAAATTGCTTTTAGAAGAGTAATTTCAATGGAAACGCTGAATATTGAGATAATCCAACCACACACACACACACACAGCACACACAGTATATATATATATATAATTATATATATATTATACACGTTTAAATAATCGAATTGTTTTAAAAAACTACCGACTTAAGTTTTTTCGTAACTCTGGGAGAAACTTAAGTCTGCTAACGTTTTTAAATCATTAGATTTAAATTATACATTAGCTCTTTATATATTGAGCACTTTTTTGTTTTTTGAAAAATCCCAGGCTGTGAATTTGTGTGTGTGTATCTATCTATCTATATGTATATATTGGTATTACTCACATATAATCTTATAATGGAGATTGTGGGTTTGTTTTTCTGTAACCGAAACTATATTATTATACAGAGTCACAATTACTTTGTTATTTACATCACATTTACCATGATTTTATTTTATTTATACCTCAATTATTAATAAAATTGTTTTTACATACTCTATTAATGTTGACCATAACTACATACTATTACATGCAATTCTATTTATATATACACAAAAATAGCGGTATACAGTATGAATGGGAAGGCTTATTTGCATATTAATCTTAAAAAATTGATTTTAATAAATATATGCTTAGTATTATTGATTTCTAATTGTTTGGTTTTATCTTAATGAATATGAGCAAAATCTCTCAATAAATCTTAAAAGAACTGTTTAACCAGAAGAAATAACTAATATTATTCTTTATTCTATTTTAACTAACAGTTTAAATTAGGAGAAATTTACCATGAAAACGGGAGTAACGGAAAATGATGGAAGAGTTAGTTTCAAAGTTGTTTCATATTTTTCAATCATACCCCTCTGTTCCAAATCTTTTTATCTACATTCTTATTCAGTTTCATTAGCCTTTCTAATTTAATATGATATTTTTATATATTAAAACTTAAATACTTGCACCCGGAGGGGCATATATTTGCTAGTTTATATAAATAGATATTACACACACTCATGCCAACACACACACACAACACACCACGACATAAATATATATATATATATATCTTATATATATATTTGTATTCATGAGGATTACCACACTCAAACACAACATCCACACACAACAGACACACACACACACAACACTCACACACACACACACACAGCACTATATATAGATATATATATATACTATATATATATATATATATGTATGTAATGCTATGAAAAGTGATAAGACAAATACACATATGTTTTTTAATTTTATCATAATTTTGATTGTGTCTCACTAAGTTTCGACATTAGGCTTATTGACAGGAAAATAATATTGGTAAAAAAATATTTGTGAAAATAAAAAAAAAATTTCCAAATAGTGGTTGAAACCATAAATGAAGGTGCGGAAAAGCTCAGGCGTACTGGCATGTCCATATTATAGTGTGAACACATCTGCTGCTGTTAAATCATCTAATAAGACAAACAGGAATATTTCCT
>CM042143.1:121176540-121191540 GCA_023376005.1 Doryteuthis pealeii | reverse complement strand
TATTATTATTATTGTTGTTGTTGTTGTTGTTGTTATTTCCAATTATTTTTCTCACGAGAATGTTTGATTTGATCGGCCATTTTTCCTTTTGGTATTCAGATTTGGTGTCATTGTAGCTTTCTTGCCAGTTTAAATAATTCCGTATCTTCTAACAGATCTTGACATCTGTATTCAATCCAATATAAAAGTAATCGTGATATTGTATGCCGATTTTATAGGACTGCTTGGCATAAAAAGACTGGAGGAACTGGAAATCAGAGGAAGAATTGAGACCATCCAGACAATAGCATTACTGAAATCGGCTGGAATACTCAGAAAAGTCCTGCAGACCTGAGGAGACTTGTTTCATTCAGACTCCTGTGAAAGACCATCAGCCTACGCAAGTGTGACAAACTCACATAATAATAATAATAATAATAATAATAATAATAATAATAATAATAATAATAATAATAATAATGTGCTATGCTAGAAATAAAACGGGATGAAAGAAAATTAATGGACGGAATACAACTGCCAAATCAGGACACTATAAAATTACTTGATGAAAATGAATGTTACAAATATTTAGAAATGTTAGAAGTGGACAATACAAGCAAGCAGAAATGAAAGGAAAGGTTTAAAAGAAAGAATACCTCAGGAGAACAAAAAAGCTCCTAGAAACCAAATTCCACAGCAGAAATCTGATCAAAGGAATAAATACCTGGGCTGTCCTCATTATAAGATACTCTGGGCCATTCTTGAAATGGACAAAAGAGGAACTCAGACAGATTGACCAAAGGACTAGAAAATCAATGACCATGCACAAGTCTCTACACCCTAGAGACGACAGAGATAGACAATATGTATCAAGAAAGGAAGTGGGAGAGGTCTTGCCAACATAGTGGACTGCGTAGAGGCCACAATCCAACAACTCGAAGAATCCACAAAAAAAGCAAAGACAGATTATTTATGGCAGCCAACAAAGTAAATGTGACATATGGACAAACAGAAAAGCAACAAAAACTTGAAAACAAAAATGGGAAGAAAAACAATTATATGGACACTTCAAACGACAAATCGGAGAGGTTGCACATTAAAAAACCTGGACATGGTTAAGAAAAGGAAATTCTTCATGCTGACAATAATATCAAACATTTTTAAACCAACACGTTTACCTAGCTCGTTAAATAAAAAAAAAACCGTCGTGGTTATTTAACATCACCTTAGCGACAAGTACAAAATGATAGTTTAGAAAAATAATAAAGTCTTGATAATGTTTTAAAAAAAAACTCTAAAGATCTTGGTTTACTAATGATAGCTTTTTCGGACAAATCATTAACGCCTTTCAAGATGATTATATGAATATTGTTAGAAAAAAAATCTTCAAAACAATAATGTATTTATGAACAAAAATGATAATACAAGCGGGAATATTTCTTTTATTTTGTTTATTTTTCTCAATTAGTTTCGACCTTAGGTTATCGCCAGGAGAAAAATTCTTGTTGAGGAAACTGTTTTTAGATAGTTTCAAAAAAGTTAAAAGATTTTTTTAAAGTGTCACTATAATTCGGGCAGAGATGTGTGTTAGATGTAGCGAGTCCATCTGTTTTGTGAAAGAAAACTTCTTTGAGTTGAATTCGTTTGAAATGTTCTTATATATGTATATGTATGTGTGAGGGAGGTGTTTTTAGAATTTGTGTGTATATCCATATTTGTACATATAGGGTTAGCTCAGTCGGTAGAGCGTTCGGCTAGAAACCACAAGATTCCTAGTTCGATACCACCCCTCGCCAACTCAGCTTATGAGTAGCACAGGGATCTGTGCGGTATAGTAAGGAGCTGATGGTAGTTGTGATGCTCCACCTCAGACGCTAAAATAATCTCCTTGGTCAAGTGAAAAGGGGATAGACTCCCTCACTTATTGGTTGATACCGACTTTAGGCCGTCCTGACGAGTTTTACATATATAAATGCATATGCGTACATGCACACATGTGTTTCAGTGTGTGTGTGTGTGTGTGTGTGTGTGTGTGTGTGTGTGTGTGTCTCGGTTCTGTGCTCCTGACTGTTAGATTTTCAAATGGGTCAGGCAATGGGTTCTTTGAAGTGGGGTGGTCAGTGTTTTTTTTTTTAGGTGTTACTACCCCACCCATATATATATATATATATATATATATATATATATATATATATATATATATATATACACCAAACTTATTGGTAAATCCTTACGGTAAGAAAAAAAAACGGTAAATAGTTTGATTGTAAAAATATACTACCTAACTTCACCTGGGCCGAAATGAAAAAAAGAAAAGACCAAAGCGGTCTTACCAACCGAAAATAATCGGTTAATACTATACTTGGCCAAAAGAATATGTATATATAATATATATAATATATATATATATATATATATATATATATATATATAAACCACCAGGATTATCTAAAGCTAAAAAGTAAAAAATTCTCAACACACACTCTCTCTCTCTCTCTCTCTCTCTCTCTCTCTCTCTCTCTCACACACACACACACACACACACACACACACACACACACATATATATATATATATATATTGGTTTGGAGGTTGATTTTGAAGGTTATCACAATGCAGGTGTAAAGAAAAAATGTAATAAGGTAACAATGGTGTTGTTTGTTAAGCTGTGATTTATTAAGAATAAATCACAGGTTAACAAACAACACCATTGTTATGTTATTTTTTCTTTACACGTGCTTTGTGATAGTCTTCAAAATCAACCTCCAAACCAATATATACACAATGCGTCAAGCAAATTGTAAAACCCTCTTACACACACACATACACACACACACACACACACACACATATATATATATATATATATATATATATATATATATATATATAAGTGCTTAATTGGAGTCGTACCTAATTTTGAAAATTAATTAATTAATAATGAATTAGGCGGGAATACCTATTAAATGTATGGCTAAACAAATCGAGAAAAATCAATATCTGTATGTACATTTCGGCCTATTAGGCCTCATCAGCAGAGCTATAGATCGGAAGACCGCCCTGTGCGTGATTTGAAACCGGACTGCCAGCTGACAGGCCGATCCCATAACCCCTACACTAAACGGACTTCTTAGATTTTATGATTTGTTTAGAGTAGGTTAATATTTCACTTCTAGTGACTTTTATTACACGACGATATGATAAGTTGTAAACTTAATTAGGTACGACTCCAATTAAGCACTTATTCTCCCTAAAATTATCGGCAAAAAGCCATTCAAACAAACCGTGTTTACAACTTATCATATATATATATATATATATATATATATATATATATTTACCATTTGTAATTTTTTTAAAGTTTCTAAATTGAAGTAAAAACTCCTTAAGCAAAGGTAGGGAAATATCAAATGAGGTTTCACTGGTTCATTCCATCTGTTACTGCTCCGTACACGTCATGCAAGTAGCATTTGTCTTCAGAGAAATACAAAAAGCGTTTAGGCTGAAATATTCAGCATTTAGAAATTGTGACTAATTTTTGAACAAGATTTATTCGTTTCTTCCAATCCAATTTTTTTTTCAAATTAAGACTATTTTCAATAGTGAGAACCGAATAAATCTTCACAAAAATTTAGCCGAAATTTCTAAATGCAGAAACTTTCTGCTTAAATACTTTTTGTATTTCTCTGAAGACTAATGCTACTTGCATGACGTGTACGGAAAACACACACACACACACACACACACACACACACACACACACACTCACTCACTCATATATATATATATATATATATATATATATATGAAGTAAGGTAATATATATATATACGCATACACCCACTCACTCACTCCCCCACTCATATATATATATATATATATATATATATATATATATATATATATATATATATAGTGAGAAATTTGAAAAAAAAATTATCTTATCGATTTCAAATTTCTTTGAAATCGATAAGACAAAAAACAACATCTTTTTGTTTTTATTTCTCATACGCATTGTAATTGCCTTCAAATTATTATATATATATATATATATATATATATATATATATATATATATATATATATATGCATGAGTTTTCAAAGGTATTATATGATTTCTCCATTATTTTACCAAGAGTAATATCCATTGAGAAATCTATTATGTCGAACATGTGCCACCTATTAGTTAAATTGCATCTAACACTTAATGACATCGTGTTCATGATGTTAAATCATAAATGTTAGTTTGGCGTGTACAATGCTTCAAAGATAATTAATTTTTGCTTGTGAAGCAGGTGCTACTGATTACTTTATTGCATAACACGTTAAAGAATTGAGAACATTTTGATTGGTGTCTTGATGTTTGGCATAATAGCAAGAATGGATTTGTTTTGGAGGCTCGGATTTAAAGCATTGGACCAAGTCACTATTAGGCACCCCAGCTTCGAGCAGTTTTCAAAAGAACAGAATTTTGTTTTTCACCGAAAGTAGTGTAGCGAGATGGTGAATATCCTGAGTTTTGCGAGGACTACTATTAGAAAAGAAGGAAGAAGAAATAAGAGATAGTAAAGGGTAAAAAAAAAGTGATGAACACAAAACGGTTTGTCGGGAATTTGACCGAATGGAGAATTGAAAGCCAACCGAAAGTTTCGGGTGTTGACCGGAACCGGAAGTCCGTGGTGACGTGGAACGACGAAGAAAAATGCCAGCCTCTTTTTTTCCGATGCCTAAGGGACGGACGGACCTCTGGTCCCTAGTGTGGGATCACCGTAATTTAACAGTGTCCTCTCTCTCTCTCTTTCTCTCTGCCTTTCCTCCTCTCCGACACAACCCACGAGACGAGCCCTGGAAATAAAAGCTAAGCAGCTTGTGACGATATATTTCTCGCGTTGTACTTTTTTTATCGACAAGATGACCGCCACGTGCCGAACACCTTTTTAGTGTCGTGAATTTGGAGGCACGTTGACAAGACCCGCTATACGACATATATCACTACGTTACAGTCGTCTGGGTGGTTTAAAGTCGGTATCAACCAGGCAGAGAGGGAGTCTATCCCCCTTTTGACAAGCACTAGACCAAACAGATTGTTTTTCCTAGCGTCTGACTTTTCTGTTAAATCTACGAGCGGGAAGCAAAAAGGAGCAGATCCGCATCCTCCATACATACCAGATTAGCGCCTTCAGACTATCTCTTCGGCCCCATGAAAGGATTTGAGAGGCAAACATTATTTCAGTGACGAGGAAGTGAAATCTGCAGTGAAGAGGTGGCTCAAAGAACAGTCAACAGAATATTACGGGTCAGGTGGAACATTGTTATTGAGAGAAATGGTGACTATGTGGAGAAGTAAGAATGTGATCCACAGAAGGCCAGTTTCATTTGATGTATGATACATGTTCCTCTGTTAAACAAAATGGCATTACTTTTTGACTCACCCTCGTATTTGGATTCAGAGTTAGGATATGTTTTGTACGTTTATGTACAGCTCACGATATCTTATATTATTATAATGAATATTCGGTGCCTGTGACCAAAACTACGTCATAAAGGAAGGAAAATGTTGAATGGATAAAATTGATTTAATTTCAGTTACCAGCACGTGTTTAGGCCAACAGTTTGTTCATGTAGGCATGAATTTTATTTGTCATTATTTTAAATATAAAATAAAATAATGATAATAATAATAATAGAAAATTATTTCAAATATATTGAAGTTAAACCCAAATGTCAAACAGTTTACCCTGATGAAGGCCGTGTTTCTTTGTATGCTTAAATATTTTATAGTTTTTTATTATAGAAAAAAAAGTTTGTGTTACTTATGTTATTTTCAAGTACATAATTTACTTGATTACATATCCACCATATATATATATATATATATATATATATATATATTATATATATAATATATATATATATATGTATAAGTATTGTTTCTGGTTCCAACGGGAGAAAATTAAATATTGTATAAAAAAGAAGGTCCGCAAAATGGATTAGATTTTTTAGAAAAATCTTTTAATTATTTTTATCTTACATTTGTGACACGTGTTTCAGATTTTCTGATATCTTCTTCAGGCTTTGATCAATCATATAAAAAAATATATATAATGGCACGTCCTGTATCTGTACACGACAATCTCGTCCAAGATAGTGTTAAAAAATATCCCACATTTTTAAGTTCTTAAATAATAATAATAATAATAATAATAATAATAATAATAATAACAATCCCAGCCAGGAAACTAGATCTAGTGTTGATTAACAAAAAAGAGAACGTGCCAATTGGTGGACTTTGCGGTTCCAGCAGATCACAGGGTGAAGTTGAAAGAAAACGAAAAGATGAACAAATACCAAGTACCTGGTCAGAGAATTGAAAAAACTGTGGGATATGAGGGTGAAAGTGATACCAATTGTAATTGGTCCAATAGGAACAGTCCCAATAAGCTTGGATAAATGACTGGAGGAACTGGAAATCATAGGAAGAATTGGGACCACCCAGACAACTGCATTGCTGCAATAGCTAGAATGCTCAGAAGAGTTCCCGAGACCAGACCAGACTTGAAGTCACTTAAAGTCCAGCGAGAGACCATCAACTAACGCTCTGTGGAAAACTCAGAACAGGGAACAAAATAATAATCTTTTGGAATATTCCGTGTTTTCCTTATTTACTACATACTGTCGGATTAAATTGACCATTTCAATATGATGGCAGCAAACTCGTGTTCAAGTATTGCTATTGCTGATAAAAAAAATGTTCAACAGTTCAAAGAATATAATGGTGAGCTTCAAAAAGTTCAACAATGAGCTGCACGAAATTGGCTCTTTAGTCCAGCCAAAGTCTTGCACATCTTCCCACATTTACAGGTAATTTCAGGGAGCACAGGGTATTTTTTAGTCCATCCCGCCGATGCACAGATTGGTGACTGATCAGGCCAGCTTTGCTCATACATAGCCTTCCACACTGGTCACATAGTAGACCGATTTGAAGCCCTTGGTTGTCTATTTTTTTATTCTTGCGAATATCTCGTTTCAACTGCTCATGCTGTATACGGTTGTCTCACACTTTTTTCTGTCCTATTTCAATATACATACATACACACACATGCACCTACATACGCATATCTACATTTATTAATGTAGTCGTTTAGACTACATTAATAGATGTAGATATGCGTATTGAAAATTTATTGTTGGAAAAAATATATATCAAAATCAAAAAATTTGCATACACATACATTTTTTACGTAATGTTATGGAAATGAAAATGGGTTATTACACACATACATACATACATACAATCATATAAATGTACGCATATTTTGCCCACGTACCCACATACACGCTCTGACACATACACACGCATACACACACACATATATATTTACAAGGTTTGTCTAAAAAGTAACACATTTTTTGTACTTTTGGACACACCTTGTGTTCTGAAAAAAAAAGGTTCCATTCATTGTTCATTTCTATCTTGGTAAATACAGCACAGTGTGTGTGTGTGTGTGTGTGTGTGTCTGTGTGTGTAAGTGTAAGTGTGAGTGTGTGTTAATAGTCGGATAAACTTTTATAGCATACTACATTTTTACATAAAATACTAGTGTGAAAAAAGAATATAAATGTTCAACGGTTATCAATAATCTATGACCTTTGAAATATATCAAACATACAGACAGGGCTCCTCTACCCATACACCAGTACAAACACACACACTCACATAGATGTACAAAATACACTCACACACAAATATATGCACACACACACACACACACACACACACACACATATATATATATATATATATATATATATATATATATATATATATATATATAATCGCTAAAAATAGAATTTCCCTTTCTGTCTGCAGCATTTTAGACACAATTTATCAAGATACTTACAAGTCTCTCTGTGTGTCACACATCTCTTTCTGTCAAGTGCAGATCAATATTCATATATATATATATATATATATATATATATATATATATATATATATATAGTTTGGGTAGCGAGGGCAGCGTTTAGGAACAGTGTGTTTCTCGCCTCTGCGATTTTAAAACTAAGTATGTATATATTTCATTTGGAGACAACAGCACCCGGGTACTGACAGTTTCTCGCCAACCACCCATTTATATATATATATATATATATATATATATATATATATATATATATATATATATATATTGTTAAATAAGGCAGACATTTTTTGTCTGCAAGTTTTGTCCTTTCTCAATGTTTGCCGAATTATTTTTGTAATATCTGACTAAAAATCTTAGAAGCACTGCATATTAGACACAAAAATCCAAAACTAAACAAAATAAACTTTGATAACAGCACCAATGTTCTAAAATGCCTATAATTACATTAACAAATTATAAAATTATAATAACATTAAAAATGATAATAAAACAATAATAATGATAACACTAATAATAATAACAACAACAATAATAAACACAACCTATATAAATAGAAAATGGAAAGCCCATTGTTGTACGGTTTCACGGTTTCATAATACCCTGAAGATGACAGAAGATAGGGCAGAAAGTACTTGGTCTATGACATTTGGCAAAGAGATCAGCCAATTTTCGCCAGGTATTACAAAAATAATCAGGCAATACGAAAAAACAAAGTACAAAACTTGCAGACAAAAAATGGCTGCATTATTTAACAATATATGCCTACAAGAAAAATGCTGCCTACACACACACACACACACACACAAATATATATATATATATATATATATATATATATATATATATATATATATATATGCATTGTAATGACTGTGTGCTTCAGTTCAGTTTCCAGTATGGATGGGTTTTTCTTCCGGGACATGTCGCAAAATCCCCAAACCTGAGACATTCTTGTTATATATTATATGTTGAGAAAAAAGCCTGTGCCAAATGCAACTCAGCGTGTATAAATTCCCAGGCCATGGATTATGATGAAAACGCATCTGATTCACGTTTGGTTTCATTTCTGGCGGACCCCCTCCCCGCCTCCCAGTCACTTTTCATCGCGATATGCACACCACCTAGCAACGGGTATTGGTGAGATTAGATTCGCCCCGATGGAGCCAACCATTTGCACAAAGATCGCTGAATCAACTTTTCGTCGGGTGCGTCCTGTAAAGCCTCAGTTTTTTTTGTTTTGTTTTGTTTTGTTTAAAGAAACGAGAAAGAGAACCGAATGTACTATATTCGTTCAATTGTTGTTAATTTATTATTATTATTATTATTATTATTATTATTAAAATCATGAAATATAATTGAAACACTTCATGTCCTCCTGTTTTCTTACAATCATTACAGCATTGTAACAATGATGACAAAAAAAAAACCAAAAAAAAAAAAAACCAAACAAAAACATAAAATAAAATAAAAAAGTTATGTTTTGAAATGAACAGACCAACCCTATTGCCCTTATGAAATCCCCAACCCTTTTTATTATATATGTGCTAGAAGGCGGTGGCTGAGGCTCTTCATGTCCTGGGCATGACGTTAAACTCTATTTTATGGTGAGGTTCAAGTTCTAGTGGTCTAGAGAAAGTGGAACATTCCTTTATTACCATTGCTCCCAGAGTCACATCTATGGGTTAAATAGAAAAAAATTGTATTTAAAAAAATTGAGTTTAAAATTTTATCTACCATATACGTATGTTTCAATACTTTGCCGGAATTAAATGACCCATCGAGTTTAATATGACATTAAACGAAGCAAACAAACAAATAAACAATCAAACAAAGTGACAAAGGAGATGAAATATAGGAAATTATTGGAAGATAGGTAAGTCTTTCCTCTTCCTAATATATATTTATAGTCTTTTTGTATATTTGAATGTATACAATAAGACTAAAGTATATATATTAGGAAGCTTGCTGGAAACTATTGCATGTATCTAATATATATATATATATAAAATTAAATTATTATGTGACCAAATAGACTTTTGAGGAACCATGTTGGATATTACATGGCATTTCATGAGGAGTTGTTGGATGTGTTGAATGTGTTGAGTTTTGGAAATGTGGCTTTTCGACTTAACATGTTCCTTTCACACTTTGATTTTCGCTTTCGCGTGTACCAATCATGTCATTCAATCATGTCATTCAATCAACGAACGGTAACGAACAGTTTCTGCACATTTTCCAAACTCGACGCATTCAAAACATCCATCATCTTTTTAGATACATAAATCCTTTTTTCTCCTTGACTAGTTTCATTGTTCTGAAGTGGGTTTCTTTATAAACCGAAATGTTTGAACATCGACACTACAACTAATAAATTTCCATCCATTGTAACATCCTCTGTTTGTTCTATAATTTCTCCACATACCTAACATATATGTGTTGTTTTTTTGACCGATACACCTTTCAACTCAACTAACCACTGGCCTACATATGTTGGCGCCAGATATTAAAAAATATGTAGAGTCCTTTATCAACCGAAGAAGTAGACGTTACAATTGTCTCTGCTACAATACCAACAGTGAAAACGTTGAGAGCCCCATGAAAGTACGTAAAACATTAACATATTCAACAATTTCATCAAGGGCATCACTTTTAGCGAACTAATATATAAAAGGGTTTTATAATTTGCTTGAAGCATTGTGTTTATATTGGTTTGGGGGCTGGTTTGGAAGGCTATAACAATGCAAGTGTAAAGACAAAAGAAGGTAACTATGGTGCTGTTTGTTAACCTGTAATTTTTTAAAATAATTCTTAATATTTCGAGATAAAAATCTATTCTACAGAAGATCTCCGAAACTGAAATTGTTGCTAATGGCTGTCCATTTGATTTTGTCTCATGTCTTCCAAACCCTCTGCGTGTGTGTGGAGTGGGAGTGGGGGTGTTTGTTTATGTGTATGTGTGTGTGTGTGTGTGTGTGTGTGCGTGCGCGTGTGTGTGTGAAAGTGTGTGTGTGTGGGTGCTTATGTATGTGTGCCTGGTCAACAGTGTCTTATTATCATTCCAGTTCTGACTCACCCTCTAAGCATGAACTAATATATGTTTCTATTTTGTATAATACAATATAGCCGCAAACAGAACAATTTGTTTGCAACTTCAAATATTGATACAAACTGTATCACTGTATATACGTACATATTTCTGTATATATGACTGTAATATTATTAAAAACTTGCAATATTCTTTGAAACTGTTACTAACTTTTATCTGTTATCATCTTAACTACCATATCTTTCGGGCTAATTCACCATATTACACCCGAGAAATGATGTGGGCAGACTATAATGTTAACAGAAATGGAGGATGTCGAGGACACGACAACATTGAGGATAGTGTAGCAGCAATTCATAGAATTTAATAATATACAAAAAAGAATTTAGTAACGAGAGGTTATTTACAGCAGGCATTAACTGCAAAAAAATATATGATGACAGTAAGGAAACCTGTAATTATTAAATCGGGAAGAAAACTTCAGAAGATAAAGGAACGAAATTTCACAGGGGATGATTTGAAAATAACTATGCAGAAAAAACTAAAGAAACTAAATAAGAATGCAGATAAAAAGATTTGAAATAGAGAGTGGTATAATCGAAAAATAGAACATCTGAATCTTACTTTTCCATCACTTCCGTCTATGCGGAATCGACAATAATAGAGCCATAATAAGTAATTATGCAAAAGCTAGAATCTTATTATAATGGAGATTGTGTGTTTTTCTGTCTGTAACCAAAACTATATTACTACTTAAGTCAGAATTCCCTTATTACGTCCCATTCTCCATGATTTTTAAAAATTTTATTTAAAACTCAATTATTAATAAAATTGTTTTCCATAACTAATACTGTTGACCATATATACATACAAATAACATGCAATTGTATTTATATATACAACAAAATAGCGGTTTACAGTGTGAACGAGGAGACTAATTTACATATTGATTTTAAAAAATTGATTTTAATAAATATGTGGTTAGTATTATTGATTTCTAATTGTTTGGTTTTATCTTAATGAATATATTAAATCTTGAAAGAAATCCATTAACAATACTGTAATTCTATTTTTTACTTCTTATGTTAACTAAATAGTTAAATTAGGAAAGTTTAGCAATGAAAGACGGGAGAGATGGAAGAGTAAGATGATTCGATTATACCCCTCTCAGTTTCAAATCTTAAGCTGTGTTAATTATTATTCTATGTTACTGTCGCCCTTGACCAGGATTGAACTTGCAGCCTTGAGTCAATTGTCACTTAGTTACTTCTGTTACCGAGTTAGTTCTCTAAAGTGACAAGTTGCCGATAATCAAATACGGCGTATAATTGTCAATCCACATGATTAATCTAAGTTTCATAGTTTATGACGATCAAAGATATCCACTGATTTGAACTGTGATTATTTGGCACTGCATCATAACCGATAAGTCAACTCTTAAAGTTCGAGGAGGGGGGTTCTCGAAATGGTAGATGGGGTTCTTGAGTCCGACAAGAAATACCTAAAGAAGACCAGAGGGCACATCGGCCGAAATATTATGCAGATAACAATAAATATGAGGACAATATTCCGAATAATACAAATAATACAAATCATCATGCCTCATCTAAAAAATTCAGAGAAATATATAAAGAAGACAATAATAATTATCTGTTAGGTTGTAATAATTTGTAATAAGTTGGCACTTTAGTCTAAACCAAAAAAGTATAGGAAATAGATGAAATTTTAAAACAAGTTTGCCGGATGATGTGGAAGAAAAATATTTTTAAATGATAAAGTTCAGATAATTTAACAGGAAAATAATTTTAATCTATTTAATTCTTTTATTTTTCAAAATAACTTTCAATTCAACTAGATAAAAAAAAACTAATTTTAACTCTTCGCCTACGTTAAGCCGCTCACCACTGCGATCAGTAAGCCACTGAATTCTCGAATTTTGACGGGTAACAGATTGAAAGAACTTCTCACTAATAATAAATGATAATGTCAGTTTGTTAAATATTTTCAACTTTACTCCTTGGGCCACAGCCAAATATACCATACCATTTTCAATTCATACTAACTCCGTGAACATATTAGAAATATTGCTGGCCAAATCTAGACCCTCAATTCTGAAATTTTGGATTCACAAGATTTAATTACTATGATTATTTTCGGCGATTTTTAACGGGATTTTTTGCGACGAAATTTTTGTTCGATAAAAATGAAGAATAAAAATTAATGAAACAAATATATAGAAAAGTAATTTTTATCAATCTCTTTTTGAATATAACTAAAAAATTCATTCTGAACATTTTAAAACCCCGGCCAAAGCCGTGTAGCTCTGAGAGTTTAATATAGGTCCTTTTTTTTTTGTTAATATTTGCTTGTTAAATACCAGCAAGACTACGCGCCCTTTGGGCGTAAGTATTTAAGTTTTAAAACAATAACATTAGAGATCAATAACACTAAGTAATTATTTATAAAACCCGACTTTGTCAAAACAAGTATGCAAATCATCCACACTATATATTATGCGAATCTTTATTACTTAGTGATACACAAGACACATTGCGTGATTTTAAACATAGGTTGTCTTGAGTTCAATCTTACTCAGATTTTCATAGAACCTCGTTAATGAATAAGATTTATTATTCTATGTATTAATGATTTCGACTAGAATCATATACTCATTGATAAACTCACGCAATTCTTGGCGGTACTGAGACGTACGCAGTGACGTAGTTACGGTTACAGACAGACACCGAAACTCCATTATAATATGATTATACTTTTATACTTATTTATATGCTATCTTATTTTAAAAATTTTACTTATTTTTGTTGTATTTCTGTCACTGTCATCATTATTGATTCCGAATATTAATCACTTATGAAATCCAACAAAACGGGCGTAAAATACTGAGACAGATATCTAAGCTATTATCTTCAAAAAAAAAAGCAAAAAATAAAAAAATTTAAAAACCGAAAAAAAAAGTAAACAAAACAATTTTATTGATTTAACTAAAATCTCTGATAAAAACTGATTAGTTATCATCCTTTTTATAAAACAATTATTACCATTGGTAGATTATATCAATATATGTTGATATATGATAATTAGGATTTACATATGCAAAACCAATGAAATTCAAATTCAGTTATTTTCGTAAATGCACTGATTTAGAATCAATCATTTCAAATAAATTCGTTATGAATAGCGTAAATTTTTCTTATGTATGTTTTGGGCAAAGTGTACATCTCTCTCTCAATAAAAAAAATGGATTTGTAAAAATACTTGTATAAATCTATAAGTTAGCATGAACATGAGCATGTATTGTTAATGTACAGAATATATTGATGATCCCAAATAGAATTATTTCTTACATACCAATAAGTTGGATAGTTTACGTATATATATATATATATATATATATATATATATATATATATTTATATACACGCTTTCTTATATATAATATATATATATATATATATGTGTGTGTGTGTGTGTGTGTGTGTGTGTGTGTGTGTGTATTATCATAACGGTACACGGTAATAACCTACTTGGGTTTCACTATAAGGATCTTCAAGGTTAAATCCACTGAATTAATCAAGATATTGATTAATTGCAGTCGATTTCTCGTGTTTTGCTCTACTAACGTATTGAGCACTTTATATTTGTTATATCGCTGTCTTATTCTTGTGAAGCTTGAATCAACTAACCATTGTCACCATTTTCACCGGTAAGTCCCTTTTTCCACAAATACCATATATATATATATATATATATATATGTGTGGTGTGTGTGTGTGTGTGTGTGTGTGTGTGTGTGTGTGTTTCAGTTAAGGAAGCGTGGACATGGAGTCAATGACACATGGTTAACGACAGTTTCTTGCCTATGCGATCTTTAATTTAAGACTTGTTAAGTTATCTTTTTTCATATGTGTAGAAAAAAACGGATGCCACAGCACATTGAAAGAAAAAGGCTTATAAACTTCTGTTTATCATCAGTTCATTTCTATATAGCTGATAACCCCGATGAAGTTTCCAGAACAAACCGAAAAGCTGT
>CM042143.1:121159040-121171540 GCA_023376005.1 Doryteuthis pealeii | reverse complement strand
TTAACCAGCTTTGCGCGGATACTGGATGCTGCGCAGAGGACCTGCTGGGGGTAATAAATGATGAGGACGATTGGCAAGACATTGTCATGGATATACGTGCTATTACCACGACATGATAATGATGATTTGTATAAATATAAATATGTGTGTATGTATGTGAGTTAATGAGTGAGTGAGTGTGTGTGTGTGTGTGTGTGTATGTGTGTCTGTGTCTGTGTCTGTGTGTGTACGCGCGCAGACATATATACACATATATGTGCAAATATTTTTATGATTGTCAAAATCTTCAACTGGCGTTGTATCGCATCGGCACGGCATGGAGATAAAAGACCTGCTTAAGGCGACGCCCGCAATCTCAACCGAATTCCGTGCTAAGTGTTTCGCTTCTCTGTGATGATTCCGTTTTTCAAAAATCTCTTTCATTCTCGCTTCTTAATTGTTTTGTTATTATCATAACTCGATTCTTTTTATACTTTTTATTGTTCTTTTGATCGTATCTCTTTGTTGCTTACTTAATGTTCTAAGATTCTTCACCAATTCATTCGACAGCTGAGAGCAAGGGGACGCCCCAGTATTACCGATTCCGCTCAGTCTACGCTATTGCTAGCCGGCTTATAGAGAAATATATACGGCATATAAGGCAAGTTGAATGGACTACTGTTTAACGAGAGCAAGAAAAGGGTAATCTGAACATTAGCTACATAAATGAGAGTGACCTCCCCTTGTTATTGATATGTAGTAATTTTCAACCAACCAGCCAACCAACCAACCAACCTCTCCTTAAAATAAGCCACAGTTGAAACAATAGCATTCCAGTGGATGAGGATGATATGATTATTTTTGAACGAATTGTCGTTAATGAGTTTTTGAATAAAAAGAACAAAGGTAAATAAATGCAGATAGTTTTTCAGAAATTCTGTTTAAGAAATTTTATAATTTTCTACTTTTTAATGTCGTTTAATGTCGATATATCAAGAATAAGACATCCCCCGATAATAAGTGTTTTATTTCGGAGTGAAAATTAATATAAGTCCTGTCTTATTTCCGGGGAGACACGGTAGTTCAGTTCCTCGTCAAGAATTTTGCAATTTAGATCATTTTTCCTAATTTCTGTTTTAGAAATTTCGT
Source organism: Doryteuthis pealeii (assembly GCA_023376005.1). Classification (NCBI taxonomy): domain Eukaryota; kingdom Metazoa; phylum Mollusca; class Cephalopoda; order Myopsida; family Loliginidae; genus Doryteuthis; species Doryteuthis pealeii. The sequence continues at coordinate 121,170,412 of CM042143.1, read as the reverse complement.
AATTTTCTACCTCCTATGTTTTTCGATATATGAAGAAAAAGACATCCCCCGAAAATAAGCCCTAGTTTGTTTTTTTTTTATATCGGAGTGAAAATTAATACAAGCCCTGTATTATAGGGACCTAACATCTGTCAGGTCAAATCACCCCGCCTATATCTAAAAAACATCAGGAGTTTTTGTAATAAATCTTCTTATGAATGGTCCAAAAATTTTCAAAATAATATTAACCTTTATGCAAGTTTCATTGTGTTAAATATAGGGGGTAAATTTGACACGTAAAGACGTCAAATTTACTAATACTGTATTATTTTTAGGGAAACACGGTATTTCAGTTCCAGGTCAAGAATTTAGGAGAGCTGTGTTTACGTACCGCTGAAGTTAGTACAATTTGGGTGAGATACATATTCTACATTATTGCTTAATGATAAATTCGATTAATGATACTTTTCTTGGTAATCTGAACATTAGTTACATAAATGAGAGTAACCTCCCCTTGTTTCTTTCACTTTGAGAAAGCCGTATGTTTGGTCGGCCATTTTCATTTCAACGTAAATCTACATTGAAAATAAGAATTTGTTCTAATCAATACAACTGCATGTTTTAACACGAAAATATCATAAAAGGTGTTCTTATTTGTGCTTGTGCATTATTTGAAATAAACTCAATTGTTATTAAGAACACATTTTATCATATTTTCTTGTTAACACATGTAGTTGTACTGATTCGAACAAATTCGTGTTCTCAGTGTAGATTTACGGGGAAATGAAAATGGCCGACCAAAACATAAGGTTTCCTCAAAGTGAAACAAACAAGGGTAGTTTACTCTCATTTATGTAGCTAATGTTCAGATTACCCAATTTTCTTTTTAATTCAATTTTTTAAACAGGTTTATTAACTCATTTTTTTTCTATTTAACACATAGATGGGACACTAACAGGTATTAACACACCTTTAAGGGTAGGACTTATACTAGAATCAGCTTGAAAAATCACCAACGGTCTTATTTTGGGGTAGGTTTTATTTTCAGGGGTGGGTTACACGGTACTAGTCCGAGTGGTGTAGTCGTACAGTCGTTTTACAAAATCAAATGAACCGGGGATCTTTGAGAGAATATTTTTGGCTTTATTTCCGAGGAAATATTTTGAATTATCATGAACGTAACATCCTTATGAAATAACGAACATATGCCCTTTCAACATCTTTAGTTTTTTAACACTTAAGCTTTTACACAAAAAGAAAACATTTTTTTTTCATTTTGGCCAACCATAATGCCGTGACTAATATAGTTTTGTAAGGATATAACAAAAATAGTGGAAACCATGCTTTACAATACATATGTAATTTGATTTTTTGTTACCACTAATATTCTGCTATTCGAAAAAAAAAAATGGAAGTCATTTTGGTAGTGTAAAATGAATGAAATTCCAAACACAAAATCGAGACATGGGTTCTAAATAATGACCAACAATACATAAATGAATAAAATAATGATAAAAGAGTTATAAAAAAATGAATATAAAAATCCATGTCTGACATAATTAAGGAAACAGCTCAACAATAGAGTGTTCTCTCTCTCCCCCCGCTCTCTCTCTCTCTCTCTCTTCCCCCTCTCTCTCTCTCTCTCTCTCTCTCTCTCTCTATATATATATATATATAATATATATATATATATATATATATATATATATTGTGATATAAAACCAACAAAGTCTGGTGGTATCGTGAGATACTGTTGGGCGCTCTGGGATAGTGGTAATGATGCTTCGGCCCCGAAACCATACCTGAACCCAGATTCATCATCTGATGAAGGTTTTATTAGTTGCAATACTACTGTATAAATAGCAGTCATTGTATGAAGATTATTATAGGTTTCTTACCTTTCCTTTGGACGACACCGGCAGTATGGAGAATGGGGTGCTTGGACAACAATATATATATATATATATAATTTTCAGAATAATTCGATATATATAATATATATATATATATATATATATATATATATATATATCGAATGTTCTGAAATTGCGGTTGCCAATCGTTTAATGTATGTCTTCGCTAGCCTTTATATATATATATTATATATATATATATTATATATATATATATATATATATCTCGCTCTCCATCCAAATGACTGGTAAGTCTGGGATGATTCTATTTGGGACCATCGAAATGTCACTGTACAAACATACTGTATGTTCTTGTAGGTGCAAACATATATATTCATAAATCAAATATATACAGAGTAATATGTAATATTTATTTCGACCAGAAACTCTAGCTGAGTTTAGCCTCATCCGGCATATTTTAGAAATAAAGTTATACATATATATATATATATGTATATATATGTGTGTGTGTGTGTCTGTCTCTGTGTGTGTGTGTGTGTGTGTGTGTGTGTGTGTGTTTAAAAATGGAATGAATCCGATGTTATGTTGAAAGGAAACAAATAAATAGAATACATAAACAAACTCCTAGCCGAAACACGTGTTAGTACATCTATTTTATCCATTCAATATTTTCCTTCGTTTATCTATTTTTCCTTTCAACCATACACACACACACACACACACACACACAAACACACACACACACACAAACACACACACACATATATATATATGAAGTCGACAAACAATGTGTTTGAAATGGCGATAGCTGACCATTTTGGGGGAGATTATGTGCTTAATTAAAGTCATACCTAATTTCTTAATTAATTAATTATAATTAAATGAATTAGGCGGGCGTGCATATCGGTTTGAATATAAAGTGCAAACAAATCGAGAAAAAGTCACTCTCTGTATGTACATTTCAGCCTATTAGGCCTCATCAGCAGAGCTATAGACAGGGCAGTGCTTTGTGCATGATTCGAACATAACCTGTCAGGCGGACAGGCGGACACTCTAACCATTACACCAGCTGGCTTCCCCAGAATTTCTCGTTTATTTTAAACTGATGAAATCTTCCTTACGTCATAGGTGGTTTTTTTTAAACATGTCGCAGTTTGCAGAGCTCAATGTGTGCTCTTATTTTTAGAGTCACAGAGCAAATTTATAAGTAAAAATATAACAAAAGACTTAGAATTTTTGTATTATAGTCTATTTCAAAGAAGCTTAGACAAAGTGTCTAACTCTCGAAAAAAAAAATCTGCTTTCAAATGCCTTAAAAGTAATAAAGAATTCATCATTCGCATCTGATGATTTGGGAGAGTTAGACACTTTGTCTAAGCTTCCTTGAAATAGACTATAATGCAAAAATTCTAAGTCTTTTGTTATATATATATATATATATATATATATATATATATATATATATATATATAATAACAACAAACAGATCGTATGCCCTTCGGCGAAGTGAATAAGATTTTTGGATGTTTGTTTATTTTAGAAACGTTGCTGAATAAAGTATATATTAAATTTTTACTTGAAGGCACTTACAACGCATGTATCGCATAAAATTTTATGCGATACATGCGTTGTAAGTGCCTTCAAGTAAAAATTTAATATATACTTTATTCAGCAACGTTTCTAAAATAAACAAACATCCAAATATATATATATATATATATATATATATATATATATATATATATATATATATACTATCTACAGCATATATATATATATATATATATATATATATATATATATATATATATATATATATATATATATATATATATAAAGCTAGTTCCTAATGTTACATTTAACTCAGCTAACCCCTTGTCCACGAGCGAGCTGACTAGTAAACCCTTTTTGCTAAAAAGATTGACATAACAACAACAAACGGCCCCTTGTCGTACTTTAGATGCCCCCATGACTTGTCAACAGTGAGAGTGTAGCGCCAAATTTGTTAGCACTTGAGAGAAGAAAGGAAAGTCTCCTGCAGTTTTATTGTTGGAAATAAAAAAACAAAAACAAATAATAAAACAACTTCCTCTCTACTTGTCTCTCACTCACCCACTCACTCACTCACTCACTCAGCCACTCACCCACTCACTCACTCACTCACTAACTCGCCCACTCACTCACTCACTCTTGTTACAACAAAACATCTCACCAATTCACAACCGAAAACTTTTATCTCTCTTTTTAGACTTTGCATTTTTCTATTTTATAGTCACATACATATAATAAAACCCGTATCTCTGATATTTTAGAGTTTATCTTTTGTCTTATATATTCTTCCGACTAATTTACACATTCTAATTTTGAGGTCACCATCATTTGGGTTATCTTTAGTCTTGCGATAATTTTGTTGTGAAAAGGTTTTTATTTTATCTTTTTTCATTTTAATTCTTTTCGCTAATTTCAAAAATATGATAGATAGAACGAATATACTTATTTCAAAATTACTAGCAACAGAAAACACCCTCCGGGCGTCGTAAAAAATATTTTTTGAAAGACATTGCCTGAGATGGTGGGAGTTAAAAATTCAATGTCAGAAGTAAGCAAAATCCTCATATTTATTAAAGGGGTTAAAAAAACAAAAAACAATTTGAAATGAAAACTGAGCCCCGTCCCTCTCAAATAAAATGTTGCGTGCATTTAATAACCAAACAATTATTTTGAATATTTTCCACATCAATTTTATACAAAATCGTAGGTATTTATTTATTTGTAAACTTTTTAGTTAGCTTCTTGTTACTATAAAAAAAAATTGGACGTGAGTAAAAAAACAATTTTAAAAATTGCTTACTCAAATTTTGGGTGTATATAGCATAAGAATATTGTGACGTGAACTGCTACGTAGACCTATGACGTAGCTTTTGTTACAGACCGAAATACAGACAATCTCCATTATTAATAATATATATATATATATATATATATATATATATATATATATATATATATATATAACGGATGTATCCCTCATTGACGGCCTTTACATAAATGTATATGCATGTATCTATCAGTTAAATTCTCGCACCTGATGTATGTATTTAATAGTTTAAACCCCACCCCTTTACGGCAGCTGCTAAATGGCCGAAAAGTTAACGAGTTAACGGGTGGACGAAATGTCAGTCGGATTTCGTTCCTGGTCAGAGGTATTTATTGTATTTAGCCACACTGAAGAGGCGTGAAACCCCGAAACACGATGTCTGTAGATGACTTATTATATGCTCCCAAAACTCGGTAGAGCTCTCTAGGGGTGACTTATATAAACTTTCACTGCCAGCATATATAATTCAATGATCGTCTGTTTACAGACTGGATCACTTTGGTGATCGTAAAATATATAAACCAATGTATCTATTTAATTGTTTAAACACCACCCATTTACTACAGCTGCTAAATAATTAACGAATCGGGTGGACAAAAAGTCAGTCGAATTTTGCTCCTGGTCAGAGGTAGTTGTTGAAACGCTGAAACACGGTGTCTGTGGATCACACACACACACACACACACACACACACACACACATATATATATATATATATATATATATATATATGGGAATAAAATAGGCAAATAAATCCGATTGTATATAAAACATAGAAAAACAAATTATTCCAAGAAAGATGAATTTATTCTAGATGGTGAAGTCGGCGTTAAAAAGTTTCGGGTTTTATCAAACCTTTATCAGGACATTAGAATAGAAAAGGTTATACTACACATAATTCATTATATTCTATTTTATTATATTTTTATACTATACAGAGATATTTTTCTAAGTTTTTTTTTTTCTGGCGTAGGATGTGATCGATTAATGACATTTGAGTTTATTTTAATGTAGATAATTGATTTACGTGCGGAACGAATTAAAAACGTAAGTCAAGATATCACTATATCTTTTTTAGGTGCATAACGCATAAATGCGTCCTGGCCTCTTGCCCTAAAAAACTAAGCGGTGCGTGCTGAAAATCCAACCTGAGCTACTTATGAACTCCCGAGGAGTTTGAAGGCGTTTTTCGCGAAAAATTAATGCGATATAGGAAAACTATATTCCGCCCAGCCACCCAAGTCATGTAAATGTATATATTTTAGGTCCTCACGCTTTAAAATGTATTTGTTTAGCGGTTTGAAGGCGTTTTTATCAACAAATATATTTTTTAGTGGGTTGAAGGTGTTAAAAGTAAGCCACCCAAGTTTTTTTCTGACAAGTAAATGTAAATATTTTATCGCCTCCCCACATCTTTAAAATATAATTTTTTCGGTATTTTCATTTTATTTTATTGTCTAAACAACTGTTACGAATTTTTAAATAAATACGACCGAGTTTCGAAAATAAAAACAATCAATACATTATTCATTAGTAGCACGGGTCGGATTTTTAGCCGGCACCGCTTAGCGTTTTTAGGACAAGAGGCCAGGACGCATTTATGCGATATGTACGTTTTTTTTTTTTAGATTAAATGTCAGACATTTCGAAAAAGTTGATAAAATTTAATATTTTTTGTTTTCATTCTGCGGTTTTAATCAACTACCCTCTTATTATCAATTTAATTATTATTGATTTTCAAACATTATTGATGTTATTAAATGGAAATAACAACTCAAACCGATCTTTCAAAAAAGCTTCACTAAAACTACTAATTAACACTTTGCCCACTTTAAACCGATTACAACTGCTCTCCAACCACAACCAAGTAAAGTAAAAAAAATGGTCTTAAATAATGGTTAGTTTATTATAAGTAAAAAGTAAAGTCGTCGGGGTGGCCTAAAGTCGGTATCAGCCTGACAGCAAAGGGGCCTATCCCCTTTACACTAGTGCTAAACCAAGGAGATTGTTTTGGCGTCTGAGGTGCAGCACCACACCTACCGTCACCTCCTCACTTTACCACACAGATCCCTGTGCGACTCATACGCTGAGGTGACGAGGGTCGGTATCGAACCCGGAACCATGTAAGTCCTAGTCGGACGCACTACCGACTGAGAATTGAGCAGAATGACTCAGATTACAATAATAATAGGACTTTATTTGAATAGAATGAATTGTGAGGTGAATAGATAATAAACTTTGAAATATCCCATCATCCAGGTAAAAAGTACCCAGAAAATTTGATATTACCGTGGGGGAGATTTGGTAAGCAAAAAGTTAACCATTAATTGATGTAAGAAAACATTCCATAACCCAAACACATTAAAACAGAGTGTGCTGTAGAAATATCCCCAGTATTTCAAACTGTCATTTGTCTGGTGCAAATATACTTACTGGATTAGAAACCTCGATTCCTATCGTGGAGGGAGGGATGATAAATCGCGTCGTTCGCTTGGAGGCGCGTGGTATAATGGTTAGAGTCGTAGGAAATAGACTAGTCGACCCGAGTTCAAATCCTGGACCAAGCTACAGTTCACATATCGCTAATACTCTTAAGAAAGGTATGACTCCAACTACTCTCTCTCTCTCTCCAGCTATGGGTAAATAGGGGGACAGGCTGGGCTCTTTAAGCTTGGTTAGGCAACCAGTCTAGGAGAAGGAAAACTCTGAATTCAAATCTGTTAAACTCCGCTTGGGGTGGTCACTACTAGAATAGGCTCAGTCCTAATTAGTGATCTATTTTACTAATAGTTCCAGGGAACCCTGTCGGTGGGGCTGTAGAATATGCAGACTGCACCTCTTTAGAAACGTAATACATCCCAATGAGGCCAATTGTTGGCCGTGGGGGGTGATCCGGGATGCTTAATGACGGAATCTTGGTGCCTGTGCAGTCCATGACTTGCCACAACCCACTTTGACCCTTACTTAGGCAAGATAGGTGATCAATCGTCAGGTCACGTCAAGCCCAAATACTTATATGATTGTACCGATGCTATCACCCTTATGGCAAACTCCCAACCCTTTTTTTTTTATCAAAAATGTGCATGAATGCGGTGGCTGAGAGTTTTGTGTATCCAATGGTAAAGTTCTAATTCTGGAGCTCTGGGGACTGGAGTTCCCCTTCATCACCAGTACTCTCAGGTCCACCCTGACCCAGAGTATCTGTTAGGACCGAATCTATGGGTTAAATAGAAGAAAATAAGTTACCAAAAATGAGTTTTAGAAAATTGAGTTAAAAAAATAATTTTCAAGACCCATCAAGAATGAATATAACAAAACGTCTTCTGCATAAAATAACGCAACAAGGTTAAGATCCAACAAAGAAGGAGAGAGAAAATGATTGGTTCCAGGAGGTGTTCCACCAGGCAGCTGCTGTCCCCTCGTTTGAGAGAAACGGAAACGAGTTCATAGCCTGTTATCCTGAGAAAATCCCAAAAGGGGAATGCCGATAGGACTACGCATTTTTTTCACTAGCCTTTACATGATCTTCGGTTTGTACGTGACTCCCCATGTAAAAAGACCCTATGTTAATCTGGCCTGGTGGGAGGTCAGGAAAATATACCTGTGAGATGCAAGGGAACTTAGTCAAGTATAAATTGTAGTTCTATCCATCATATGACGTTTCTTTTTTATTAAGATACAATAAGTTACGATCAGGGTTTCCCATCATGATCTAATGGTTAGCAAGTAAGTCTCGCATATCCATTACTACTGAATAGCGAGTTCAATCCTCGCGAAATGCCCCATAATTCCAACCATATGCCACACCCTACCCGTGGTAAATGGTTTGGGTAAATTCATGTGATCAGTCACAATTATTGTTTGGTCCGGCGCGTATGCTATTGAGGCGGGTTTTTTTCTATTTTTTAAATTTTTTATTTAAGACTGGGGAATCTGTAATTGTTATACAGAGAGCTTTTCATGCTCATTTCATGTTACACAAGAATGATGCTTTCCTGGATAGAAAATCGATACTGGTATAGGTTTTTCCACTACAACAGTGATCACCAATAATTTTTCACGGTGGCCCGGATAATTGAAAAAATAATGAGCGCGGGCCACATTATTATTGTGTTCAATACTTGCTTGCCAGAACAAAAGCCCCGAGAAAAAGATGTACATCAAAATTTATCTTTCAATGTCATATTCATGAACGAGCGGTGTAAGATACACAAAAACAAATTCAACCATAACATTTATTTTGAAAACATTATCAAAGAAAGCAACATTCAAATATCATTGGCGGGCCTGATAAAATCCCTTCTCGGACCGGATCCGGTCCGCAGGCCGTAGTTTAGTCCCTGTTCTACAAGGATATGCCATTGAACAAAGAAACCAACTAATCAATCTGACAGGAATAGTTACCTCTTTGATGCCGTAAGTCATAATTCCACTCTAAGCTGGAGTGGTAGTAGCTGTTAGGGTACAATGTATAGTCAAATATCATTTTATTATAGGCATCGGTTTAGCTCAGTCGGTAAAGCATTTTCCTTGGAATCCCAAGGTTCTGGGTTTGATACCGAACCTCACCAACTCATCACATGAGTAGCAAATCTTTGGTGTAAATATGACGTAAAGTAATATGTGGTAAAGTGGAAAGATGAGGGTAGGTGTTGCGCTCAACCTCAACAAAATCAATATCCTTCGTCTAACGCTAGTGAAAAGGCGATACACTCCTCGCTGTCCGGCTGATACTACTGACAATAGGTCACTCCGACGAATATATATATTTACCAACCCTTCCGCATGAACAGGATGTGACACAAGGTCAATTTATTATGTGTTTAACTGGTTTGAATTCAGAGTTTTCCTTCTTTTAGCGTGGTTACCTAGCCAAGGTTAGAAAGCCGAGTTTGTCCTACTATTTACCGTGGCTGGAGGTGGAATAGTTGGACGCATATCTTTTCCTATGTGATAAGCATGATTTTCAGAAAACCACGCAAATGCGTGCGGTAAAGTAAGTAGCTGATGGTAGGTGTGGCGCTCCACCTCATATGCAAAAACAATCTCCTTGATCTAGCGCTTGTGAAAAGGGGATAGACTCCCTCGCTGATTGGCTGATACCGACTTTAAGCCATCCCGACGACTTTACTTTTACTTACTTGTTAGATACTAATGAACTTCTGGCATGATTTTCGGGGTTACTTTTTTTATGTATTTCTGTGTGTATGTGTGGATGTGATAAAGAAAAGCCTTAAAGTTTCTTCACCAGATGCCATTTCTTTACTTTTCTTGTCGAGACAGAATAAAAATCAACTTTTTCTCTTTGTTGCTGGTTTTTTTATATTCCGGGCAAGGCGTCCTTTCTCCTCGTTTATTTCTCGCTTTCCAAGCCGTAAAAACACTTTGTACTAATTCTTTCTTTTTATCTTTCTAAGTGGCCGTTAATTACATCTGCTTTAGAATCTTTCATTATCTTTTTATATAGTTTTTATTATTTTCTTTCTTGTCGTATCTGCTCTTGCTTAGCATTGCTACTTTTATTTGCAAAGTTTTGGATGTGGGAAATAAAGAGTCAGTGAAAATAGAGGAGAAATGTAAAATACACACAAAGACGAAAGAATTAAAAGAAAAATATAACTGAATATTTGAATAGTTGGTTGGTTGGTTGGTTGGTTGGGTTTTACGACAAGTCAACCCTTGTTGGGTTATTTTGTACCGAAGACGTTATTGCCTTATTCATTATTGGTAGGTGCTCATTTTGGGGTTTTTAAACACGTTTTTTTAAACTCAAAATGTCCTATATTTTTTGATTTAATTCGTTTTGCAAGTAAACCTTCTTCCTGATCACAACTATCTACCCAGAGCTCAAGAGGTGACTCAATGAGTCACGTTTTTTATAGTAAGCACATATCCTCCAAAAATTGTCGGCTTAAAGCCATTTAAAAAATAAACACATTTGTTTGTTTACTTAACCTCATACTGTCGTGTAGCAAGTCAATAAAAAGTGGAATATAAATAAGTTTCAAAACAAACGAAGAATGTGGGAATGGCAAACTAGTGTAATGGTTAGAGACTTCGCCTGTCAGCTTGATAGTCGAGGTTTCGAGTCACACAGGGAGCAGTCTCCCATGTCTATAACCTTGCTGATGAGACCTAATAGGTCGAAATATACATTCAGGGATTGACATTTTCTCGATTTGTTTAGCCTTACATTTGGACATATATGCCGCCTAAATTCATTAATTATTAACTAATTAATTTTCAAAATTAGGTATGACTTCAATTAAGCACATATCCTCCAAAAATGGTCGGCTAAAAGCCATATAAAAAAATAAACACTTTTGTTTGTTTACTTAAACTTATATATATATATGTGTGATGTGTGTGTGTGTGTGTGTGTGTGTGTGTGGTTGGTGTGTGTACGATAATCCAAATGACTGATCAGCAGATAATCGATTTGGACCAATGAAAATCTCACTGTACAACCATACTGTATACTCTTGTAGGAGTAAGCATATATCCACACACACAAGGATTTTATGAATCCCTAAAGAGAGTTCAATGTATAATAATCAATTAAATTAATTATATACAGAGCAATATGTATCTTCAATGAATAGAAAAACTGAACACACTCTCATACCGTATGAATTAATTCT
>CM042143.1:121153068-121158940 GCA_023376005.1 Doryteuthis pealeii | reverse complement strand
CAACGATTTATTTTTTTTCCCGGTAGAATATATATTTAATCATTTTCATGTATTTACCACACTCTTTCGCATGACGAGGAATGTGACACAAGGTCAAATTTATTAAGTGTTTAATAACTGTTTGAATTTCAGAGTTTTCCTTTCTTAGCGATGGTTACCCTAGCAAGGTTAAGAAGAGACCGAGTTTGCGCCTACTATTAACCGTGCTGGGGGGAAGTTGTTGGACGCATATTTTCCACGTGGAAAAAAAGGCGATTTCGAAATCCACGCAAATGCGTTGTGGTAAGTAGGTAGCTATATGGTGGTGTGGCGCTCCAAGCTCATTGCAAAACAATCTCCTTGATCTAGGCTTGTGAAAGGGGTAGACTCCTCGGCCTGATACCGACTTTAAGCCATCCGACGACTTATTTAACTATTTTACTTTACTTTGTGAGAATTAACTATGAACTTCCTTGGCATGAATTTTCGGGATTACGTTTTTTATTATTTAATGTGTGTATTTTGTGTGGATGTGTAAAGAAAAGCCTTAAAAGTTATCTTCAACCAGATCCATTTCTTTACTTTTCTTCGTCGAGACATGAATAAAATCAGCTTGGTTCTCTTGTTGCTGTTTTTTTTTATATTCCCGGGCAAGGGTGTCTTATCTCGTGTTTATTTTCTCGCTTCACAAGCCGTAAAAAAGCAGCTTGTACTAATCTTTGCTTTTATCTTTCTAAGTGGCCGTTAATAGGCATCTGCTTTAGAATCTGTTCATTATCTTTTTTATTATGTTTTTATTATTTTCTTTCTTGTCGTATGCTGCTCTTTGCTTAGCGCAATTGCCCTCTTTAAAATTTTGGCAAAATTTTTTTGGATGTGGGAAATAAGAGTCAGTAAAATAGAGGAGAATGTAAAATACCACAAAGACGAAAGAATTAAAGAAAATATAACTGAATATGGTTGAATAGTTGGTTGGTTGTTGGGTTTTACGAACATAGTCAACCCTTGTTGGTTATTTTGTACCGAAGACGTTATTGCCTTATTCATTATTGATAGGTGCTCATTTTGGGGGTTTTAACACGTTTTTTAAAACTCAGAATGTCCTATATTTTTTGATTTAATTCGTTTTGCAAGTAAACCTTCTTCTTGATCACAACTATCTACCCAGAGCTCAAGAGGTGACTCAATGAATTACGTACTTTTTATAGTAAGCACATATCCTCCAAAAATTGTCGGCTTAAAGCCATTTAAAAAATAAACACATTTGTTTGTTTACTTAATCTCATACTGTCGTGTAGCAAGTCAATAAAAAGTGGAATATAAATAAGTTTCAAAACAAACTAAGAATGTGGTAATGGCAAGCTAGTGTAACGGTTAGGGACTTCGCCTGTCAGCTTGACAGTCGAGGTTTCGAGTCACACAAGGAACAGTCTCCCGTGTCTATAACCTTGCTGATGAGACATAATTGGTTGAAATGTACATTCAGAGATTGATGTTTTCTCGATTTGTTTAGTCTTATATTTGAACATATATGCCCGCGTAAATTCATTAATTATTAACTGATTAATTTTCAAAGTTAGCTATGACTTCAATTAAGCACATATCCTCCAAAAATTGTCGGCTTAAAGCCATTTAAAAATAAACACACTTGTTTGTTTACTTAACCTCATATACACATATATATATATATATATATATATATATATATATATATATATATATATGTGTGTGTGTGTGTGTGTGTGTGTGTGTGTGTGTGTGTGTGTATTTGGCAGCATTCTTTCATTTATACATGTAGAAATTGAACAAAGGCACGTCTCCTGTTTAACAATTTTATTTTTGATCTTTTCTAATTTTTCTGGCCAACTTTTTAATGTTTGGGTGGAATTCGTGGATAAGTCCACCAAAGTTCAGTTCTCGAGTACAATAGAAAGATGAAAAATAAAATTGTTAAACAGGAGAGTGGCCTTTTGTTTAATTCTACATATATATATATATATATATATATATATATATATATATTTATATATATATATAATGTGTGTGTGTGGGTGTGTGTGGTGTGTGTGTGTGTAAGGTAATCCAAATGACTGGTAAGCAAGAGATGATTTGATTTGTGATCATCAAAATCTCACTGTACAACCATACTATATGGTCTTGTAGGAGCCAACATATATATTCACACAAGGATTTTTATAAATCCCTAAGAGAGCTCAATGTATAATAATCAATAAATTAATTATATAGAGAGCAATATGTATCTTTCAATGAAAGAATAACTGAACAACTCTCATTCCGTTATGATATTTATTTGGACCAAAAACTCAAAAAGTGAGTTTAGCAAACATCATACAGGTTTTACAAATACAGGGAATCTTAAAGAAAATACATCACTACAATTAAATGTTCTCATATGTTTAAATAAGTTAGACTATGTTCATGACATTTGAATTCTAGGGCATACCAAAAAAAAAAAGAAAAAAAAGAAAGAAAGAGATACAACGTAACCTTTTTTCCTGCTTGTTAGACTTCTCCCAATATATATATATATATATATATATATATATATATATAATATATATATAGGGTGTTCGGAATAAATTGGACATATATATATTTGGTTATTTTTCTCCGTATGTTTGAGGTATTGACGCACACTACGCATCATTTAAAAGCTTAGAGCCTTCTTCATTCATATACGTGATGACAGATAGAATGGATGACTAGAACCCACCTGAATCCTGTATCATGATGATCTGCGCCGGTCATCAAAGAAAGGAGATTATGGTTGCTGCCCAATGCTCCCTGAACACTGTAAAACAATTAGGCATGAACTGGAGATTTACAATGGAGACTACAAAGCTGTGGCTAGAAGAAAGTTCTGATTGCGTTCGTACAGCAGAATTCATCGAAAATCTGAAGAAAAAAGTGTTGGAGGACTCTCGCATTGGAATTCGGGATTTGACACGGGAATGGAATGTTTCAACCTCTACCATGAAACCTTCACTCAATGAAGAACTTCGCTAAAACTCATACAAGCGACGCAGAGGTCAACTGCTACCAGAAAAGGCCCGTGAAAATCGTCTGACAAAGGCGAAGAAACTTATGAGCAAAGTGAAACATCCTGCTGAACCAGAAAAACTTTTGCCAAGATCAAAAGCACAACACGCAGAATCACAGATGGCTTGCATACAGTGCAAAGGACACTCCTGGTGTCATGCAGCCTAAATTTTCCCAAACTGTGATGGTTTTTGGATGTGTGTCTTCTCTGGGTGATGTGATGGGTCCGAATTTTTTCAGAGAGAGTATCAGGTTGAACTCAGATGCCTACCTGGAGTTGCTAAATACTGTAGTCAAGCCCTGGATGACAAGGGTGGCCAAGGGTAGGCCATATACATGGCAGCAGGATTCGGTCAAAGTCAAAAATGATTGTCGATGAATTTTTACGAGTACACCAGTCTCAATGTTTGGCCTCCAAACTCCCCAGGTCTTAACCCCATGGATTATTATGTATGTGGCACTGTTGAGAAAGACACCAATCGCCGTGCCAATGATACAAAAGCCCAGTTAATCGACAGAATTAAGATCGTTTTCGAGACCCTTCCCAGGAAAACCGTAACAACAGCTTGCTTCCAGAGATGGATCGGAGCTGTGATCGACGCTAAAGGCGGATATTTTTAGTTGCCAAGCACTTTTTCTTTTTCGTTATGAACATGTTCAATTTCTCACGAACACCAATATATATATATATATATATATATATATAATATATATATATATATTAATTGTCTTATTAGATGACGTAATTGATGAATATTTTAAATTCATGGTCTTTATTAACATTCCTTTTTTTAATTTTATATTAGATTTCATCTCTACTTCGTTGAAAATTTCAATTTTTTCCTACAAAATGTGCAAACTCATTTAGTCATTCCAATCGATGAAAACTTAATTTGTGATTTCAACCATTGGTGCAGAAGAAGAAGAAGAAGAAGAAGAAGAAGAAGAAGAAGAAGAAGAAGAAGAAGATTGAAACAGTGATTTGATTGTTTGGTTTTTGCTCTGGGCCAATCGAATCTGTCAAAATTATTAATTAAACAATTTCGTCCACTCGACGTAACGCAGTCGTTATTTTAGAACGTAATTATGAGAAAGAAAAGAGTAGAAAGATTGTGTTGTTCCAGTTTTTATGCTGATCCCATCTTTTTTGTTTGAATATCTCCGTTTAATATCATTTCTTTTGATTGTGTTCGATCAGCGAACATTTATAATTACAGATTTGTTCACTTTGTGTCAACATAAATATTTTAAGCCAACTTATAAATCCATATATATATATATATATATATATATATAATATTATATAATATATATATGTGTGTGTGTGTGTGTGTGTGTGGTGTGTGTGTTTATGTGTGTGTGTGTCTGTGTGTGTGTATATATATATTATATATTATATATATTATATATATATATATATATATATATATATATATGTGTGTGTGTGTGTGTGTGTTATGTTCTTGTGAACGTTATTTGTTTGGTCTTTTGAAGCATTGGAAAAAATAACAAAAACAAGAAAAACAGAACAAAAATCAGAATTTCTTAAATATATTCAACCGTTGCTCTATTCCTGGTTTAATCTATTCCGATATTTCCGGTGAATATTCACATTTTTCAAGGTATATCAGACGGTCTGGAGAAAAAGAGATGAAATGCTGTATATGAGGGCAAAAAGTAATTAAATGAAGTGAATATATATATAGCCTTGTGCATACACGCACATATATATAATATATATATATATATATATATATAGCATATTTACATATTGTTTATAACAAAGAGAGAGAGAGGGAGAGAGAGAGAGAGAGAGAGAGAGGAGAGAGAGAGAGAGAAAGAGGGGGGGAAGAAATTGAATAAATAGATAGATAGATTGATAGATAGATTGATAGATAAATTCTTAAATTGTAACTGTTTAGCTTATACTTCACATTTTTGATGTCAACTTCATAAAATATAAATGTTCTGTTGTTTTAAACCTGAAAATTAGTGAAACTGTGATTTCAAACAGACTAATGTTTAAGAAATACAGTTGACTCACCTGCTTTATTCGTATTGATCATCTAAATGATCCTTGACTTATATAGTAATTGTTATTCGTAAACTTCCGGTTTAGTAAGTATGATAGGTAATTTGGACTTGATGAAAAGAATTACGTATGTTTTGTTTTTAAAAAAACACATAATTTGGGTGTAAAGGGCTCGGAAAGAAAATTTCAGACATTTTTTGTATAAAATTGAACAAAAGAAATTTTCTAAGACGACACAATAAAAATAAATGACTGCAAATCTGTAAAGGGGCCACCAGTTGTCAATGGCCTCTTTGACCCTTACTTAGGCTAGACGGGCGGTCAGAGAGACCCCCATCCGATCAATCAGCTGGTCATGTCAAGCCCAACCTATTATGATTGTCCCAATCCTAATATCCTTATGGCAAGTCTCAACCCTTTTTATCATTTATGTCCTGGGTATGACATTAAACTCTATCTGATGGCGACGTTCCAGTTCTGGAGCTCCTGAAATATGGAGTACGCCTTTATCAATATTACTACCAGGTCCACTCTGACCAGGAGTGATAGTACCCGTTAGAATCTTCTGTATGGGTTGAATGGAAGAATAAGTTTTAAAAATGTGTTTTTTTATTAATTAAAATATTGAGTACCAATTAAGAATGATTAAAATAAAACGTCTCCGACATAAAATTGGATTAAATAGATAAGAAATGAGTTTAAAAATGTGATTTAATAATTGAGATTGAAAAATAAATTGAATACCAAACAAAAATTAAAATTGTCTTCGGCATAAAATAACCCAACAAGAGTTGACATGAC